>CM037862.1:42658461-42728461 GCA_021292105.1 Anadara kagoshimensis
AATTTTAACGATTATATGATCGTAAATACATTTACAAAAATGACAAAAATAGTGGAGAAAAACTGAGCGGTC
This sequence comes from Anadara kagoshimensis, assembly GCA_021292105.1. Taxonomy (NCBI): domain Eukaryota; kingdom Metazoa; phylum Mollusca; class Bivalvia; order Arcoida; family Arcidae; genus Anadara; species Anadara kagoshimensis. The sequence goes on from CM037862.1 coordinate 42,658,534, forward strand.
GAGCTTGTTGTTGGTTGCAATGTTTTTCCTTTCGAATCAGCCATTTTTTCAGGTATTCGCGACAAGGGCAGGTAAGGAATGATCAAAGAATCAGGTCGTGATTGATATATGCAAGTCTGTTTTATTGTTTGTCATGCACTATCGTTCCCTTAGGGCGATTTTGAGGTGTATGAAAATTTTGAGAAAAAGGCGGTAAAATGAACACTTTCTCACATGTATATTTTATCAATTATTTTAATAGATGTGCATTGAACTGCAAACTTTGACATTTTTGAACATGTTAATTATGGGTATGATGTATTTTTGCTGTTTAAAACATTTTAATGAATATCTTGAGTTTATTTGAGGTTCATTTTTCAATTTATACCGATTTTTGGGTAAAAATGCAAAATCCTTAAAATACTGCATACATTGTAGCAGAGTTGTTTAAAATTAAATGCGGTAACCTACCAGTATTTTTACATGTTCATATAGAACAAAAAGTGAAAAAATTAGCTTGTTTAGAGTGGTGGTTCTATTGATACGTACTCTACACTCGTAATACCAAGCACCAGACGAAAAAACTATATCTTATTTAAAGTCCTAAGACCCGGTCGCGGTTAAACCTACGACCCCCGGCTCTCGAGGCAGACACTCTACAACTGACCTACCAAGGCTGTTCAAATTAAAAGGTTTTGCAGGTCCCAGGCTCACGAACAATACTTAAGCTAGTTTTTTACACTTAAATCTATATTTTTTCTTAACTCTGGGATATAAAAAAAACTTAAAAAGTAAACGAATCACGAAGAAAACTTAACTTATTTTTTAAGTTTGAAGTTCGTATAAAAATTGATAATTCATTTTATCTTAATGTATAATTACAGGGATCGTGCCGTTGGTAGGAGAGGAACTTTTTAAAGGAATTGATCAAAAGAGACAAGATGGCATATCGTATCAGGTAAAATAAATATAATCGCTATTTCCACCGTTAACATTTGTTTGTCCCTAGTATATATTTTTATATTGCTAATATTAAACACCCTTTTTATGCATATCTATTATATGATTGGGCGAATGGTCTAAAGAGCTTGTAAGGCACAACGCCTCCTATCGCTTAGGGGCAAATATCAGTTGGGCAGACCATAGTGCGAGTAACTCAATTCGCTTGCAAAGGTTAATGGTTTTTTTTTAATTCTCCCAGATTTGACCGTCTTCGATACTAGTATATGATAAGTGAAATAACCCTGACAGAGACGTAAAACATTATTGCTTCATTCCGCTTTTGTGAATTGTATTTTCAAAATAACCGTTCTACGGAAGCGCATTGCTGCCGAATATTATGTTGTAGTGCGTATGTCGTACAGACAAGGTACTAAGAATGGCACTGGTTATCTGTTCAATTGTCTGTCAAGCCGTCTGTCTGTCAATTATAGATATGTATTTCATGTAGCCACTTTATATGTGCCAGGTCACTACTGTGTATACAATCAAAGCCATTGGTTAATGTGTTCACATTTCATGAAAACCTTTTCTATATATGACACAGAGATTTAATTTGGAAGACATATTAAATGCCAAGAAATAAATAACTTCTTGTCTGATTTCTGAGAATTCTGAAGCTAAAACCAAGGATCGGAATAAGTTTGCAAATATATGAATACAATGTATATTTAAAATTAGCAAATGCACGTATAATTTTTTCAGTTACTTGTCGCAGTTGGTATAATTAAACATGATACATTCATACATGTACATGTAGATTTTCGCGCATTCCAGCAAAAACATTCTGCGAAGATTCTGATAATCTATTATTTTTATTTTTTATTTATCTAGTTTCATTTTGCCAAACTATGATCGATTTTAATATTGTAGGTGAAGTTTAGTATGATAGAGCTGTATAATGAAGAAGTTCGGGACTTGCTGAACAGAAAAGCCACGCCCCCAGGAGGACTTCGGATAAGAGAACGCGCTCAAAGCGGCTTTTATGGTATGTTTTATGCTATAATTATTTACACCACACGATTTTGACCAACGAATTACTACGTTTTTCATCTACGATGTATTTGATGTTGAAAATTGGATTACTCGTAGTAACTCGTATTAACTCGTACATATTCGAATTAACGCGTACCAACTCTGGCCAAAAATCGTAGCGAGTTAATACGAAATTGCATGTAATCGTTGACGCCCAGGCCTGCTGTGACACAGGTTATCCTTTTAAGTGTCTCTTCCGAAGAACCCCGTTATTTTTATTTCTAAATGACGAGTGTTAAGCGAAAGAACAGTCGCTTTCTAATTTGAAGTCTTGGTCAGACCTGCGGTCGGAGTTAGAACCAACGACCTACCACATACGGACGAGCACTCTACCAACTGAGCTACAGTAATGGTTGTTGGCTGAAAGAAATATGCAAACAATTCTGACAAGACAATTTAAACTTTTTAAAATTTTTCTTTCAAACATATTACAACGTGACATAGAAAAATAAAGAAAAACGTGATGATTAGATAAAACGGTAATATATGTAAATTTTATGTAAAGCTGCACTACGGAAATTTATATAAAAATAATATGTGGTCAAACCTGTCTAAAAAGTCCACCTAAGGGAACCTGTTAAAGTGGACTCTATGGACAAGCGGCCCTTATAAAACAAATCAAGAGTAGTTGGAATGGAATTTCACTGGCCTTTAAGAGCAGGTGACCCTTATATAGAAGTGGGCATTAAGGCAAGTTTTACTGTATAGACATTTGCTTGATTTCCTTTTGCAGTTGAAAATTTAACCGAAGTTCCAGTTGGTGGATTTGGAGAGATAGACATGCGAATTAAACAGGGAAACAAAGAGAGGACATTAGCCGCAACTAAAATGAATGACATGAGCAGGTATGTTTGATGGGCAAACCTACAAATCATCTGTGTAATTATTGATCAAAAAGGCGATGCATATGCTTGTTCAGGCTCTATTGCGAAATCTGTGTTCTTTGTCAATGCATCAGTCGAATTGGTATCTTATAATCGGAAGGTGATATTTCTGATTTTTTTTAAAAAAGAAAGAATTTTCTATATAAGGGTACTCAATCGAATGAGAATGAACGAGTCAAATCGAATAAACTGCGAACTGCAGACGATGTTCGATACAGGTATACTAGTAACTTTATGAACAGAAACTTTTGGCGCATACATTGATGATGGACTAAAACATTGTTACATGGGTTACAGCCGCTATATACATATCAATATTTTTAACAAAATCGAAGCGTTGATCTTTTGATGCAGTAGACATATTTAAAATATTTAAAACCAGTATCTTTTAATTTAAGAACTAGATTAATTTTATATGACCAGAAGCAAAAATCAAAACAACATGTAAACCTGACTGTCTTTTACAGTTTATCATGCCACTAGTTTGTTGCATTGATTCTCAAACCTTTGGATACTGCTGGTCATTTAGGAACATGCGTATTTTAAGCTGAAACTTTATGAATTTAAAAAATATTAGAGTTTGAACTGGAATTTTTTTATTTCCTTTCAGCCGCGCGCATACCATTGTTACAGTGGAGTTCAGCCAGTGCAATATCAAAGACAATACAACAAAACAATCAAGAATCAATCTAGTCGATCTAGCTGGAAGGTATGTTAATTTTTTTTATTTAATTTTAGAGTTTTTAAATTTAACTCTCGTTGTTCTAGTAACTATACAGTACAGTAATGAAGTTTTGCGTCTCAGTTAAGCATTCTTCATTCATATCGCTATTAGTTGGTGGTGCTTGCTCCAGTTTCACAATCGATCCTTACCTAAGATTTTCCTTAACTTGAAATTTGAAAACCTTAATCACTTTGCAAATTGTGAAGATATTTATGACTTTATGGTGATATTTTAAGGATCACTTCAAACTTTTACCATTTGCATTTACTTTTGTAAAATATGTTCATACATAGTTTCAACAGAATTTGACAAAAATGTGAAATTTGAGTCAATGGAATCTTAATTAAGAAATAACTGTGAAACCAGTTCCAGAAGCTGATAGTACGACTACATTGTTTAATGGGAGATCATTTAAATATAGTATTTGTTTTGCAGAAAAATGACACTCTTGGTTGATATATTAACGTGTGTGTATTTAACTAGGTACCAAGGATTTGGTATATTTGAATATTAAAATTTCCAATGGCATATTAAGTTTATCATTAAGGTTTGTTTAGTCAAAATGGGACATCCATAGAGTCTACTGTAGTTATTACGTTCATTACTTGCATGTTTTTCAGTGAACGTGCAAAACAAGCTGGGACTGAAGGTGATCGTTTTAAAGAGGGAACAAAGATAAACCAGTCACTTTCTACTTTAGGCAATGTGATTAAAAGTAAGTGTCCGTATTTTAATAATTTTTCAGATTGCTATTAAGTTGTTATGTTATACATGAGTATTACATGATTTTTATGAGTCACAAAAGTCTACATGCTTCGATACAATGGTTACAATCTTAAGTAGTATGTTGTAATTATGACCGGTATATTAAAATATTAATAGCAATGACAGGAAGAATTGTGTTTACTCTCTGATCTTTTGTGTATTGTATACAATCTGTAGGAGTTCCCTCCCTTTGATTGTATATTTTCCAGATTCTGCTAATAACAATTTAAATGTATATTAAACATTTATAATACTCCGTAAAGTCACAAGAAATGTTACGTGAAAATACATTCTTAATGTATTCTTAATGAATTCATAAAACAGTTCGTATTATCAAAAACAAACATACTAACACATGTCCAAATCCCAATTCCAAAGCACAGAAAACTTTGAAGCTGGCAATTAGGCTTAACACGTGAACTTACACCAGGGAAGTGGTGCTTCTTGCCCAACCCGCTACACTCACCACGTATGTAGTTAAAAATAGGAATGAAAGGACATTGAAATATGGAGGTAAAATATATTCAAGGTAATTTTGGATACATCATACTTATCAACAATATATATCATATATTATAGATTTGTGTGATAGAGCTGCAGGAAAAAATGTTGGTCCAGGTAAGTTTTAAATAAAATATTGATTTTAAAAAAAGTTATTGGTGAATTACATAACAAGTGTGTAAAAGGGTTGACTTAGCACACAACAATGTCCAAGTAACCTGAATTATTAAGATGGTTTAATTTTATTAAAATTCAATGTATACCTCAGCGCATGGAACTGTACTTAGTTTTCAAAACTGATTGACCTTGATAAATATTTAAAGGCATAATAGCCGAGCATTATAAGCCCTGTTTACATAACTCTTCCTTAACTGAATGTCACGGGAACTTAAATTTTTGAATTCAGTTGAACTTCACCTAATTGTGACTCGAAATATTGAAATTTTTTAAACATTATCCTCTCGAAATGTTATATATGATATTCGCATAGCTGGTTAATATTGACTTTCATTTGAAATCATAGTCGCGGCAGTTGAGTCGCAGCAAAAGTTTTAAGCTTGAAACTTAATATATATCATCTAGTAAACATGAATATTCATAGCAACCATTAGATGCTGGTAAATAATGACCATCGTCCAAGGTTAAAATACCTATAACGGAAAATCCATTTCACTCTTATTGATGTGATTGTCACTTGACCTGTGCTACGTTTATGTCTTGTCTGTTTCATTTTATTTTTTATTTTCAAGTGTCATACAGAAGTTCAAAATTAACTACGCTGCTAAAGAATGCCTTGGGAGGAAACAGTAAAACTGTGATGGTATGAAATAATACTACCTTTTTTCTTGCATTGCATTAGCAACGGACACATCATAGGTTTTTTAAAAGCATATTTTGTCGGTAGCGACAGTCAGAATGCGAACAATATAAAGGTATACAGTCACTTATTACACTGAATGCAAAATGAAGTAAAATATTTGTAGCTGCAGTGTCAGTTAGCAAATGTACCAGTAACACATCTAAACAAACCATGTCTAAACCACAATTGTAAAGCAAAGATAAAACTTTAAAGCTGGCAAATTTGGTAAAACATGTGAACTTCTACCAGGGAGAAAGGTGGGGGCTCCGGAAGTCTAAGGTAGCTACACCCGCCACGTGTGCTATGCCATACATGGCATACAAGAATAAATTTTATACAGGAAATATGCAAGATCTTGTTTTATTACCAACTATTTCACTCTAAAAGTCCTAAATACTACACCACTTTCCGAGCAATGAAGCTGACAAAAATTTCGTTTCCAATTTCTCTACTTCTACCTTGATTTGAATGGAAACTTACACCTATTTCTACCTTGATTTTAATGGAAAATTAAACGTAAAACTTGCCGAGATTTCTTTGAATAATAACGACATCTACATTGTAACGGAATGTACAATATCTTCATCACAAAAACTCCATTATATTTTGTTGCAATTTAATATTGTTTTCAATTTCATCTCAAATAACATGTTATGTGATACTAGTTACTAGAACTATTACTTTTTCCAATTTTAGCTTGCAACACTTAGTCCAGCTGACTATAATTATGAGTCAACACTGTCAACGTTAAGATATGGTAAGACATTTTCAATAATTTTATTTATAATTTGATATGATCAATAATTGGTTTTATCTGTTTGGTGATGGTCATATTTATTACGATTGTTCTTGAACTATTTAGCGAGCAAGCTTATATTGTAGAGAAAGTTGATAAAATATCGATTAGCAAAATTAACGATACATATTTATTCATTAATTAGCAATAGAAAAACTACATGTACATGCATTGAGCGAAGTGCAGCATATAATATAGAAAAATTTGAAAATGTAAATATTGATTCGAGCTTACCGTTTTGGTCTACTGAAATATATTAACCATGCGTAAAACAATCCATATACTTGTGTTACATACACACTCGCATAGATTGATTCACAAAAAAAAACACAATTTTAACAATTATGTCACATATATTGCGATTTGTTGTACGCTGAGTATCAAACACAATTGATCCACTCAACTCCCAGTTTGTCCACTCTGCCAGAAGAAGTATATAGGTAATACATAGCTAACCCGATCTACACTATGTTAAACTGTTTTAAACCTTTGTTACCTCTTGTCATTGTATATCCCTACCCTTTATTTGTAGCCGACAGAGCTAAATCAATTCGAAATGTTGCATCAGTAAATGTCAGTAACACAGACGAGATGATTCAGGGATTACTGAGAGAAAAAGAACAGTTACTGGAAGAGTTGAAGAATGCTAAGGCCATGAAGTCGCTGTATTCAGAGGAAGGTAACCTCAATAACTTCAAATATGTTTAAGATTTTATAGTGATATGTCGTGATCCAAACAAATAAATTAAATGCATATTTTGTGGTAGCAATTTCTTACAGGATTGTAGACTAAAGTCACTCTCACAGTTGCGAAATGATGACTCAGTTTGACGTTTTTAATTTTCTTTTAACTATAATCTTTTTGTATCTTTTCGTATTCTCAATTAGTTAATAGCTCCTCGGAAGTGTTCAATTTATAAAGAGATGTTATAACTTATATTGATCTTCAATAGTAATTGATCTTTTTTGGGCGGGGAGGGGGGAGGGGTACACAATGGTTTAAGTCGATAAAAACGGACATTTCTTGGGATAAGCAATGCCTATTTTCATATTATTCTATAATTTTAAATTTCTATGAAATTAAATACGAACTCTAATTCCTCATTTCCCTTCTTTAATCTCAAATATATAAGGTGTCAATTTGTTATAAAAAATTTAAGGAAATATAGTTCTACTCAAAAACATAGCATTCCAATGTGAGTAAAATTGTCAGAGGGTGGTTTTCATGGATACTCCAGTAAAGTATTGGCAATACGACAAGTTCCATTCCAGAGTCAAGAGGTATAAAAAATAACAGAAATTCAATTTTGTGCAAAAGTTGGTTATATTATTGTTTTTACTGTATTTTAGAACTTAAAAGAATGCGAGAAGAACAAGAACAAGAAGTAAGTATCACTTTTAGTAAATAAAAAAGGGCAATTAATCTAATTGACAAATTTAATTAGGGCTTTATAGTTTGCATAATAATGATAAAAGGTAGTAGGTCTCAACTCTTTTTCGACAAGTTTTTTCGCTAAAACTGATTTTGTATAATCATTTTAAGTTTTTGAAATTCATTTATTTTAAATGTGGTATCGACAATTGCTCCATCGATGTATTGAACACGATAGTCTAATTACTTTTAGTAAAAGGTCTTTTTTCACAAAAGCTAAAAATGCTGTAGAAGAGCATGTTTTTTCTTTCTGTTAGGAAAGTCTAGACTTTACTGGTAATGCAGAATACTGATATAATGTATATTTGTGAAATTTAATTTTTAGATTGAGAGAATAAGAAACGAAAAAACTAATATAGAAGCTGTGTGGCAACAAAGACTAGAACAAACCAGGAAAGAAATGGAGGTATATTATTAAGCAAAAATAATCATTGTTAAGCTTATCCTTCCGGAGCACCTTGCCTCAATTCCCTTGAAGAAGTTTACGTATTGAACTGAATTTGTCAATTTTCCCATATTTTACTTTGGGATTTGGACTGATTGATTTCTTTGTTTTTAAATTTACAAAGCAGTCCGAATCATTAGTTTTATTTTAGCTTATTGACATTTTTATTTTGACATAAATTCGTGAAATGATTTTTAACTACTTCTACATTCCTATGTATCTGGAATTTATATAGTGTAATAACAGTGTTGTACTACATCTCATGTTCTCAAAGACGTTTTCGAGATATTTAGGAAAATCATAAAAATACTAGGCTATACCAACTAAGTTAAGCATGCTTTAACGTTTTTAATTTAAAAAAAAATTAAGAATCATAGAATCAATATTAAATGAATTTGGGTAATATATTTCCAAATATAATAAAGGAATTTATTATTCGTAACATTTCTTGACATGTTCTAACAGCATTTGAAGATGGAAAATATTGAAGCAAATTAAGTGTAAACCTTTTGTCGTTGGCATTATGAAGGAATTACACTTGTCCTGTAGCAGTTTGTTAGAAAATATTAAAACATTAAAGTGTCTGTTAAATATTTTAACAAAAATTTTAGTACGACATATTTATATCACCCTATAAGCTATACATGTAATCGAAGCGTCAATAAAATATTCGATACATCTTGATTTTCTGGTACATTATAATTTTATTTTTTAATTATAGGAACGCTTACAACAGGAGCGAAAAGAGAAAATTGAAAAGGAAAAAATACCCCATTTATTAAACCTAAATGAAGATCCATCGCTTACAGGGAAAGTGTACCATCCAATTAAACCAAGTGAGATATGTTAAAACTAAAGTATTAAAGATTTATATTTGCAATTGCAATATCTTTGCTTCAATAAAGTATTTGACATCGACTATTATTTTCATCATAGCGACATTGCTCCACGCGATGACGTGATGACGTCAGATGTCAAATGCTCTCGTTGACTGATAGGAGACGACCCATTTTTATGTGAAGGTACACCAACAGTGTATTTCAAAATTATTTCAAATTAACATAGAAAAATGTGAGACGACGATAACATTATTTTATAAATATTGTAAAGGCTTTGCTTTTTATGTAATTTAAGCCCATTATACTTTGCAAGTTCATAAAGACATTGGAAAATTACCTTATTTCTTATGGAAGATAAAATCGCCATTTTGATTAGGCCTGTCTATCTAGAAAAAATGTAGAACAAAGAAATCAACAAGGAATTATTAATGAAATAAATTTGTATCTAACATTAAACATTTTTTTCCATCTGATTTGACGAAATAAAAGTTTTATCGAACACGTATGATACAGAAAGCACACGTGCATTTATCATTGTGACGTCATTGGGGAATCTCCGATTTGCCAAATTGAAACAACGACGTCATTACTACAGAACATGTCATAACATAGGTCAGTGTTTTTCTGTGGAAAAATGTATTTTTTTCACATACAGTATTGTTTTTTATTATTTTAAATAACCTAATTGAAAATGTTAGATAAAAATATCATATACACAGTGTGTATGTACAACTCTTCGTATCAGGTCGAGTCCTTTTTTCGTAGCTGTATCACTACAAGTCGCGCAAGCTCGACCTGATACGAAGGGTTGTACATACACACTGTGTATATAATATGTATGTATCTCAAATTTTATACTTTTGTCTTAATGTGACTTTTGATTTCTGCCCTGTCTTGTAAATAATCTTCCCTATTAAACTTTTACGTTCAATTTCTGCCAAGCAGAATTTTATATTCAGTATTTCGTTTTCAGTAAACTGCAAGTTTCATTGTTTATTCTATTTATTTCAAGATGCCTCTGTGAATATTGGAAATGCTAGATGTAAACCTACTCCAGATATTGTATTGCATGGACCAAGGTAATTCATTAATACCACATAACAGAATAAAAAATAAAGCATACAAAATTGGGTAATTGTATAAACGACATAAATAAAAATTTTGTCGTGTCGAACAATTATACCTCGGTTAATATTCTAACGTTTTAAGTTATAAATAGAGAAGAAAACTTCTTGAGAGTGTTTATGTATCTAATACAGTGTTTTTATCCAAAAATCACCTTTTAAATAGAATATACATATTATAAAATATGTATCTATAGAAGTATACTAGTTGTCTGAAAACGTGTTTGTGAAATTTCGAATAATTTTAACCGCTATCATGGCTAAATACTGATTTTATTTGCGCTCTTTCATCATTTCCGTTTTCTCTGCTTGTACAGCATTTGCGCGTATGCAGAATTTATATGTTATATTTTTATAAAGTCGAACGTTTATCTATTCTCATTTGTTCTTGAAATGGTGTTTTGACAACTGTGTTACAGCATTGCAATGCGACATGCCGTTTTACAAAACAAAGGAGGAAAAGTTACAATAAAACCTGGGGATGGAGACATATTGATAAATGGACTGAAGCTATCGGGCAAAGAAGCCAAAGAATTGCAGCACAATGATAGGTGAGTTTTATGGAAAAAAAATCGACCGCCGTTCATTTGTCGTAATAAGTGTGTTTTTTAAAAAAAAGTACAATAATTATTTGTTACTTGACCAGGCTTTTCCTTATTACACCTATACATTCAACCTAATAGAACCAAAATACCCATTAGAGTGGTCTGGTCTTTTTTGTTGGTTACCAATTTTCAAAATTGCAAAGTTACAATAACAAAATTGATGTTAATTTAAACAACTACCTTTTTATTTCATTAACTGTTAAGCAGTGCGATATTTTGTTTTGAAATATTTTTTGATTTAAATAACTAAACTTGCATGGTTAGGAAACCTGAACCAGTATATATATTGACGTCCAATAGTCCCATGTTCCTTTCACACAATTTCGATTACACACGTAGCGGGTGTAAGTAGCTAAACAGGATGTGCTTACCCTTCCAAGCACCCGACCTCACTCTCCTGGTGAAAGTTCACGTTTCTTACTTACTTTTTGGTTCCAGGGTATTTGCTTTGCTTTTGGATTATTATTCGGACATGGATTTTCGATTATACCGACTGATTAATGTTGTATTAAATGTTATGTTAAAAGTTACGAAAATGATTTAAAATGTAAAGTTTTTATATTTTATAGGCTACTTTTTGGAGGGAGTAATCTTGGGCTGTTTGTATTTAAGCATCCAGAAGAGGAATTACAGCTTAAAAAACAGAGAAAAGTTATCTTAGAAGTTGATTTTGAATATGCCCAAAGAGAGATTTCAAGACATACCAAAGTTCAAGCAGATGTTAACTCGGGTAGGGTTTGTAACAGTGATTGCGTCTCCAATGTTTAAACGGGGCAATATATTTCACGTTATTTTTTGCAACAAAGCATAATGATTCTTATTGTAACTACTATTGTGACTATTTGAAAAATATAGATAAAAGTAAATGAAACACAATAAGTTATTATGCATAGAAGGAAACATTCTATTTGATCACGTGATCATTTTATAACAGTGTGATGATAAAGCTGTTGGTCGCAACTTTAGAATGACAGAGGAAAAATCTATAAAAGTATGTTTTTCACTCCCAAGTTAAGATTCTTTCACTTTATCGAGTCGGTCAGTTCAGAAATGGTTAAAACCAGAGTGCACCAAGAAGACCATCGGGGTTGAGTAAGCATACTGACACTTTCTCACACTAGAAACTGCCAAGTATGACACTGTAATCTGTTTGATCACCCGAACACCTTTTTTCACAGGTAAGGCTGATGGTCGTAATCGTAGCAGAGGCAAATTGATGCAAATTGAATTTGTCTTATATTGAAGCAATTTAAAGCGTACAACCGTCACACGCTTCAAAACAATTATCGGCATTTGTGATTTTCGAAATAAAAAAGTTGCGTATTGTCACTATAAATTCATTTATAAAAAACAAACGAAATCTCACTTCCATCGAATGGTACAAACTAATTTTACTAAATAAAGATTTTACTTGCAGAAGATATATTTTTAAAAGAACAAGTCGTACGTATGGAACAAACAGTTCGTGAAGCAAACGCAATGGCAGTGGAAATGAAACGACCAATTAGATTCGAAGTGGTCCTCGTATCAGCAATGTGTCTCGGAGAATTAAATGAATTATCATACGTATGTAATTCAATTCAGTGTTTATTAAGTTTCAACGTTCTTCGTGGTTTCATAACCTCACGATTGCAGTTTCTGTATATATAGCAATTTTGAATTTACATAAGTTATGATGAAATCAAAAATGTTTAATAGACAATATTGGCTATGTGTGAATATATTTTTTTTAAAAACAAACTTGTTCTACAAAGATTGGTATCTGTATTTTTTCAAATTTGTGTACATGTGGATGTTTGCCGTCTGAAATTTTCAAATCTATGTTTGCTTCAAATACACGAAGGTATATACGCCAATGTCTGGTGGTCACATCCGCACAAAGTTTGCATACTACTGTTAATTGATTAATTGACTAGTTATATGCAGAAATTACTTTCTGATCAGTTTGCAATGACAGAATCTATGTTTTTAACCGACATAAGATGCAATGTACAAGTATACAGAATTAGATACTCGGACTATGTTTTGTACCATAAGCAGAAATTGTCAACTGTTTTATCATACTTTCTATATATTTTATTACCTGTTAGGTAAAATAGACATTGCCATGTTTAAAACATTTGAGTTGGCTTTAACTCTTTTTTACAATCAAGAATTTTAATAGCAGTTGTATGAGATACATTTCCAAATATATTTCTACAGATCGACTTCAAATGTTTGGGGACCACTTTCACCAGACGCTACAAGTTTGTCAGCGTAATGGGTTTGAATTAATGAAAACAACATGTCTCAATTCTTTAAAGTTGACATAATGGTGGCCAGTTATAATTTTCAATTGAGGGGTCTTCAAACCTATCGATTAACCTCTACATTGTATGCTCAATAAAAACAATTTTATTAATTGCATAATAATCTTTTTAAGGTATTTGTAAAAGCCACAACTACGAATAATGGAAATGAATATCTATGGGCTAGAAATGACTTCCTTGATCGCTTTGCAATGATGGGAACTATGTATGGGAAGTTTGAGCAGAATGATCCAACGTGGGATACAAAGGATGAAGTATGTATTTTTATTGTTCAAATAAAGAAAGGAAATGCATATTGTTTTACTTTGCTTTTTTCAGGAATTTGCAAATAGGTTACTTATTATTAAATATCGTTCATACAATTGTTTAACTTCCTGATCAAATATTTGAATTATAAAAATAATGTAGATTTTTTTTAATTATCACACTCCAGGTTTGCTCTTAAAAAAGGAGTTACCTACTTGAAAATATTTCTCTGTATATATGACGTCTTATAGTTCTATTTTCCTTTTCTTCTTAGTTTTGATTATACACTTGGTTGGTTGTAGGTAGCTAGACAAAAGGTGCTTGCCTTTCCTGAGCACCCAGTCTCAATTTCCTCGTGGGAGTTCACATGTTTAAGTTATTTTTTCAGTTTTCAGTCTTTCCTCTGCTTTTGAGTTATTTAGACATGGATTGGTTTGTTTGTTTTCATGCAGAGCATGTTAAATATGACAGGTATGGCAGGTATATCTTGTTAAGTAATGCTTTTTAATGATAATAGGATATCATTTCAAGATCCATTTACGAAATTCACAGCTGCTCAATTGAAACCATATTGTAGTTTTTTTTTGGCTTTTACTGAATTTCAAACACTAAGATGGATAAAAGCTTCGATAATGTTTAAAATCAATCTTAAAATCTATTGAAAAGTTAATAATAGATTAATTATATATTGAATAATTATTATTAAATTATAACATTTAAATAAATTCACTCAGAAACTTCATTTCACATAGCCATCCTCAATCGTATTGAGAAAAGGGTATATGGTAAAGTGTACTAAAATTATTTTAATTGCAGTCTCAGGATCCATTTTATGAACCACCCGATACACCAACGCTTATTGGAGTGGCATTTGTGCCATTGGAAGGATTGGCCAATATGGTAGCATTGGAGGATAAATACCATATCTACGATTATAAAACCAAACCTGCGGGCTACATCACTGTTGGTATATACCCATGTGATTCCAAAGAAAATGAAACCGATGCTTTGATGGTGGACCAGCCAATAGATTTAGTAAGTAAACATGATTTTAATGGTGACTTATATACAGTCAAACATTTCTATTACCGCCACCTAAAGAAACCAATAAAAGTGGCGTTAACGGCAGGTGCCCCTTGTATATAGGTTCAATATCAGACAATTAGTATACAATCTTTATAAACAGGTGTTATTTTTTATAAATGATAGGCCTTTAAGGCAGATTTGACTGCTATAAATTTTTGGTTGTTAGCCAATATACAATTGGGTTTCAGGTAAAACTTGGTACTCAGGAAAAGTAGGATTGTGATCGACATTATTTTAACTATTTTATTGGTTAAAATAAAATTGACATAATGAATGATGAATGATGCTTATTAAACAAAATGCAATACGGCCTTTTGTGACCATTGGTATAAATAACTCCGGGTTTGACCTCTAGATGTTATAAGGAGAAGCTTGTTAAGAGAACCGTATTGAACTAATTTTCAGATATATCTTCAAAAACATGATTTTTTTATGTTTGCATAATAACAAACTTTGTTTATTTCTAAAGCTTGGGAATAATATGAACTTCAAGATAAAGATTACTACAGCAACAGACTTACCAAAAAAGTACATACAGGTAATTGTGTTGTTATTGTTGTTGTTGTTGTTTTGCTGTTTTCAGTGGTGATTGAGTTAAAGAAAATCGGATGAGAACTGTCTAAGTTTGGAATTAAAAATCATAAATAACTATTTAGATAGTTTAGAGAATAATGTTTTTATGATTCCAAGTGACTAAATGGCATAAGAAATTAATTCTCTCTATTTTAAAGACATTGATAATTGAGGACAAATCATACTAATTATCCCCAGTGCAATTCGTAACGCAACAATAAAGTGTTTGAATGTTTTCAATTCTTCAATTCTGCGGACACTGAATGAAAGATTTCTAAAACACCATGATTAATACAAGTTAATTAAATTCTTAAAAGACTTTATTCACAACAAAAGACTGAACAGACCTACAATACAATATTTGTCATAATGTTCATTGAAGTGGAATTGCAAGCCTGGACTTATCAAGGCCCTCACACAATGTTTTTAAACCATCATTACAATACCGTTAAAAAGTATGATATTTCTGAATGGATATAATCAAAAACAAACATACTAATCTATGTCCGAAATATAATCCAGAAGCAAAGTAAAAACTTTGGAACTGACAAATTAAGTTAGACTTCCACCGGGGAAGTGAGGACGATGCGCCGGAAGGGAAAGCACCTCCTGTTTAGGTAGCTACACCCGCCACGTGTGTAATCAAAATTGTGTGAAAGGCATGAAACAATAAATATTCTTGATTTTAATTTTACACGTGACAGATGTAACTACCTTCTCACTTGATGGTTTGTAACAAATTTACGAACTTTACTTACGCGGTGTGATTTTATTTTTTTTTTTTGGTTATGGGATTGTGATTTTTACATGGATCATAGTATTTGTTGATAATACTAATTTAATCTTGCTTATTTTATCTTTAAGTCCTGGTGTAAATTCAACTTTTACATGGAAGATGAGAGTGTACGAACTCAAGAAGCCAAAGGATCAAACCCTAATTATCAGTTCAGCAAGACATATAAACAGCATGGAGTCACAAAACATGTATGTATTTAAAATATTTGCATTTTAAGTTTGAAAACAAAAACAAAATGCAGTATTTGGTTTTTGTAATTTGAACCTGTATATAAAGACATCCTGCTTATAAAGGCTACTTTTACTGGTACCCTTGATGGCCTTTCTAGACAAGTTTAACAGTAAGTTATCATTCCTTATTGATTTTTATTTAGCTACATTCAAAACTGTCAATTTTTTTCTATGCAGCACTATACCTGCTTCTCCTGCTTATAGTGCATTTGTTTTTGCAATAAATACTGTATGGTAGAGGTCATCCCTACTACGGGAACAAATAAATTGTTGGTCCAGGGATATTGCAAGCCTAGGCTTACCAGGGCCCTGAAAAATTTTATGGTCGTCCTCACAGTATTGTGATACGTTTGATGTGTATATATCTAGGATTTTTTCTCGAAAATTTCTAATAAAATATAAAAAATCGGTATGCAATTTTGTTGTCTTGAAGGTATGAATGTTATAAAGTTATGACAGTGTTTGTTTGAATATTAATATCTGGTGAGCCCCTTTACACTTGTTACTTTAACTTTTCTATGTAAGTTAAAGACATAAAGTGTTTGTTTAAATATAAAATTAACTTAAAAATTAATGGTGTTTTGTTTTTTCTTCTCAAATGCATTTAATTAAATATAGGAACCTTGTGACCTTCATTCGTTGTACAGCTTCTATTAAATGATATATTTTGTTACATAATCTGAAACTCGTCAAAATATGTTGCATTTCAATCTGCTTTGTAGCTACAAAATAAACATATAAACATTTACTTTACAAAACACTTCAAAATATACAAAGAGGAGTTTTCTACCCTACACAAGACATTTTTAACACTAAACAAATAACTTTCAATTTAAAACACTAGAAAACAGAACATTTCTCTTTATCAATCATTGATTTGAAAGTAGAATAACAATTGTATTCTTAATGCTTAAATAGTTTATAGAACATCTTGAAGATTCACAGTTAGCCATTCAGTTATTTGGTCGACAGGACGCATCTAAAGTATCATCCTTGACTTATGAACAACCAGAAATGGAATTCAATAGATTGCTTGTGAGTATTTTTGTTTAATTACCGCTGCCGTTGAAAAATCTCATTGTCGGTTTTGGTTTTTTGGAAGTTGTAGCTTCTGAAGGACGTGTTACAAATTGGATATATTTGACATTTCATAGTTCGTTGGTTCTCTCGTTCTCAATTTTGATTACACACGTGGCGAGTGTAGCTAGCCAAACAGGAAGAGCTTATTCTGTCGCTGCACCCAACCTCAATTACATGGTGAAAAGTTACGTGATTAACCTAGTTTGTCAGTTCCAAAATTTTTACTTTGCTTTTGGATTATGGTTTGGAAATGGATTATTATGTTTGTTTTAGATAGATAGATACATTTTTCCCTTGACTTATATTTGATATTCTATACGTGTATAGTAAATGTGTTTATACACTCATGAATGTAACATAATTATGGAATAGCGTGTAAAATGTAAAGGCACAGGGAATAATTTATAAATTTCGAAAAGATTTAAAACTATTTTTACAATATATTTGGTTTCAAAAAATCAAGCTAGTCGGCATATCCTTTAAAATATTGTCACGATTACATTTTGTATTCTTATGCATTTAACAATTAAAACATCTTAAAAGAATTAAATGATATCCATGCATGAAGGAAAATGGTGTGATTCAAAAAAAACTTTTATTAATACGTAATAAAGATTAATATTTGGTATTTCATAATTCTGATTAATTGGTTTCCCCAATCAATTTAAAATTCATTTGTTCAAAACCTTCTTTCATATACTTAATTATAATATTATGAGTTTACTTTTACAGAATGACAAAGATTCGAAAATCGAAGAACTAAGAGGTAAAATAGAGGATAGAGACATTAAACTGGTAAGGAAATCGAACTTAATATGAAAAATCTTTAAACGTTTCAGTGACACTGGTAAAAGGAAACACTTAAAAAAGATACGATACGAAGGAGTTATACTTACAAATCTAGCATTGCTATTTTTGTTTAATATCGAAAAAGTAGTATAAAAATTTATTTGACTTGATTTGCCAGTTTTCAAAGTAGTTATATTGCCTTTGGGATTTTGTGGTTTTAACACGGATCTGTTAGTTTGATTTGATTATTATGACAAGTTGAGTACTTGTGTTGTATAAATAATAAATAATTTGTAACTTTAATACTAATAATGTAATAAAATTGATTTTCAGAACAAGATCGCCAATCTATTAAAGGGGAAAAAAGATCAAGTGGTAAGGATTTATATTTTACTTTAAAACACTGCGGGAAACTAAAACAACAAATCAGGCTACATGTACTTACAAGTAAAATATTGACAGGGATATTGCGGGTCTAGGCTTATCAGAGTCCTAAACACAATTTATGGCATCACCACAGTATTGTTGATGAGTATGTCTTTGTGTCCAGGATTACCCTGGGGATATTCGACATTCTATAGTTAAATGTTTCTTTCACCCTAAGTTTTGAGTATATACAGGTATGGCTAGCTAAACAGGAGGCGTTTACCCTTCCGGAATACCCGGTCTTTCTTAACTTGTTAAACAAATATGTCAGCTTCAAAGCTTTTGCGATTTGAACATTGTTTAATATGTTCGTTTTTGATAATACAATGCAATATCACGTTAGAGTCAGTGCGTGTGTTAGCCGTAAGCTTTAAAGTATATGCGTTTCAAAGTACCTGTATCGGGTTATCCCTGGTTAAAAAGAGTGGAATTTATTTTCCTGTCATAAATCATATGACATTGATGGGTGTTTGTATTTGTGTAGAAAAATCGTCAAATTACAAAAGGTCATTCATTGCCTCATCATTTTAATCGCCCTTTTGTTTATGTTATTGGCAGCACACACACACACACACACACACACACACATATATATATTTAGTTTTCTCACTTCATAATTACCATGTTCTTTCAATTCCAAAATTGTTATTTCACACGTGACTGGTGCAGCCAGTTAAACAGGAAGTACTTACCCTTCTAGAGCACCCTGTCTCACTTCTCTAGTGGAAGTTTCTACTTTGCTTTGGTATTGTGGTTTGGACATTGATTGGCATATTTGTTTTAGATTTCAAAGGAAATCAGATGTTTTGTCAGGCTTTGTTTATACGATTCGGTTCTTGCACCACAAGTTTATTGGAACCCTTAACGAGGTTTTTAACTTGTGTTGTTATACTTTTAACATACGTCAACATGTTGAGCAAGTACATATTATACCAGTTTTGAAATTACGGTCGTTTCTGAATGCATATACTTATGAGTAGTGCTTGGACAAAACGTGTTCATCCTAAAAAATATTCCAGATATTGTAAAAATATCCAAAAAAAACCAACATAATTTTACCAAATATAGCTCAGGAAATACTTTGCATGAGACTGTATATCTTAGTTTTTCAGGGAGTTCAGTTTTAATTCTTACACATGGTCTAAATTGTAAATTTAATTTAGATCATAAGTTAGTTAAAATGAGGTTCAATAAATTCATTTTAACAGCCATTGAAACTGAAACATGATACTAATTATACTTAATATAATTTCTTTTTACAGTCAATGGATATATTACAGATCGTAGAAGCTGGAAATTGATTATCGGCTGTAATCACGATTATGAAAATCAAACCTGTGACAATCTGTGTAAATCAGAAGAGCTTTATGTGTAACGAGTTAAAGACGTTTGGTGTATTTAAATTTTAAACAAATACAAACTGATTTCTATAATTTCATAATTAAGTATAAAGTACATTATACTTACATAAATCACAAGTAAACAGCATTAACTATGTTACAATTTAGAGACATTTCATTATATTGTGGTTGGCATTGTATTGTGAGGTGTTATTGGGTACATTGGTTGTTGTTAGGAAAATGTTTTTTTTTTAATTTCCTCACAATTATGGGCATTGTGGAATATCACATTTGGAATAATCATGCTAAAAATTAAAACCAGCCCAATGAAGAATTGATGGAACATGTGTCATCGATTACTGAACTATGCATTCTGATGTTCCATCCATTATGAGACACTTGAACCGTGTTAAGTAAGATTTGTTGAGTGCCATAAAAAAAGCATAAAATTATTTTTGTGCCCAATTATCGGGACTAATTCAATATTGAAAAGATGAAACATAAAGTTCTATCCATCATACGACTGATGAACTTGCTTTGTCACGAAATGTTTTTGTCTGTTTTCCCTTTGGTACGCAGGAAAAGAGTTGAGTTTTCTCATGCTACTTGTTAAAACTTTTTTTTTTCACAGGTCGATAATAAGTGCACATGTTTAAATGTAAAATTCAAAACAAATCTGAAAATTAAAAACAATTTACATTAAATTGTTTTATCACATTCCTTTGGTTATGTGTTTATGTCTAATTTCTTTAAATAAAATTTTAATGAACATTATCAGTCTTAGAATTTGTATTTGGTATTTATCTAATTTTAAGTCCCCTGTTGGAATCGCACGCCACATTATTGATTTCCGGTTTTTTCTAAACAATTGCAGATGACAAGTTAGTTAGAAATTGTTTTGAGTTACAGAACAATTGTTTGCATATTTATGTAGAAGTTTTGGTTCAATATAAGATACATTTAATCAAATTACTGAAAGTGCTAAAATTCGCAAAAGATTAGAGAGACAGGGAGTTCAGTGTCTCCATCAATGTAGTGTCAGGTATATGAAGTTGTCAGGTAACTGAAAGGAGGTTGTTGTGTTCACATTGCAGTGCTCCTAAGACAACATAGCGGGTTCATGTAGTGTGCAATGTGCAGACTATGAGCATGCGGCTGAAGTTATGTTTTAATATTCAGACATTAGACCAATATTAAGGATTCATGTAGGAAATGTTCAATGCGAATAAATGCATGAATGGAACCATCAAGGATGGTCAAAGTTAATCCCATCATCATGGAGAATCTTAAACAAGAGGTCCAAGAGCCTTAATGCTCACATGCAGCTGAGTACATATCTCATGCAGAGGTTCAATGGTCATTGACATTAATGGAAGAGAATGTCCAAATAAATTTTCAGCAGTAAGGGACAATTATATGTAAGGATTTTTTGCAAATTTATTATAGCATAACTAGTCCTAAGAATGCTACATATAACATATCTGAATCTAGCTACAATATATTGTTTATAAACAGCTAAAAAGGTAAAAAAAATTGAACTCATGACCTTTTTCTAAATATTGCAATGATTATTAGGTTAATACCTACAATTTACAAGCCTATACAAAAAGTTAATAGTTTTTAAGATAATTAACCATTTCAGTATTCATTTGCACCTATAACCTTGACCATTGGACCTATGACCTTCATTCATATATCAAAATGATTATTCTGTAAATGCCTATAACATTCTGATATACATGCCTATAGAGAAAGTTTATAGTTTTTGAGATTATTAACTATTTTAGTATTTGTTTGCATCTATGACCTTGATCTTTAAACCTATGACCTTCATTCATATAAGGAAATGATTGTAAAGCAAATGCCTACAATATTCTTATATACATGCCTATACGAAAAGTTCATAGTTTTTGAGATAATTAACCATTTAAATATTCGTTTACATCTATAACCTTGACTTTTGAACTTATGACCTCTATTCATATATCAAAATGACCGTTGTGCAAATGCCGACAGTATGCCAATACACATGATGATGATGCCCATACAAAAAAGTTTATAGTTTTCAAATATATTGACAAATACATTAATTTAGCAATTTCCCCTTCGAGTACCTTGCCATTATCTCATTTTGGCCCCTTTAGGTACAATAGTTGCAAATCTAAATCTAGGTGCCCATAGTGTTTTACATGAAATATTTAAGTTATATCTCTTGTAGGTTCAGAGCAGATGATTTTTAAAGATTTTCACAAATTTCCCCATTATGGGGCCCCAAGGAGACATAATAATCTTTTCATTTGTGCAAATCTGAAAACCACTTACTTAGGCATCATTACTGTCAAATATCATCCAATTTGGCTCAGTAGTTTTAGAGGAGTTGATAAAAAATGTAAAAAGTTTACACATGACGCACATCGGACGAAGAAAGATGGCAATTGCTTATTTGAGCTTTTGGCTCAGGTGAGCTAAAAAGTTTATACAAGACGGATGAAGATAGATGACAATTGTTCATCTGAGCCTTTGGCTCATGTGAGCTTATAAGCTTCTGATATTTATCATGTCATAATTGAGGATATTTTTTTAATAAATAGATAACTTGAAAAAATTAACTATTATTTTATTATTATTTATGTGTTTTAAGAATTTAATAATTTTTGGAAGACTTTTTATTCCCGAGACCAGCATAATTTTAGTAAACCTTGTAGACAACATTTTTTTCAATCGGTCGACCCTAAGGACCCCCACTGACTGTGTTGGGCAGATGACCCCTCTACAAAGGTTCTGTACATGATAAAAATGTAGTTGACAGATGACCACTCTACGAAGGTGATCGTTATCAAAGATTTCACTCTAATCAATTCATAAATTTTTAAGGATGACTTCACGGAAGGCTTTGAAAAGGGGGAGGAAGGGTCAATAATAATTTTTTCAAAAATCAAGATTTTAACCTCCTGCCTACCGCACGGGAGAAGCAGTGATGATAGCAGGAAATTCCAAAATTTTTGTCTTAATATGGGGAGACTCCTCACATCAGCAGGGATTGAGCTTCACTTTTCGATGAGCCATACAATGAACTGTCAAGAGTGATGGTTGATCTGCACGCAACAAGGCCCGAACTCCAGCACGACAACCTACCATAACACCTGCACCTATCTCAAGAAAATGCTGCCAGTTTGGTAATAAATGCTTCTTTGCATACTTTCAAATTTGTAGACAATATAGAATAAAAACCATTAACAATATTTTCAGCATAAGCTTTCTCTGTTGATTCAATGCCCACAAAGTTAATTGCCACTTTTCCTTTGTTACTAGTGCAAATAAAAATATAAACCACATTTCCTGCTATTTTATTGAAGAATATGTGCTCCCATCTCCTATTAGGCATATACATTTGGGTTGTTCTATCTCTTGCTTTACTTTCCGATATTCAACATCTGCAATTACAATGACGAATGTTTTTGCAGAAAATGTTGATCTATAGGTACTAACAATGTCAAATCCCTTAACTTCAAGTTCATTTATCGAGGTAAAATCAGATATGGGGCGGTTGTGTAAAACAATACAAGTTCTGAACAGTTTGTCGAGTCTTTTGAATACATCCTTATTAGTGACTGAGTGTATAATTTTGGCAGCTTTTGATTTATGAGCAGGAAGTTGTTTTGCATTACTTAAGGCTTGAGCCTGTTTGTGCGATTCAGACATTTCCTGTTTATTTACACTGTCAAGTTTATAACTAGTGCAACCCTCGGTAAATAAAGATTTCTTCCTGTCGAACTCTACACAAACGGCACACTTCATTTCTGTCCTGCGTATCATACAACCAAGGCCTGTCATCTTCCCATGTCTTTTTAGACGCTCTGATGCTTCTTGACTTATCATACTCTTGAGAGTACTTTCGTTTTTCGCAGGTCTTTGTTTAGCCTTTGGAGCCGATGGTCCTAAAGATTTCCACATGGCAGAGAGCCAGAAGTATCTTTTTATACACAAATATCAGAAAAGGAAACGAAATGGAACCTTAATTGAATTCCGGTCGGAACACCTGTCCATTTACACGTGTTGACTATATGATACCCATTTTTCAATTTCACTATTATTGTCGCCAGTCAGAAATAAACAGGAAATCGGTAAACGGATCGGAAAGTCAAATACACTGAACTGAAAATTCTAATCGCCGCCTGGGCGACCTGTGTATGACACATTCATCGCCCAGCGCGAAAAAACTTGGCGCCGGTTAATGTCAATCCCTGATCGGGAGGGTTGACAGGAATGATGAAACCATTAAAAGTTAATTACTGCTAAAAATAGCTAACATCTGGGTCAAGAAGACAATATCAGCCAATAAAATTTCAGATTATAATATATAGAAGGATGTACTCTGTTTGATCAGATTACTTTCTGTGTCTGTTTGTAGTAAAGTGTCACCCAAGCTGATGTTACTTTGATAATTACACTAGATGTGCAACATCCATGAGTAGTTTTCACTTTTGTTTTTATTGTTAAATCTACTTATGATTTGGAAAAAAATCTGTTGACCGGGGGGGGGGGGGGGATCCGCGTGACGTTATCAAAATAATATTCTTTCCTCAAATACAACAAAATGCAGCGTTTCTTTTAAATTCGTATCAATTTCTTACTTAACCAATATTACTCAATAAATAAGCCCCATTTACATGACAATTTACCCATCAAATCCATAGAATACAAACGTTACTGAAATTTGAATTATCTGCCTTTATTCAACTTCGACCTACATACGAGAGAGAGGTGGATTTTTGTAATGGAAGAACATAATTTTACATGTTAAGAAATCTGCATGTGACAGCTATATTCGAGACAGATCAAGATCTTTCGCGAATAATAAAAATCATAATGAAATATCAACCACTTGTTAGCTATGTTTTTGACGCCTTCCCGACATCATTTTGTCAGCTTTTGTTTTCTCGGATTCTAAGAAGCCTTTACTGCTGCTTGACCCTTTATTAGTTATTTGGCTTCTTGGACACCTTATACATTTATCGGCCTATCAATCTGTCATTAGCAGTCACCAGGGATATATCCATATTTTCGGTATTTAATGTAAACTGTCATAGTAACTTGATCGGATAAAATTTTGACAATATAGATATAACCTTAGCAGTTCATTTAACCACATTTCACTTTTAATTCAATATTATCACCGTTTTATGTAACAGTGTGCGCCTGTTTACTTGGTTAAAATTTGCAAAAAAAAAATTGTAATATTGTTTTGCATTTTTTTCCTAATACCTTCATTAAATTTTGACAAAGAATACTGCAAAAGATCACCACCAAACTGCTTCAGTGTCTCGATTGACCGTCTTCACGGGATTGGAAAAATTGACCTGGATGTAAATACCAAGAAGTAAGCATCTCGAAGATAGTGAACGCATCTTAGTTGGGACGTAAAACAACATGTTTCACTATATTAGAACTGACCGTTTGAATATTAAGCGAAAGAATTTCATCTCTGTCCTTTACCATTGTGATGTTTGTTTTAACAAGAAACAAGAATAATTCGGTACAAAATCTCAAAATGTAACAACTGAGATTACCATAACGGAATTTGCGAGGTATCATTCTATACGACCTATATATATATATATATATGTTTATTGACTAAAAGCCTCAGGCCCATATCACAATAAGTTACAATCAATGGGTATATAAATGACAAAATGTGAATAATACGTAATATTCTCAAACTAACTAAATATATTTTACATAGACCTTTTTCATAATGCATAATATATATATACATACTTAAATTTCTTACAACAGTAATATTTTTTGACGACATAAGAATAATAAATTTTTGATATGTAGGGTTTTTTAAATATTTTAAAGAAATGTATTTATGTCGTATATTATTGTAGGCATTGCAAATAAGTACAAAATGGTACTCGTCTTCTATACATTTTAAATTACAAAATCTACATAATCTATCCACCCTTTTTATACCCATATGCCTATTTTTTTCAATTGCTAAATTAGAAGAACCTACCCTAAAAATTGCTAGTGCGTGTCTAAATTTACTTATTTGAATTGCATCAATATAGACTTCTAGTTCTAAAATAGTTTTGTCCTTGTATGTTCTTAACTTTGGTTTACTACTTATATCGCTGTACCATTGTTGTAGATATATATCTTTCATTCTTTCCACAAATATTGTTAAAAATAAATTTATGTTATTAACCCCCTGATACATCCAAACCTCCCCAAAACCAGTGGTACACAACAAAATTCTAACCGTTGTAACCCATTTTTCTCTTCCATTACTATCTAAAAAGTATAACATGTTATAAGCTTTCTTAACATACCTCTCATTACTTAAACTTAAAATTTTAAACCAAAAAGTAAGTACACGTTTGGCAGTAAATATATATAAAGGTAATCTCCCACATTCAGAGAGAACAGCAAATTACTTACATTTAAATTAACTGTTAAAAACCGTTTACATGTATAATACTGTATATGTTCTAGCACATCATATTTTTGAAAACCCCATATCTCTGACCCATACATTAATATTGGATATATCTTTGTGTCAAAAATTCTAAAAAATACCTTTGAAGGCAGATTGCCTAAATTATATAGTGACCTTAATAAAATAGATACAGCTTTTTTACCTTTTTTAGCTAATGGTGCAACCATTTCATATGATGATAACTGCCTTGAAAAATTAATACCCAAGTAAGTGTAACAATTCACTGTGTTTAACATCATTCCATTATAATACCACTTCTCATGTTTAGACAATTTTCCACCCTTTTTAAAAACAACAATTTTCGTTTTCTGGAGATTAACATCTAACTTATACTTATTACAATACATTTTAAGAATATCTAATTGAATCTGTAAACCACTAACAGTTTCTAAAAACATTACGATATCATCTGCAAACAGCAACATAACTATTTCTGTTAAATCAGGGATCATCTGTATACCCCTATTTCCATGTTTTGCCATCATTTCTAATAACTCATTTATATACATCGAAAATAAAATTGGACTTAAAACACAACCTTGTTTTAAACCTAGAGATACATTGAAATATTCTGAATACAAAGACCCGCTTCTAATACAACAACTAACATTTTTATACATATTTTGAATTAATATATATAATAAAGTACGTATAACATTTAAATGAAAAATTAAAATGATCGAATTTGTCACAACAATCTGATAATTTGTACGAAAATAGTTGCAAACAATCTCGTTTGCTTTATTAAAACACGTCAATAAACAATAAAATTATAAGAGCCAACAATATAAAATAAAATTTACCTTACTGCATAAAATCTCATTTAGACATAAAAAAATAAATAAAACATATTACTATTAGAAAAAAATTGTCATTGATTACATTTGCAGTGATAGTGTAACTTTTTGCTTGTGCTCAGTGTATTATTTTAAAATCCATAATTTTTACATTGAAAAACTCACTCGAATTTGTGATCATATCAAGTACAATTCGATATTTAATTTTCTCACAAACGTTTGACACAACAGTCCGTAATTTTTAAAGACTTATTCTTTCGGTCATTTTAGTCTTCAAAATAAAACGAGTAGTAATTTCTGGAAAAATAAACAATCACAGATATGATTCACTCAAATTGCACCAAGAAAAGTCTTGTACAGTTTCAGTTAATAAAAAGTACATCACTATTGGTATCAAGCAAATCCAATCTTGCTATGATTCATCGGCACCAAATTCGTTCTGCAAAAAGAAAATTATATATTAATACTGCTGTAATGTAGCAGTGGGTTATCGTATATATACATTGAAGCAAGGTGAAACTTCAAAACAACGAACACAAAATACAAGATCTTTCCTAAAAACCCCTCTAATTAATTGTCCTCGAAAGTAGAACCAACTAATAAAAATCTTTTAGATGTTGAACCAATTATTAGAATTTCATTTTCTATGATGTGTATATTTACTCTGATGTCCATTAATACTGGGAAATCATCTTAATTTTTGTATCTATTCCTGTTTGATTGTCTGTAATACAAGTCTGTATTGAAAGATTTGTTGCCTTGGCTGTAAAAAACGCGATGACGTCAGTTTTTCCTGCATATGGTGTATTTATTTTCATTTAAACGATATGGTAGAGCTTGTTTCCAATAAAGGAATTGTATCTAACGAAAAAACTACTTCCAAATGAATTGTATTTATAGCTGCGACTTACCAATGCTCACAAAAAGTTTTATGGCTGTCATCACAATATTTTTGGTAAGTACGAGTTATTTGTATCTAAAATTATTATGAATATATTTGGCGTCCACATAGTTACATGTTACTTTTACGTTGCTGATGAAGCTAGGTAAACAATGGTTGTTGAACCTTCCAGAGCAACCGACCTCACTTCAGTGGTATGTTATGTTTTCGGATTGTTATTTGGACATGAATGGACGTGTTTGCTTTATTATTGATGCCAAATTCGTGTTTAGATTGCAACTTCTATTTAATTTCAAGAACTTTATTATCTAACTCAGAGGATTTAATAAGTATTAATTTTTGGCTCCATTTGTACAAAACAACCATAGTTCAGACAATCTTCGATTGTGCAAACTTTAACCTTATTTATGCAAATTTTTTGATTTACGCCTCTAAAAAGGTAAATACTAAACAGACTTGGGAAATGATACAAAATAAAATGTAGAATAAACAATGTAGTAAAAAATGATTGTGTATTGAGTCTAGGGTATATTGGATTGATAAATATCTTTAAACGAAAGTTTAAGAAAAAGCATATATCATACAAATGATATGATTCAGATAAAAGTTGGAAAACACACCAAAAATTTTATTTAAAAATGTTTTTAGATTGAACAGATGAGTTTTTTTCAATGAAACAGGAGATACATGTGGTGAACCTTTTTTCTAACATTTTTAAGGAAATTAGGTTGAAAAACCATTGAAAGTAGAAAGTAGATTCAATTTGAACATTCAGCTAAATTTCAATAAATAATGAGTTAAATCTCCTTCAGTATTATTTTTTTATTTAGGTCATTAGAACATTTTCCAGTTTTTATCTTGATGACATTATTATACATCTTTCTTTGAAGGAAATTCACATTGGAAAAAAACATACCGATGGACTAGGTGTCGTTTTGTACTCTGTCCTGTCCTCTTTTGAAGCATCTCCCTGACTGAAATCTATCCGTTGTGGTTCATTGTCATTGCTATTTTGGACATGCTGTTCATCTTTTGTTTCTTGTTTGTCTTCTTCAGGCTAAAAATATATAATTATATATATTCGTGTAAATATTTTCAAATTGATAATGAGTTGTATCCGTCTTTTTGAATGGCCATTACAAAGTAGCTATTTAATATGTTTTAAAGTTTGTCTTGTCATTTATTTTCTGAAAATTGTAGAAAACAGATTTTATTCTGTAAATGTATGCAAAATTCATTTTTGTTAGATATACAACCATACAGTTAATCAATAAATTTCCACAAGATTGTCTTAAAAATAAATTTGTTATAGATTAAATATCTCTTAACATTATTTTAACTTTAGTTAATCATTTTCCTGCACTTATCAGATTAGGTATTCTCAATGTAAAGTATATGTATTCATTAATAGATGCAATCCAAAAAGAATGGATTGCAAAGTATCAACACCAAAGTCTTACTTAACCTTTACATCAATTTTATATGAAATTTCATAAACAATATTCGTCTTTCGTAATGACCCTTAAGATGAATATGGCCAATTCATCTGAAATTATTAACTATTTAATTTTCATTTTTATCGAGCTATGTTTGGTTCACAAGATATTATAAAACAATCTTATTTGATAATTAGCACACGACGTTGAGAGTCGACATGCGACATAAGATGGTAGATTATCAAACTTGTATATGGTTCCATAGCTCCATGTTCCTTTCATTCTCGATGTAACTAGTTAAACATAAGTTGTGTTCCTTTTCGAAGCATCCGAACCAACTTCCCGAGTGGAAAATTGTTTTTAGTCTTTAAATTTTTCGATTATGATTTGAACATGGGTTTGTATGTTTGTTTTAATGAACATGATTAAGAACCATTGTTTTTTAATTTTATTTCTGAAAGAAATAACATAAAGAAATTACCAAAATACTACGTGTTGCTTTGGTAGTGTCTTCTTTTGAAATATCTTCTTTACTAGTTTCCATTTTCTGTGTGCCAGGTTTTGATTGTTTTGTGATTTCATCAGCCTTAAAAAAGAAATTTCACTATTGTAAGTTATCTTTGAATAAACAATTAATGAAAGCAATTAAGTCGACTTAATTACATATTATACCAGTTTTGATTTTACAGCAATAGACTGCCGTTTCGAAATACAATTCCTCATCAGTAGTGCTTGGACCAAAATTATGAAACCAAAATTATTTTAAAGATTTTGAAAAGCTACCCAAAGGACTTAATTTAGTAGTTATTGGACATGTTCTGAATTTATTAAAGGTGCGTCTCCAATTACCCTTGGATCACTACAAGTTATGAACGTCGTTCTCCAAACCTTTTTGTATCATCAATATCCGTTCTTGGATAGTAGAGAAATTCAGTGTGCCCAGACACTGATAAGGTTCTGATACAATGATCGATTATATATAGCATATTATTAGCATTGTTTTGTCTGACGATTGTGTGAAGTAAATATTGTTTAATGCTGTTACAATCTAAGTCAAATCTTTTATTTTTTTCCTTTTTAGTATGCATTCAAATCTCATTATTTTTGTCTTCTATATAGTTTATGAAAATGCTTGTTGATTTTAAAAAAAAGAAAAAAAACTTTTGTGTTACCGTGTTTGTGACAGCAATTTTGAAAATATTTGCTATGCGAAAAGAATACCGCATGACTATTTTACATTTTTCACTTTAATTACACATTACATATTATACTGGTTTTATATTTACAGCACTAGACGGCCGTTTCGGAATACAATTCCTCGTCAGTAATGCTTGGACCAAAATTATTTTAAAGATGTTGAAAAGCTACCCAAACAACCAAAATATATTTTACCAAATTAAGCTAAGGAAATACTTTGCTTGAGGGAATATACCTTTGTTTTTGAGAAATTTCAAATTTTAACAAAGTCGTTGCAGACATTATAATATAAACCTGTCTTAAAAACGTTATCGTTACAAATATGGAATAACATACCGATAGACTTAGCGTGGATTTGTTCAAGGTCTTGTCCTCTTTTGAGGTATCCCCTTCATCAGAATCTGTCTTCTGCGATTCATCATTTTCATGTTCAACAGTTTGTTCAGGTCTTTTTGTTTCAGACTTAAGAAAAAAAAGATATTTGAAAATTTGAGTAAAGATGTATGATGGATTAGGGAATCGGTGTATCATGATTACAAGCCAACTGGCAATAGTTTTTATACAAGGACCGATTATAATTTGTAATAAGCGTTTAAATGAGTTTTGATCCAAAAATCTTTACTTTAGTCCGGTCTACCAGCGCGGCCTCAATCTATAATTAACTACCATGGTGGCGTCAGACGTCCGTGTTATTTACAAAAAGAAAATATTGATACTTTTTCTAATTAGCTTTTTGCTATATTTCTTATTTAAGTACGCACTGGTGGTACCGTATTATCTTTATTGTCTGCATTAATTAGAAAACAGTAATTTTAATATTTATTTGCATCACTGTATCTTGACAGGATATTTGTAAATATATTTAAAATGTACTTAAAATATCAGGTAAATAGTCATCAAGCATTTTTCGCATACTTAGAGATATGTTAACACACACTTGTGTCCGAAACCAATGTACAACGAAAACAAGATATAACCTACCGATTCACTGAATGTTGCCCTGTTCAAGGAAGTGTCCTTTTCTGAAATATTTTCTTCGCTGAAATCTGCCCTCTGTGTTCCATGGTTATTACTATATTGGACTTGTTGTTCATGATTTGTTTCCGTTGTTATTTCTATAGACTTAAAAACAAAATTTCATATAATGATGAAAAAATACATAATGAAATATTACCTTTTTATTACCATAATTTGGTAGCAGTTTTTTTTTACATGTTTTCAAAAACAAATTATAGATGATCCTCAAATACATAAAATAACATTGAAATCTTTAACAAAAACAGCAAATGCCAAAATTACGTCCAAGAATCAAAGGCAACTTTAAAAACAAGTATGTTAAGTTAAACACATGGGCATCCACTATTGAAGTGAGACTGGTTGTTAGGTTAGGGAATTAGGTTGAAAAACCATTGAAAGTAGAAAATAGATTCAATTTGAACATTCAGCTAAATTTCAATAAATAATGAGTTAAATCTCCTTCAGTATTATTTTTTTATTTAGGTCATTAGAACATTTTCCAGTTTTTATCTTGATGACATTATTATACATCTTTCTTTGAAGGAAATTTACATTGGAAAAAAAACATACCGATGGACTAGGTGTCCTTTTGTACTCGGTCCTGTCCTCTTTTGAAACATCTACCTGACTGAAATCTATCCGTTGTGGTTCATTGTCATTGCTATTTTGGACATGCTGTTCATCTTTTGTTTCTGGTTTGTCTTCTTCAGGCTAAAAATATATAATTATATATATTCGTGTAAATATTTTCAAATTGATAATGAGTTGTATCCGTCTTTTTGAATGGCCATAACAAAGTAGCTATTTGATATGTTTTAAAGTTTGTCTTGTAATTTATTTTCTGAAAATTGTAGAAAACAGATTTTATTCTGTAAATATATGCAAAATTCATTTTCGTTAGATATACAACCACACAGTTAATCAATAAATTAACTGAATGTTGCCCTGTTCAAGGAAGTGTCCTTTTCTGAAATATTTTCTTCGCTGAAATCTGCCCTCTGTGTTCCATGGTTATTACTATATTGGACTTGTTGTTCATGATTTGTTTCCGTTGTTATTTCTATAGACTTAAAAACAAAATTTCATATAATGATGAAAAAATACATAATGAAATATTACCTTTTTATTACCATAATTTGGTAGCAGTTTTTTTACATGTTTTCAAAAACAAATTTTAGATGATCCTCAAATACATAAAATAACATTGAAATCTTTAACAAAAACAGCAAATGCCAAAATTACGTCCCAGAATCAAAGGCAACTTTAAAAACAAGTATGTTAAGTTAAACACATGGGCATCCACTATTGAAGTGAGACTGGTTGTTCTTGAATTATAAGCACATCCGTAAGTAAACTAACTCACAAGCCTTCTCTTCGATTCATGATAGACATTAATAACCCTCTAGACCAGTCTGCGTTCGAGGCCTGTTATATTTCTTTAAATTTCTGCATATTCTTAGTTCAGAATATCAGAATTAATTTTCTGATGGTGGATGAAACAATGATGTCCGGATAAAATCGATTTTCGGCAATCGACATAATAAAGCTCCTCATGCAACCGTAGTTTTAGAATCGCAAAGCATTATTGACCAGTCGGCGATCGACCCCTGTGATATTTCCACAAATAACTGTACACATTTGTTTCATAATATCGGGGTTGTAACTTTTTAGTGGGGAAGGAAAAACAAAAACCCTGACACATCCATCTATTTACGGCCATCGAATTGATAAACAATTTAATATAAGGGTCAATTAGGCCATAGTAATCACTTCTGCATTTTAGATCATTGCCGCTGATAACTCTCTCATATCTATAAATTGCTGTTTTGACAGACATTTGTGGAAATTGACACAAACTATTGTTTTACATGGTTTCTGAATGAAGTTATGATTCCAACTGTCAGTTTTTTATTTTTATACTCTGTGTTTATTTTTATATATAATTACTTTAACTGTAAATAGCTTTTTGTACCTCTTTTTTGTGACATTGTGACAATTGTTCAAATTTTGAATATGTAGTTAGAATGCCAAATGATTATTTATTATTCATTACTGATTTTTTTTTGTGATTTCTGGAAAATCTTTGGACTTTAGAAAAATGAATTTCATTATAATAATGTCTTTAAATACATGTTCATAATTATCAATTCGTTTAAATCATCATTAATTAGTGGTTATTTAACATTTTTTTCAAATAAGTAAAAGATGTTTTACCAAAAATATAAATCCTATATGATTACAAAAATAAAAGTACATGTATGAAAGCAATCGTTAAGACGATTTTGCATCATGAGTGTCTATTTCACTTAGATTTTTTTGTATCGTGAATGTCAATTACAGGTGTCAACATTTTTCCATTATCTTGGCCAACTGTAAAGACAAACCGTTTCATTTAAAAATAGAAGTAGACAGAGTTGGATTCATATAGAGGTGTTGACAGCCGCTTAACACCCATCTACAATTGCTCTCTTTGAAGCATTGATAATCAATATATCTCATTCAAAAGGTATTGTGTATCATTTTGACATTGATTAGTGTGTTTGTTTTTGATTTGACATGCATTGGTATGTTTGTTAGATTATTGTAGCAAGAGCTTAATAGTGAATAAAGAATATTCAAATTAAAAAAATTAAACAGAAACACTTAATCCACTGTGTACTGTCTCGCATTTGTAAAATTATTGTGTCTAATCGGGAAGATGATTTGAAGCGGAGAGTTTAGACAGGTTGGTTAAAATGGTAACCATGCGTAAATTTATAAATTTAGCCGATGATCTGGTTATAAATTTCAACCCTAAAATTACAACATTCAAATTTGTTAATTTGCATCATTGATAACACTTACGTTTCTTTTGTTTCTTTGTGATTTCTTTCTTTTGATTTGATCTATGGCTTTGTGTTTACTTTCACTATAAGCTGTTGACATTCTTTTTCCGTCATCTTTTACTTTTTTGTAACAACTGTTAAAATCGATCGAATATTTTTTGTGCTGATGGGCCTAAAATTAATAACAATAATAATTTTACAAGAGGCACAATTGGTCTGGGATTCTCACGTGGTAACTAGTGCTTGACTAAAACCCACAGTTACCCTTGATATAATTTACATCTCATAGTTCCATTTTCTTTTAATATTAATTTTGATTACACGCGCGACGAATGTAGCTAGCTAAACAAGAGGTGATTATCCTTCGGGAACACCCGGCATTACTTCTGTAGTGGACGTTTTCAACCTTATTAGCCAGTTTCAAAGTTTTCCCTTTTTTGCTTAGGATTTTGTTGAAGACATGGATTAGTATGTTTGTTTGTTGTGGTTTTTTCGTTATTTTAATGAAAGTGTGAAGAAGTGTTAATTACATTAATAGAACTTAAATTCAGAGATACTTATTGTGAATATAATTTACAATTATACTTAATTTACGTTAATGTAACAAAATATCGTTAATAATTGTGCAATGTGAAAAGTCTTTTTTTAAATGATATTGATGTTAGTACTGTTCAAGGGTTAGGAAGAGAGACATGTTCTGTTGTTTGAGAGGACAAACTTTGTATTAGAAAAATATTGATACTGCATTCGAGCCCGTTAAAAATTGAGTTTGTTATTTCTTAACTTAAGAGATTCCACACAGGTTATCACTGAAATTAATTGACAGAAATCAATGTCACCACAAGTAATATTATTACCTAATCTCTTATGTAAATAGTAATTGGGCGTTTAAGCATTCGCAAAGAATTTCGTTAATGGAGTCTTTTTTAAGCATTCGTCTTACCCCATTTGTAATAGACAATATTTCAAACAGTTTCAATGTGAAGACATTTCGGGCGGGAAATTAAATATATTGTTGGGAAATTAGACAATTTTATAAGGTCATATTAGCGGCCTCGGACAACAGTTCCACATGCAATCCCTTTTACCTCGGTTCAACAGATACGTCAGTTCCTAAAACACTTATCAATAAACTAAATATTATAATTCATTTTCTCAAAATCACAGCAATTATCAGTAACCTAATGTTCTTTTTCTCTGAAAGATGCGGTTCTTGCACAAGTTTGCGAATCTGATACTGCACCGTGAGAGTTTAATACAGAGAAGCAGCGATGCCGAAGTTTGCGATAAAATTTCCAAATTAACAACCCAGATTTTTATACATTACACAAATTGTAATAAGGAAAACAAAGAAATGAATGTTACAATTAGATCCTCTCGAGAACGTCTTTCATACGCAATAATAGCCATTAAATTGTTTTGAATTTGGCCAGGGACTGTCTCTATTAGCTAATCTTGAAAACTTAAGTAAAAAAGTGTGTCCAGTTTAATCGCCTGCTAGACAAAAAAGTTGCTTTTCTTCAACCCATTTCCTTAAGGTTTCCATTTTGGTGATTTTCTATAGAGTATATACATTAAAAGTGGAAATCTATCTGTGTTTTCTAGTGGTGGTTGACCACTTTACACGGTTTGCACAGGGGAAGTAACAACTCTAAACACACTGTAGTTGACAAATTTGTGAACAAAAATATGTTGATATTTTGATACCCTGACTGGTTATCGATCGGCTAAAAAACCACGATTAAAACAAAATTAGTTATAATTACATCGTAATCAAAGGAAAACAAATAGGGTACCAGTTCTAAGGCCAGTCACAGTAGCTTTAGATAAACCTAGGTCTACCCAAGTATAGGCGACACATTAGCACACAACTCATACACTGCATAACATCCCAAAATCAAAAACAAAAAAGTTTTAACCAAATAAGAAGGAACACCTGTCTAAACTATAACAACTGTATCAAATCCAATTGGGCGTACATTTAGTTTTATTTATTATACAGCAGACTCTCTACATTATCAATGGACCACTTAGTCAGCATATATTCAAGATTCTGAAAGAATCGTGTCAAAAGATGCATGATAACCAACTAGGCACGACAAGCAAAGATATTAGAAATAACATGTTTTGGTTTGGAAGCAAGAAACTCACATGAAATCTCATTCTTTATTGAAGAAGCGTGTTTAAAGTTTTAACTCGAATGGGTGTGAAGTTATAACTAAGAATGGTAAGGAATTTATGAGACGCCAGAAGTAAAAAGTTACGATGGCTAGGGATTTATGAGACGCCTTTTTTGGAATCCATTTACTACAATGAGATGACGTCTGACTTGAATCTAAAACCACCACCACACGATTTTAATTTGAACACTCGCTAGAAAACAGGTAGTCTTCAGTTGAAACTTTTTTATGTTGTGGTAGATTTTTCAATCAACCAATGTACTATATGTTAACAATTTTGCATTCTTGTAAATTATATTTACACATGCATAGATTTTTAATGTGTTATCACAAGAATAATATTTAATCAATTTTAATAAATACCAATGCTTGTCTTTGTTCTTCATCGTTCTTCTCTCGCATTTGTTGTTCCTCTTGTTCTTGATTGCGTCTCATATTTTTTATCTGACGTATTTGGTTTTTAGTAGATTTGTTTTGTTGCTTAATGAGATCATTCATTTTTAATTTATCCGAAACATGTTCTAATATACGTTTTTGTATTTCTTCATCCGATGATGAATTCTGCTTTCTTTTGAGGTAAATCTCTTTGACAAATTCTTTATCCTTTTCAGATAATTTCTACAATTTATATGAAAAAATAGTTTAGTATCATTTTCTCAAACAATGTCCCTACTCAAAAATCACCATAAATATTTAACGATGAAATATACTTCATAAACATCAATTATACTCATGTCTTAGATTTTTTAGTTTAATTGAGAAAATCAATACTAACAACAAACCATAGTTAATTAAAAATAAACAATTTGTATAAATTAACATGGGATTGATGGTTAAATGTACAAATATTGTATGTGGCCAAATTTTTATTAGGTTTTAGAGCCGTAGTATATATATACAGTCCAACCTGCCTTAAAGGCCACCTCTATATAAGGGTAACCTGTTTATAATTGTACTCTATTCGTATTATTTGAACCTGTATATAAAGGCCAACTGTCCATAAAGGTAACTTTTACTGGTTCCCTTGTGTGCTTTTATAAACACGTATTGTCTCTATTTGCTTTCTTAAAGCTAACCTAAACTTGTGTTTAATAAAATAAAGATCTTATAATATTATTATAAAACAGATCTTTAATGAAAATAAGGTTTGTGTTTTTTAAAATATGCGTACCATTTATTTATTCACAGGTTAAAATGCTCCAGCATTATCATCTACATATTCGACACGAGGTCAAAAATGAAATCTTTTGGTAATAATTTTCATTGAATAAGACATTTTGTCTTATATTTCCTATGATTCGCTAGGTTGCCTATTTTGCTAGACTGCTATTAAAATGTTTGAGCTAAAAGTTCCTGGCCATTTTTAAAGAAATCTGACCGTAAATATAGATTTTTTTACAATTGGGATTCAATCAAATTTCTGTTTAATAAACTCAAACTTACTGCATTTGTTTCTGTTATTTTTGCTATATCGTTTACCACATCAGACTTGTCACTATTTTTTGCCGAAGTTTCACCATTTTTCAATTCCTGAAATAATGACATTTAATGAAGTATTAAATTGTTGGTACACAATACGTCATTTCATGTGTAAAACATACATATTAAGCTAGTTTTATTTTATATTGCTAAGATACCATACACAAATATCGATCAAGTTTAACACTAACGTTATTATTAACCATATTTACTACTTGTCACTTACGAACTGATTATCAGTCATATGGCAGTGTACAAATTTCAAATATTACGGGATTTTATAATTGGGATATCGTAGAAAATTACATAATATTACATAAAATTACAAATGGTATTTTTCAGGTTAAAAACTGCGGAACGTTCAGTTTAAGTTCTCGATGTTATTGTTAATAAGTGGTTTTTGTTCTACCTCGGAAAACAGTTTTTAAACAATCTTGAAAATATTAAATCTCTCTAGAAAAAAATCACATTTGTGCGAATAGGGATTAGACTGTTTGCTTTGTGCATATAATAGATAAAACATAGTTGAGTTAAGTTTTAATTTGTATTATTTTGACTTTTTTTTTGTCGAAAAAGTATTTTTAGTTTTACACGGTGGCAAGTTTTATGCATCCTTAATACGAGCAATTCTTCTTAATTAAAAACAAACATACCAATCTATATCAAAATCAAAATCTGAAAGCATAGTTACAATTTTAAAACTAACAAATAAGGTAAATCGCTTCTACCATGGCAGATAGGCCCACGAGCTAGCTACATCCGCCACGTGTGTAATCAAAATTAAGAGAGAAAGGAGCTTGGAAATATGAGACGTCAACTTAATTAAGGCAGTTCTGTACACAGTGACAACATACCTACAAGATTAGCCTTATCCCTTTTACAAATTAAAAGAATAATAATTAAGGCATAGTATTTGTTCATAAACTTGAAATCTTTAGCAGATGTTTCCGAAGAAGACTTTAATATATTGTATATGTGAACGCTACAACTCAATGTCCGTCACGAGGTTTAACCATTCATAATTAATTCATCAATTTTGGAAGTGGATATTACATTTAAATATTTTTCATGCATATAATGCTCTATAATTCAATATGAACGGAAAATATTTTTCATTTCATTACGATTTAAGCATGCTACTAGTGGTCATTGCTTAACACTGTTGTCGTTGCATATGGTACAAAATAAATTAGAATCTATTGTAATTCTGTCTTTTTAAATTTACAAAATAACCTGTGCACAAAGTCTATCACATCTTGTAATCAACCATAGTATACTGATACATGTATAAATCACAATCCGTAAAACCATTATAAAACAAAACCTTCGAGATCTTGCAAAAAAGCATTTTTAGAAACCGAGGAAGTCAGGTCAGATAATGTGAACGGAAAGGATGTTCTTTCAATTTAGACTGAAGGGAATTAGTGTATGTTCTAGAAAAATCTCTTTCTTTAAATAGTAAATTACAAAATCATCAAATACAACCTTTTCCTCTCTGAGTTTTTTAAGTTTCAATTGCAGTATCTTCTTTTGTTGTAATCTCTTAGAATCGACATCTTCCAAAAGTTTCTTTTGTTTATGTCTGTACTCGGCCAATTTACCCTTTACGTCTTCTTCACTAGTCATAGGTTTATTCAACAAGTTTCTCCTTAGCCAGCCATTTATTTCACTTAGGTTCTAAATACAGAAGAATATAAAACAATATTTTGTCAAGCATCATACGGATTCCAAACAAAAATATACTGAAGTTACCATCAACAAAATGTTGGAGTTTTTGATAGATAACATATTTGTTGTGTTTGGTAATATAGTTTTTCAGCAAACAATCGGTATACCAATGGGTACAAACTGTGCACCATTGCTTGCTGAGTTGTTTCTTTTTTCTTACGAAGCAGAATTTATGCAGAACCTTGTTAAATCTGGAGAGAAAACTGTCGCCAAATCATTCAACTCAACATACAGATACATAGATGACGTTCTGTCTCTTAACAATTCTAAATTTGGAGACTATGTAAATGTCATCTATCCTAGTGAGCTTGAAATAAAAGACACGAGTGATTCCTCAAGTTCTGCTTCATATTAAGACTTATACCTGAATTATGACGCACAAGAAAGGCTACATTTGAAACTTTATGACAAACGTGATGACTTCAATTTTTCTATTGTCAACTTTCCTTTTTTATGCAGCAATATACCTGCTTCTCTTGCTTATGGTGTATTTGTTTCCCAATTAATACGCTATGGTAGAGCTTGTTCCCACTACGGGGACTTTGTACAACGAAGTAGGCTGCTTGCAAATAAATTGTTATCTCAGGGATATTGCAGGCCTAAACTTATCAAGGCCCTTAAAAAGTTTTATGGCCGTCACCACAGTATTGTTGATAAGTTTGATGTCTCTGTTTCCAGGATTGCCTTGGATATATTTGACGTCTCATAGTTCCATGTTCCTTTCACACAATTTTGATTACACACGTGACGGGTGTAGCTAGCTAAACAGGAGGTGCTTACCCTTCCAGAGCACCCGGCCTCACTTCCCTGGTGGAAGTTCACGTGTCTAACCTAACTTGTCAGTTCCAAAGTTTTTACTTTGCTTCTGGATTGTGATTCGGAATTGAATAAGTATGTTTGTTTTTGATTGACAAATATAATTACATAAATCTTAAAGTAGTTGGCTATGTGATCTACACAGTAATTCGTTGACACATTTTCCTTATTCTAGACTATTTTTGAGATTTATAAATTCAGCACAAGGAAGAACAATATACAAATTTATATATATGTTTGAGGTACTGGCTATCACTGACAAATCTTCGTCATATCGAAAACAGATAGCATGCGATTTACCGTATTATACGTCATTGGAATGAAATGTTACGTTAGCTCATCACGACGGTCTTTTTTAGTGATGTGACTGTTACAACATCTGGATTTTTACCGCCGGCTATTGGCCCCGTACAGTTTGTCCGTATTAGGTACAAAGTAACTTTTTATTATTATTTTACCGTTGTTCAATAAACGAAAATAAATAATGACTTTTAAAAAAAATATTTTGTTGATAACTTGTCCATTTGTAATAATCGTCATTACTTACTGAAGATAAGTCCATATTTTGATCATAAGCTTCTTGACCTAAAATTTCTTTTCTCTCCGATTCAAACCCCATAACGATCTGTTTTTGTTGATCAACATACTCTTCAAGTCTGTCAGATATTTCCTTTTCCCTATTTCCTTCATTCACGTCGTCTGTATCATCTGTCAAGAAATTCATTAATTCCTCTGCGTTACGTTGTAATTCCTGAAAAAAATGTTGTCTATAATTTTGACGATTTCCCGGTAAATTATATTCAGTGTCAATTTTCTTTCATAACACTGCCAAGTACATGTAGATGTAAAAGAAATTGGGACATATATCTCAAAATTTGGTAAATGAAAAATTGCATGAAATTTCACTGATTTTATATGTATAAACTTATAATTGTGTGGACAAAAAAAATTTGTTATCTCAAATATTTTATCCCTAATTGTCTCCGAAGTAATCAATGCATGTTTCTGGGCTATGTAGACGTCTACTTTGTAACAAACATGTCATGAAAAACATGCCAACACGAACTGTTAATAGCTTTTGAAAAATCCTCTTGCCAGCGTAATTATTGGCGTCCCTGAAATCTCGAACTAATGCTGTTTGTACGGAAAAATGTTGACCGACTTTATTCCATATCAAATAATAGAAATAGAAGTACCGCACGTACGTGAGGCCACATCTTATGGTACAGCGGCGAACCCATTGTAAGGTGCGCTGGGCAATTTCTACATTTATGGCGACTTTTTGTGTACATTTGAATCGTTATATGTGAT
Source organism: Anadara kagoshimensis (assembly GCA_021292105.1). Taxonomy (NCBI): domain Eukaryota; kingdom Metazoa; phylum Mollusca; class Bivalvia; order Arcoida; family Arcidae; genus Anadara; species Anadara kagoshimensis. The sequence continues at coordinate 42,700,585 of CM037862.1, forward strand.
ATATTGCTGCTGCAAAGTCGTAGAATATTAAACATAAACCATTCTGTTTTCACCTTCGGAAAGTACGTGCTTGCGGATCGCAGCGTCTGCTATCATCTAGGTTCGAGCCGTACTTGGAGTAGATCCTTGTGCAAGAAAGTTTGACAGTTAGCAGAAGTTTGGTACTTATCTCCTTTCACTTTGGATTCTTACATCATCTCTGAACTGACCGTATGAATATAAGTGAACCATTTCTGACTGGGTGTATAACTCCATTACTGCACTACACTATATGTCAATTGTGCCTGGAACCGCTTAGTAAACTCTTTTACAACAATTACATATATTTGCCACAACACAAACTGCCATATGTTTCTATACTAAAAATAGATATATAACTAAATTAAAAAATTGAAATCATAAATAAAGATGCGTTTTTATTAATACCTTTTGTTGTTGGAGAACATATCTAGAATAGCAAGCTCTTCATTTTTGCAAAAATGAATGATCCGATTGTTTCAAACTAAAGGTTGCGAAAAACGAAAATATCGCATTCAATCCATTACCAAGTCAAAAAAGTAATATACTGTTTTAGATCGTTAAATTAGTTTTTTGCAGCAATAGACGGCCGTAACGGAATTACAATGACATTCCTCATTATTAGTGCGAGGATCAAAATTGTGGAAATCAAAATATTTTAAAAATTTTGAAATGAGAAATGTAGAAGGACCAAAATTTATTTTATCAAATCGGCCTAAGACAATACGAAACATTGCGTTTGATTAAACTTCCTATTAACGATTTCAGAAAAGTCACATTTACAGTTGCGATTTTTTAGTCATAATTTGCAAAGATATACATATATCACGGTCACGTTTGCATGCACTTTGACCAATACAACCTACGGTCAACTTTCATTATAATCTCACAAGTAGTTATGGAGATGTTGAAATACCATTAAAAACAGTGATAAGTTGTTGAAATAAATACCTGGTCTACAGCTTCCCAATTTTCATCCGTCTCCATTACTGGAGGCATTGGTGTCTTCTCTTCAAGCTTAATATAGAACAAAATCTCAATTTAAATACCCAAGTCAAACAAACACAACGAATTTGTAACTTATCAATTGGACTTGTGTGAGAATATATAAACTTTCCTTTGGATATTAAGAGCTCTTTTGAAATGTTTGTACTTTGACAAAACTGGAGAATTCCAGGAGAAAGGAGACAGAAGCATTTCCAGCAGATCTACCTGGACCTTCTGGTCTGAATTGTGGATGAATATGAGAATTGTCACTATCATATTTAATATTATATTATACAATAATTGCCCTCTAGTTATGTGGACATCCAGAATTGTCACCCGAGAGAAGGGTTGTCAACCGAGGGCATCGCCAGAAACAAAGCTTGCCATGTAAAATGACACAAAAAATATATAAATTTTAAATTAAATGCTGCCAGTTTACACTTTAAACCATCCCTTACTGGCGCTCGTCTGCATACTTTAGATTCCGCAGAATCTAGGTTTACCTCTCTTTCCGTTTCCAGGAAATACATTTTTTAGTATTTTCACTGAAGCCTGGGTGACCCATTTTGTGTTTTCTGCATTTTTGTCATGCATAATTTACTCCAAGTCCGCTTCCAACGAACTGGCCGCCATTGTTATTGTTTACAATAATGACAACGCGGTCCTGTTGTACGAGTTATTTCCCTTGTATCGGGTTATCACAGGGTGATAATAGTATTATAACGTAGGAAATATCTCATTTATCACATGTCATGTGATTGGAAAACATCCAATGAAAAGTGTTTTAATGTTTGTGCGGTATAATAATAAAAATTATCTCTTGTCATCGAAGGATCAACTACCATAACATTTTTTTACACTTACACAAGTAAGAATTATTTGTCATTCTGATTTGATTTGAAGTTTTAATTACCTTGCTTGTCCTTAGTTTTTGAGCTAAAAGATTTTTCCTCTGGATTCTCTCCGAATCTAGGTCTTCCAAAAATTTTATCTGACACATCCTGTGTTCCTGAAGCTTTTGTTTCGCCATTTCATCATCCAAAGTATCGATGTTTTCCTCAATTGCTTTGACAAATTCCACATTCAAGCTATTTACAATCTATAAGGGAAGATATAATTCAAATGAATTACAGATTTGGTTTAATTACTTTTACTTTGACAAAGATTTGTATGTTTGATTTTGTTAATTCATAGAAACCACGTGATACATCAGAATATTAAGCGAGCTCACATAATTCCTCTATATTTTGCATATATTTCTCGACTTTTGGTTCTAGTGCATTGTAAGGAGCGACCGATTCAAATTCAACTCAAATCTTTATTTTTTCATTTCTATTCATTTAAGTGTCCATTCTGGTTTAAGAAATATCCACTGCAATTCAGGAAGAATTGTAAAATAGGGAGTCGTTATGAAATAGACTGTATACATTCTTAAATTGAACTGCGTCATGGTCACTCAAACTACATAATACACATTCATTCATGAAGCATCCTTTTGTGTTGCTTATCATTTGTTTCAAGCTAGCGAAAATGGAATGTATGCTGTTAAAATTCTAAAACCTGACTAGAAAACCTTGGTCGGCCAACAACCTATATAGCTACATACACAAGGGGACAACCATGCTTGTTGTTATCTATTGCAAATTTCATTGCAATTCATGTAGAAATGTAAAAAAATGGAGTTACATACAATTCATCGTTTAGAACTTAAAATTATTCTTGCTGACATTGACTTCATCTACATAATGACATCCCTTTATTCAGTTTCATGTCTGTTTCAGGCACCATTAAAATCATGAAGCAAGAAAGGTTTTAAAGAAGCAGACATTATATGCATTGTAAAATTCCAAACTTTCCCTGGTAACGCATTTCCAATCTATATAAAGCAGGCAATATGACTGAAAACCTATTTGCTAGAGCTATATGTCATTGAAATCTATCAACATATTGAGAAAATATAGACCAATAGTATTACACATTAACATAAGGACAAGACAAAAAGCATATATCCTCAAATATCTTAGTTGCGAGTTGCTGCAATACATAAGCGTTGCCAATGGTTTCAAGTAAATAAAATTATTACTGTCGAGAGTTTTAAGTGCAGACATAGCAGTTAAGATAGTTTGTCCCAAATATTACTACCTCATTTATTAAAATCTGTTTAACATTAAAAAAAAATCAAAATGCATATACATGTGCAACTCTTGCAAAACGTTAGGCTATTTTTTAAAATAAAAAAGATACGCTATCAATAAAATTGACAATTAGACAAAAAAAGACGTGCTATTTTCAGAATTTCGGCGTTTACCTCTTCCTCTGCATTTGTTTTCCGTTCTATATCAGTAACTAAATCATTTCTTTCAGAGTCAAGTCTTTTGAATTTTTCTTCAAGCTTATTTAAATGCTCTTCGAGCATACTACGCCGTTTGTCAATAAAATCAGAATCTTCAACTTCAATTTCGTTCATGGCTGTCAATAACTCGTTTGTTTCTTTTGTAAATTCCTAAAAAGGAAAAACGATATTGAAATAAAAAATCAGTTTCTGTAGCATTTCAAGAAGGACCAATAAATGATTGACCAAAACTATGGTTCATTTAAATGGCATTACTTACAATTATGTTTTTGGTCGACGATCAGTGTATTTAAACAAGTTCATACAAAGCTTCTCCTAGTAGATCCAACATTTAAAACTTGATCTAATCTATACGAAGGTAAGTAATATCAGTCATTGTACATGTTAACATGCGCCAACTTAAGATCGTATTTTTTAATATAAAGTATATAGTATGTAAATTAAAAATTAAAAGAAGATCTTTGAGAAAAATAGACAAACCTCGTCAAAATCTGAAGAAAAATCAAAACTGCTATCGCTCATATCCAACATGCTCATTTCAGTTTCGTCTTCGTCCTAAAAGGGAAATGCATTCTACTTGCTTTATTCTTTAATTAAACACAAAGCAAAGAAAAAACTATGTTAGCTGGAAAATGAAGTTTAATACGTGAATTTTAAATTCCTTCAACTTCTGTTGTCGTGCTGTAATTTTCATTGCTGTGCAAAGCAAACTGAGTAATCCGTTGAAAGTTATAGCACTATAAACGCCAATTTTAGATGGTGCTATGTTTTTTTCACATTTTCAATCCTTTGAAAATCTAATTTGAGTTTTATAATAATGAAATAAATTTAAAAACTGTCGTGTAGTACATGCAATCCCAATCGCTGGAACAGCCAATCGATGGTGTCACACTTTACTAAAGCGAAACACTACAGAAACATGGTTATAATATTCTTTTGAAATTTGTAATAATAAAACGTTTTAACTGCTAAACAAGTAATATTTTAAATGATAACTACATATGAAACATGTGTTAAATTTACATTAGTTAAGTATTGCCTGGACCAAATATTGTGAGAGAAAAAAATTTCAAGGAATTGAAAAAATATCCAAAGGACCAAAATACTTCAGCTTAGCAAATACTTTGCATGGTGGAGTATACCTATTTTTTAGGATTTTCAGTTTAACTAGCAGGAAACTTAAGACATTAGTATATTTCTACCAATACATCTGTTTGCATATTTAGTTTATGATATCATCAGAGATGCTTATTCCTCCATGGGATATACCGACCCAGTGATTTAAATTACATATTTAACCAATGTTTATTTCACACCACCATATGACCATTTCAGAAAACAAATTAGTGTTTAAGCTAAAATTGTGAAACTAAAATGTGTTTCAAGGGGTTTAAAATCCAAGCTGACAGAGATATCGTGCTTAAAAACATATTTATAATATTCTTTTGAATATTTTATCATAAAACTTTCAAACTGTACCATGAGAGGTTAATTTTTATCATATGTTTCCGTTTAATATTATCATTAATATTTAATTTTTAATATTGAAATTTGTATAAATATTAAATGAATACACATGATAAAAAACTGCAATGCTAAAATACCCCGTATTGGCGTACCGATTTCCCTGTTTTTTCGCGCGCTTCTTCATGTCTTTGTTTCAGCTGCTTTAGTTTCTCCTGTCGAAGGAAGGATACCTCTGTTGCTAATCGACCTTGGTCTTGTCGATATTTTTCAAGATTTTTTTTTATTTGGTCGTCATCTGTTATATCTTCAGACATGTTTTCTAAACACTTTGTTCTCAGTTCTGTAAGTTTCTGTAAAAAAATGAATTAATCAATCGGTAAACCAATCGAAATATTAAGAAAAGACAATAATTAAAGTAGAGTCTCACCTGCTTTATAAATGTCACCTGCATATAATGGCCAGTAGAATTGTGTCCCAATTGTTCTTTATTAATATAATTTGAACCTGTATATAACGGCCACCTGCTCATAAGGGCCACTTTTACTGGTTCCTTGAGTGGCCTTTATAGACAGGTTTGAATGAAGTGAAATAAAGAAAACATCAATACACAAGTTCTAACACACCAACGTCCGTAGTGATCGTAGCAGATTCGTATCAGTTGACGTTTTTTCCGTAGAAAAAACGTTGATTTTAGAATTGGTGTCATGCCAAACAATAAAAAATCTAAAAACATGCGGTAAAAATTGCACAATACAATAGTATGAAAAATAAGTTTTATGGAATCTCTCATCCTTAATTTCTAGTAGACATAGAGCATAACAATGCTATGTACTTATATATAATGTTTTAATGAACAATGTCTACATTTCTCCGGGGAATTAATGTTGAAAGGTAAAGAGTATAAATTTATTACTCCTACTCCTAATTACGAAAGCATTGTAAAATCCTTGATGAATCCATCAAAGTCCTCTAATGCAGTCATTAACGAGAAATTCAGTGCCTCAAAGATTCTTCCTTTGTTAGTAGTTGAACCATAAATTTTGGTGGTTGGAACTAAGTCATTTTTTAAATAATTAAGATACACTTACGCGGTGCACAATATGACTCTCCGTTTTACCTACGAGCTCTTTTCTTTTCTCCTCCATCTCAATCATTAGCTGACTCTGATTTTGTAGACGGTTATGAAGGTTTTCCTTTAACTTTTCAAATTCTTCTGTGTCGTGTTTTCCAACTTCTCGTAATTGTTTTATGTGGTCCACTAATACGTCTTCGTCTCTTAATAACTCCTGCATAAATAACAGTTATAGATATTATTCAAATAAACAACTGTTAATGACTTTAATCGTAAGCTATATCAGTCCGAAAAATTGTTTGACCATAAAACCGTGAAGTTGGATACTGTGTGACTGCAATTTGTTATTTACGATCTCCAATTTGATCTTACAGTACAAGGGCCTACTGTATATCCACAAATAAAGTGCACATGGAAAATGAAAAAATAACGCCATACCTTCCTACAAATTCACAAAAAGTTGTCAAAACTTAATAAAAAATCTACTAACTTAATGACCTATTATAATTTTTTCTTTCACCTAATAGTGATTTTAATTTTGTACATAATGAATTTTGATTTTTTAAAAGCAACAAATATAACAATGTCAAAATTATCCCTTCTGTACCTCCTTACTCAGGACAATTTTAATAAAATGCCATAAATGGAGTATTCACGATAATAACAACTGGAAGAAACCCGACAACAATGACCTACCTAACTCTAAATAATATGGCGCATTTTTAATTGAGGTCAAATAGTGTATCAAATTTCCAAAAAAATTCCCAAAATTTCTCTATGTATAGGGAGACTGAATAACGATGTCTTCGATTGAAAATATAATTTGGTTAAGTCAGTGCATTTTAATGCAATTTTTGATAAATAGAAAATACTTCAAAAAAAGAAATAAATAATAAAAAAACCATGTGCACTCAGTTTATGACAATACAGTAGGTCATAATTATTAATAATTTTGAAGTTTAAACCATGTTACATTTGTAAAAAGAAACTAAACATTGCATGCATAATTCATAAACAATATTTGTTAATACATTTAATAACCAAAATAAATTGTTTCAATATAGCACCTTATTTGTACATTCTGCTTTTAAAGAAACAATATATTTTTTGCAATAGTTTTTGCTTATTAAAAATTAGATAAATTAAATTGTTTATCACTTGCTTTCAGTTAATCAAACTGGACCAAAACTGACTGATAAATGAAGTTGCATATGCCATTTTGTACATGTAAACATTAAACAAAAAACCAAAAAAAGGGATACTGATTAAATTATCAATTACTAGTATATGGCTAAATATCTTATTTATGTACTGTATTTGAAAAAAGTGTTTTCAATGCCAAAAAGGTAAAGATATAACATTTTTGTCTCTTATAGATATACCTCTTCGACTTTGTTTTCATAGTTCTCCGTGCTTTCTATGTGACCATTGATTCCATCATCAGGCTCCATATTTTCCTGAAAATGTTTAAATGTTTTATTGATTAGAAGGCTGTTTTGTCTAATGATTTTGTGTGTCATAATCAAAACACTGGAGTCTTAACTTCTGAATTAAAATGGTAAATATGAAATAAATGCTTTTGTTAATATTAACTCAATTTGGATCAAGTCTCTTTAAATAAACATCAAATAAGAAATAAAACATAAACATCAAAGGATTTTCCGATTTGAAATGCAAAATTTAACCGGTACAATGCTATATAATCATCTGTTTTTAGTCGAAGTGACATTATTTGAAGCTACAAATAAGTGGTTTTTTTATTCGGACGTAACAAATGTTTCACAATTTTAACGTAGCATCTTAAAATATATAACAAAACAATTTATCAATTCAGTTTCATTTGTGTAGCACTAAACAAATGGTCACGTGTCTTTATTGATTTGCATATTTAAATCTTCCTGTTTCGATTCTAACACCTTGATGATCATAAACAAGCATACTAATCCATGTCCGAATCACAATCCAGAAGGAAAGTAAAAAATTTGGAACTGACAATTTAGGTTAGACACGTAAACTTCCGACCGAGGAAGCAAAGCTGGGTGCTTCGAAAGTGAAGGAACTTTTTGTTTAACTAGCTACACCCACCACGTATGTTATCAAAATTGTCGAAAGGACATTTTGGTTATTAAAAGTTGGTTTATATTTGAACTATATTCCAGAAAGAGAGTAAAAATTACTTCATCTGTTGTGTCAAATTGTTTTATTCGTTCTTCATCAGCCTCTACAAACGTTTCTCTTAATTTCTTCCTTATATTCTCGAGTTCCTTCTTTATGTTTTCCTTATTCGAAGGATCGTCCATTATTGCCTCTTTTAATTTATTATGAATATTCTTCATTTTCTAAAAGTTTTATGCAAAACATTGTTATTATTATTCACACTCAATCATAAAAAAAACGTATTTCACTATCACTAATATACGACTCATCATTCACATACTCACTTACATGTATAAAACATGCGTATATATAAAGCTTATTTGGAAGTTTTCTTCAGGATCAAATTTTTATTTAAAATCATAATAAAATGTAAATTAAATAAATTTAAAATAGTAAGTCTCTTGTCATAGACAACCACTTTAAAGCGTGATGTATAATATGTATTCCATAATTATGTTTCTCTAGTATTAATAATTATATTAGAAAATCAAAAGCAAGCACATTAATCTAAGTCCGAATCACAATCCAGATAAAAAACTAAAATCTTTGAAACTGACAAGTTAGGTAATACATGAAAACTGTCATAAGGGAAATGAGGTCGTGTGCTCCGGAAGGGATGAGCACCTTCTGTTCATATAGCTACACCCGCCGCAATATTTGTAATCAAAATTGAGTGAGGAACATGGAACTATGGACATCAGATATATCCAGGGTTATCCTGGAAACAGAAAAATTTATAGATTTATTCTAAATTTAATAAACCAAGAAAGCTTATGACGACCAAAAAAATGACCAAAATTAAACAACAAGATGTGATTAGTGTTTTCTTTTTTTTTTTTTATACAGGCTACTGTGGTGATGCAACAGAGTACTGCATTACATATGAAGAAAATATAGTGTATTGGTATGAAAAGATTAAACGGATATGTGGAAAATTATGATTTGAAATACAATATTTGCGCCGTTGGGATACAAAATAAGAAACCTTGCCTTTTCAACCTGTATCTGATTCTTTCTGACCTGATCCTCGGTGGTGTCGGTTTCGTCTCCGCTATTGCCGAAAGAGTCTAACGAGATCTAAAAATCCATAAAACAGTCAGCATTTATTAATTTATTGATTATTTTTAATCATTTGTTTTATATTGTTCAAAGTTCATACCTCAATGTCAAGAGGGTATATTTTTATAAAAATATCCCCATACAAGTCTCAGGAAGGGGGAACCTGTAACTTTAAGTATACTTTATTTCAACAAATATGTAATAGACTTTCAAACAACAAAGTATTTTCCCGTTTTGACTGTCAGTTGTACTATCGTTTTGCGTCAAGTAACTATTTAGTCATATTTTGGTAAGAGAGATGACGAAAGAAATGCATTTTAAACGGTATCTCATAATCTATACAAATGATAACATTATTCTCTTTCGCAATATTAAACCCTTTTCTTTAACTTACATCTGATGCTTTTTCTGCCTCTATTTCTTCCTCACTTAGTTTTAACTCATTAATCCTTTTTTCTTCCATTTCTTTAATCAATTTCATTTGCCTGTCTATATAATCTTGCAATTGTTGACTATGATTTCTTTCTGTCTTGGTACTATATCTGTCAATCCATGTTTTTATATCTATATTTCCTTCATTTTCTTTAAGTTCCTGTGTGTCAAATTACATATTATACTAGTGTTAATTTAAGTTAATTCTAGTGTTAAGCACTAGGCGACATTTTTGGAATTCAATTCCTCATCGGTAGTGCTTGGACCAAAATTGTGAATGCATTTTTTTTCAAAGAGTCGAACAAATATTTAGAGAACAAGAATTTAATTAACCTAATTCAGCTAAGGAAATACATAGTATTAGAGGTATACCCTAGGTTTTGATACTGTTCATCTCAATATTAGCAAAATTAGACAGTAGTCTATTTTTGACAATACAAAAGTTTTGCCTACTAAGCTTATGATATCTCAGAGATGCTTAATCTACCAGTAAAGATTAAAATACAAATGTGAGATGAATTGGTGTTAATAAACCTATCAAAAACACGTATTATCAAAAATTGATATAAACAAGAGGTCTGAAGTGTAGCTACGGAAATCTCGGAATTTATTATTAGAACATATTAATAGCATCAACAACATTTTAAACTTGCTTTAAAATTTTGAAAATATATTTAAGTATACATTAAAGACAAATATATTTAAAATGATAAGACGTACTCTTTAAATCATATAATCATTCACAATAAGTATATTGCAAATATCAATAAAAATCTATTTGTTAAGAAATAAGTCAAAGAATTGTAAACAAAAGAAATTGTTTAGCGTATATTATATACATATATACCCTTTCGACACCCTCTGTATAACTGTGAGTATCAGGTATCTCTATTTCTTCTCTTTGATGATGATTTCTTCTATACTGAATAGTTAAAAAGAAGCATTTTTTTAAGTGTTATCATTCGGTATTTTAAATGAGAGTCAAGATAGCAAATTGAGAAACATTTAAAGTAATATATAGAACTTGCGAGAAATGTAAAATCATCACTTCAATATTTAATTTATCCAAAATATGGTATTGACAGTCCAGCCTTTTTCAGAAAAGGACAGAAAAGTCGGGACTAGTTTGGAATGTTGACGTATCGAATAATACATGGCGTAATGGGATGACATTTTATAACATCAGATGGTTGACATAACGTAACCAGAGGACACAGGAAAAATTGTATTCATGATGGGTTGAATAATAGCAAAACAATAAGGTTATACCAAATAAGACCAACGGCAATTGTAAATATTCAAATAAACACTGAACTGTAGTCTTAAATAAAATACAGACTGAGGAAACAATGCAATAGTTTGTTAACTTTCTATTCTTAAAAATATATTTATCGCTCGAGTCATTTACGCGAGCTTGTGTGTGTGGTGACAGTTTAGTTGTTCACTTAATATGTAATTTTTCAACGTTTGACTTTGCTTTTGGAATTCTGATATTTTATTTTGATAACTACATATTAAAAATTGCGGTAAATAAATTTTATCCGAATTTTAATGTTAATAAAAGTTTACTGTGAACTTACGTAGAACTCACATCATGTTTAAACACATTTAAAATAAGTTATTAACACATTACAAATATTAATTTTAGACACAACAATCATACCTGTCCTTGTTGAAATAACAATAAAAACAGAGTAAAACTTTTCATTCTGGCAAATTAATTAAACACCATTAAAGTTAGGCCGGATGTCAGGAAGGTTAAACATATTAGAAAATGCTAATATTTGTCTTCGTTTTGGATAAATTACTTTCTGTCATCCGAAATAAGGAAATATGAAATAGAATTCTGAACTTGTTGAAAAGAATTTGTCTTGTTGATACAGTTGATGTTTCGTGTCCAGGATTGCCCTGGATAGCTTTGACTCCCATAGTTCCTTTTACTCAATTTTGATTACACACATTTGCTGGTGTAGGTTATCCTTACGGAGAACCAGGTCTCAATTCTCCGGAAGAAGTTTACGTGTTTAACCTAACTTGTCAGTTTTAAAAGTTTTTACTTTGCTTCTAGATTGTGATTCGGACATGGGTTTGTATGTTTGATTTTGGTCAAAATCCAAGCAGAATGGTTTAAACACACTCCTCTTCTTTGGATAATTTCGATGTTTTTTAACATACTTCCCAAATATAATAATATACATCGTTGGTACGTTGGTCAAAGCTTTATTACGAAATACCTCCTGTATTTATATAATTTTATTATAATCACCCCTACTTTTAATATATTGAAATCTTAATACATTTTAATGGGAACACGATAGAATTAAATATAAATCATCCCGAATACAAATAGAATTTGTAAAAAAAATACATTGTAACTTTTTAGAGCTTCATATACTTTACCTGCTCTATCATACTTCTCTTTCTATAGAATTTTTGTCTAAGTTGTTAATTATGGTTTGTTGTTCTAGCCTTTGTGAGCTATTACGTAATTCACCCAACGCTTCATTATACAGTAAAAGAAGGACATAGTCATCAGGTGAAATACCCTCACCGCCTGCTATTGTTTGAAACTTTTCTTCTAACAATGACTCATATTCTATAAGCTGAAAAGATACGATAATATTTATAATTGTCATAGTATTATTTAAATGTTACCTCGCAAATAAAGAAAGAGAAATTCGGCTTTATATGTGTTAAAACATAATATGCGTATGTTTATTTTAGGGTGGCTAATTTGTATATCACTGCCATTGTTTGAAACTCTTTTTCTAACATTGACTTATATTGTATAATTATAAGATGAAAAAATATACTATGTAATTTATATACTAGGCAATATTTATACGCCATTTGCCATAGTATTATTAAAATGTTACTTCAATAATTAAGAAATAGAATAAAAAAATCGCAGCTTTACAGTTGTTAACCTATGTTCATTTAAATTCCGCTAAATAGTATGTCACAGCATATTTTGACATATTATGACAGCATTGGTATAATTTCGACATCTTGTGAGAGAAAAATAGAATATTCCCCTGTATGATGTATTATTTTTTTTGCCAGCATTACAATATTACTCATAAGTACGTCGTCTATATATCCAAAACCATCCTGGAATATTTGAAGCGGTGTTCTTTTTATTCTCAATTCATTTTGATTTTACATATATCTGACGGATTCAGCTCGTTATAAAGACTGAAGACGGAGCACCAAATTTTACCTTCATCCTCAATTTTGAATTTACATGTGGCGGGTTTCGCTAGGTTGCCAAGGCTTACGACGGAGCATCCGGCTTTACTTTCATCATGGAAGTTGACATGTTTAACTTTATTTGCCAGTATTCAAAGTTTATATTGTGCCTTTTGGTATGTAAATTGAATATTGGCCAACACATGAAACTTTGATATGATCACTAATAATCGAATTTGGTAATCTCACCAATTTATCTCGTCTTTTATTACTGATGATTTTACGTCTTAAGCCGTATACATTTTGTTTATTGCTGCTACTGATTTGATTACTTTGACTATGTAACCGGAAGCTAGCTTAGAGGTTACGAATACTTAATACTGTATAATGCATATATTTCGCTGTGGTTTTATATTTGCTATTTTCGCGGTCAAGTGTATATCCACGAAAATAAAACCGCTGCGAATATACACTGGAATTACCAGCCCATTAATCTTCCAAGTCATTTTTCTTTAATCAGATAAGACCGCGAAAATTTGACACCGCGAATACACTAGTCATCGTCAAACCGCGAAAATTTGGCACTGTGAAATTAAAGCAATATACAGTACCTGTATATAACATTGACGTTTAGTATTCGTTTAACCTTTGATTGTCATACTCCTGATTGCATGGTCTGCTGTAAAATAATGATGGAATTACATTTTCTTTTAAGAACGTATCTGTTTTATATCATATTAAAACCTTACCTGTTCTGTCCAATTTTCAGAGCTTCTTAGGGACCTTGCAATTTCGGTATCGTTGGCAGGAGGAATGATGAGAATCTGCCCAATATATATTCCATTGTCATTGTTTCTACAAGTCTGCAATATAATCATTGTACATGTATATACAATGTTCGTTCACCATGCTTACTCTTCATGAAAATATTAAGACTTTTATTACAATCTAGATCTTTCTACTTATTCTCTTAATCAAAAATTATGATTGAATCAACAAGATTGGACTTAAATATATTTAAAGAATAAAAAAGTCTTCTGTGGCATTTAATCGAAACACAATTACCCCGATCTTGTCCATATCACAACCCCAAAGGAAAGTAATAACGCTGAAAATGGCAAGTCAAGTTAAACACGTGGACTTCCATTAGGGAATTAAGTGATGTCGGGTGCTCTTAAAGGGTTAGCGCCTCCTATTTAGCTAGCTACACATGTTATGTGTAAAATTAATATTGAGAATAAAAGAAACATGACTATGAGATTTAAATACTGAAAACTTATTTTTTTCGCGGTGTACTAATTTTCGCTTATTTCGCGGTGGTTTGTTTTGCGCGAAAATTAATACAAAGGAACATTATATAATGCTTAATAGTGCATTTTTCAAAAAATGGGAAAATTCAACTACGTGATTATGTCTAAAATTTTTATACCGCAAAATAAACACATGCGCAATTAAATACGTTTACAGTACATCGATTATAATTTTGGATACAGAGAAACCATACTTTTCACCAATTTTGTGACTAACCGGTAAATAGTGAGGCCTTAAGTTGATATCTGTTTTCTGTACATAGGTTTCAAATAAAAAACTTAGCTCTTTTCTGCTTATTTTTTCATCACGCCGTCTATATAACTCTAAAGCAAACTCTCTTTCAAAATTTATATAAAGCTGAAAAAATAAATCTAGCATTTAAAATATCCTTTTTAAAAGGATAAGCATTTCATTAGAACATTTGTCAAGGTACATTAGTAAATAAATAATTAAAGTAAGTAAATGAATAATAAACAAATCAATTAATGTTGTTTCCTATACATAACTGTTTAACGGAACAGAAAAAAAGACTTATTCCCCTTGATTTGATTTCATGTTGAACTCTATTGACTTTGTTATTAATCTTATTTGCTGTTAATGATTATCCATGTTATTAGAATAAATGAGTGTAACAAAAATGGTTTAATGCAAATTAGTATCTCAAAATTGGTCAAAACGTGCATAAAAACATACGTAACATAAACGAATAAAATCCAGTTGGTTTACAAAAATGCAAACACAACAAACAAAAGTGTGTATTTTAAATTTGGCAATGGTGTATAGACCTAAAGATATGTTGACCTTAAATCATTTGGTAAGAGATCAATATTAATTGAACAAGTAATATATTTCTATTTCTATTTACATTAGTACTCGGGGTATTAATATTCAAAAAATGATTATTTGAAGCAGTCCTTTACGTGTGCCTTATTTCATATTAATTTTAATAAACACATGATTTGTATTCATGTGAAAAACATCATACAACACTGGAAAGAAATACGTTGACAAAACCAAGCCAGGAATATACCCGAGAACACATTTTTTTTATTATTACCTTCAAGTCCATGGCTTTTCTGTAACGTGCTGAAACTGGTCTTCCTTGATCATCCTACAACAAATGAAATCAAATTATGTTTCCTTAAAGAGGTAGAGAGAGAGAGAGATTGAGACAGAAAGAGAGAGATTTATCAAAAGAGCAATAATATTACTACTGGGAAGTGTTACTCCAAGACAAAAGACATAACACATTGTCCCTCGATCCGGGAAGGAAATAAACAAAATGTCTAATTTTTGAAACTCGACCTTTGTCTTCACTCAAAATCCGTCACCATTACTTTCTTCCAGAAAAGGGGTTTATTACGTTTATATCCGTGCTCATTAATGATAATAAATGGTATCTCTTTATCAGGGGTATTATATTTGAAAAATAATATAAAGTCTCTTTACGGTATATTGTTATGATATATTAAGCAGTAATGCATTGGTACGTCTCCTAACAGGTAATAATATAAGGTTATTGAACTGATATTGTGAAATATTGTCCCGAGTTGACTCAACATTTTAGAGTAAACGAGGGACAATATTTCACAATATCAGTTAAATAACCCTTTTATTAAATAGCAAAATAAATTTCGTTTATTTCCGTCAAGTATTTCACCTAAAATAGCATTTTTTCAGACAATACATCAAAATCACACTAGTTCTTGTAAATGGATATAAGAACTAGTACAATATGGCAACAACACAGCGATGACGTCGACAACATCGTATAACGTCATAAACGACAGCGTCATGTGACAAATCGTGCAATATTAAAATGATTCGGAAAACCTCGGAGTGGAACAAAGTTAGCGTGCAGATATCGATATTTATTGCACGCTAACACCTCGGAATTTATCGTTTAATTTCTATGCGAAGCATATATTGCTACATAATAATGATATATACAATAGTGACGGAAAGGGTAAATCTCCTTACTAAATGTTATTTGTTGGTAATACTTAAAAATGTGGTTGCCTTATTCCAAGAATGTTGGTAATACTAAAGAGTTTGTGCGCCTCCTTGCAACAATGTTGGTAAATCTTAAGAAATGTTAATAATACTTATGACATATTACCTTTTCATCTAACAATGTTGGTAGTACTGAGAAAATTGAGCGCCTTCTTCCAAATATGTTTATAATGCTTAGAAAAATGAGCACTTCTTCCAAAATGTTGATAAAACTTAGAAAATGTGGCGTTTTCTTCCAGCAGTTATAGAACCTATTTACATGGCTTACCTTAAGTTCTGTTCTCTCGTCAAGATACTGGAAAAAAAGATATTTAAGTTCTTTTAATAATTCAAGATAATCATTCGGATTGTCAGTAGGTGTTGTGCCTTTGATATGTATTCTTTCTTCCAAAGCTCCCAGGTATACATCTGGCTGGAATAAAATATGAATACAATAAAAAACAAACATACTAATCAATATCCGAATCACAATCCAGAAGCAAAGTAAAAACTTTGAAACTGACACGTAAAGTTATACACGTGAACTTCCATTAGGAAAGTGAAGACGGGTGCTCCGGAAGGGTAAACACATCCTGTTTAGCTAGCTACACAATATAAGATAAAGAAAGAAATTACAGAAATGTTTTGCTTGTACAAATCTATTTCTACATTTCTCGAACTTAAATCATAACATCTAATAAGGAAATTTGTCATGATTCTTTTAGTTAAAATATCTAAAAAAAATGAAGTTTTTTTTCTGTACTCTTCCTCAACTTTTGCAACTTTTTGTCTTTGCATCATATCATCAGTAATCACACTACTCAATATTAATATTGTTTTGATATTCCTCTATAAAATTAAATCCACAGACACAATAATCTAAAAGTTTTTATGACCAGTTTGTATTGCTAAGCTGATTGTTATAATTAAAATATTGTGAGCTGTACTCTATTTTGCAATCCTATCATTTGACATGGAAACAATTTTCCCTATTATTTGCAAAGACGATTATTTTAAAAAATAAACAATGGGAACCTTCCACATTCTGCTAATACAGCTACTTGAAGTTAATGTTGTATTTTTTACTTATCAGCAACAAGAAAATAACTTAGCTAACCTAATTTCACAAACGCGTACTTTATATATTATATAGGATGTGCATGTGCATTCCGTCATGACCACATGCTTTATAAAACATGAAGCTATGTACACTATGTTCTATATGATGTGATTTAAACGAAATTATTGTCATTACCACGTTTTTATTACAACACAAAATTATGTAATTTAAACTACAGTAACTATCAAAAATAAACAAACGAAACCATGTCAAAATCACAATGACAAAGCAAAGTAAACACTTTGAAGCTTCCTAACTAAACATGTGCACTTCCACCAGAGAAGTGATACCGAGTGTTCCAGAAAGGATGAGGACCAGATGTTTAGCTAGATTACATCCACCACGTGTGTGATAAAAATTTGAGGATGAAAGAAACATAAACTATCGGACGTTAAATATATTCAGGGTAATTTGGGATACAGAAACGAACATATTTAAATTTATCAATATTGTGATAACGGCTATAAAATTATTTGAAACCCTTAATATTTTTTGGCTTACAACATCTTTTCATCAACAATTTATTTGTAAACAGCTTGCATCGTAGTATAAATTTCCCGTGTTGAGAAAAAAATCTACTAAAGTTGACAATGAGTTGAGTTAAGTAATGGTGTTTTACGTTACAGTCAAGAATATTTCACTTATATCGAGACGTCACCAGCTGTAGGCGAAGGTGAAGACATTTTGCCCGTGCGTTGCGCTCATGGCATTACACAGCAGAATTCTTTATCATGCCAAGCCCACCGTGACACGGAACCTCGTCTATTTGAAGTTCCCATCCGAAAGAACCGTGACTTTGATTTCGTAATACCGAATGCTTGGCGAAAGAACAGTCACTTCCCACTTTCAAGTCTTGGGTCAGACATGGTTGAGGCTCAAACACACGACCTCCCACTTACGAAGCCAGTACTCTGAGCTACCGCAGTGGTTAAGTTGACAATTGAAACAACCACGTAACTAAAGCGCGCTCGGACACGCCTATGATATAACCAGACATCAATTGATAAATCAACCAATCTCCAAAAACTATGATGTCACTAATTTGTCTCATAGATCTAACGTCATTCTTTTGATCGAAGCATCATACTTTTCCACACCATTCTTTTTACATTTTCATCAGCTATGGGTTCGGACGTATCAAGCAAAATGTTTTTGAAAAAGCAGCTATTTTAAGAAACCATTCAGAATAACGCACATATGCAACCAGATCTTTCAAAATGTAATTGATGACAAGCTTATTATGCATACAACAACTCGCAGGTAAAATCATAGTACTGTTATATTTTAAAATTTTAGCAAAATATTTCTTTTCTTTATTTTTGTGTGTAGAAATAAAAGAAAGCTCAATATTTAGATTCATAAGAGAGTAATATTTAATATTGTTGCATAACTTCTTTGAAAAATATTTTGTCATATATGTTCGGAACTATATTTTTCCATTTTTGAAGAAATATATTTTTTTAATTCTATATTTTATATTATCATTTTATATTTTAATAATCGTGTCTCACTTTTGTGGATTTAACATGTTGTGGCTCCATCTGCAGAATACAGTATTGTGCGAGAAATTTTGTAGAAAAATCTTATTTTTACAGGAATGTAATGAGTTTCTGTACAATTTTCGTTTGTTGTATTTTTTTTATTTGGAGGCGTGGTTAATGGGCAGTTACTTAGTTCCTTATCACATAATATTATGTTATAGGCAACATTGTAACTATTGGTTAAATAAATCAATGGTCGATATCAAAGAAATGTCGTCAGATCTGTGAGACAATTGATATTACATTTCACACTTGTGTATTTTATAAACCATATAGTTGACAACTATGATGGCTTTATATCCAACATTAACCTGGATGTATTTGACGTCCCATAGTTCCATTTTCCTTTCATTCTAAATTTTGATTACACACGTGGTGGGTGTAGTTGGCTTGACAGGTTTTTTACTTCCGGAGCCCCCGGCCTCACTTCTTTGTTGAGGTTCACCTGTTTAACTTAGCATGCAAGTTTTCAAGATTTTACTCTCATTCATTTTCGAATAGTGATTAGGACATAAATTAGTATTTTTGTATTTATTAGTAGTGTTAATTGGTTTCTACAACAAAAATAAATAAAATAAAAACCTGTGTATTGACTTTAACATTTATCCTGACGTGTGACAGTCTCAAACATCTACTAGGACCACACCCCATCTGTAATGAAAAAAAAATTGATATACATTCCGTTCCGTCTATAATATCACGACAATAATACCCCTTCTGTAAAAAACGATTGATACACTACTTCCCTGGTATAAGCATTATCATTCCGCTGCTGATATATACAGATCTAAAGTCATGGGATACTGGAGTCGCCGAAAACAATTGACATTTTAGGAATCAATCAGGCCTACGGTCTTCGCGAGTTTTTGCGGATTTTTAACTCAAGAAGTAAAGGTAGTATTTTAATATGAACATGTATGTTTACTTGTAATAAGAGCGTAATTATGCGAGAGTTAGTGTATCGCAATCAAATGGCTTTTGCAGAGTTTTTTCGTTTCACAAGACCTTTATAAATCGAAGCACGTTTCTAACAAAAGCTTTGTTGACACAGACAACATAGCATAGACTTATCAAGACCATCAATATATATTACCGTCAGCAAAATATTGTTGCCAAATATGATGTATCTGTATAAAAATTACCCTGGATATATTAAACGTTCAATATTATTATAATGTTATAATTCTCAATTTTGATAACACTCGTGATGGATGTAGCTTGCTAAACAGGAGGTATGACCCTCCCGCAGCCAGCTAACATTATTTTTCCTGATGGAAGTTCACGTGGTATACCTTCATAAAAAAATTACTTTTGTTTTTTATTTTAATTTGGTTATAGAGATTGTTTTGTTTATTTTTTTGCATTGGAAGCGGAAATGTTTACAGGCAAACCTTCTAGAAATGTTTATTTTAAACATTTAGTTTTCATTTATAGGCGTAAAACGTATATAAATTTTCCATAGAAGTATGGTTTGGAAGAGACAGTCGTAAATATGGACAACAGTTTTGTAGAATAACATTGCTACAATTCGATCATCTTAGAACGGCAAATCAGCATAGATGAATGAAAAAAATTACTTTAAGAGGATTTTAATATCTTGAATATTAATTGGTTGCAGTTCAAATCCTTAAACCTACTCAAACGTTGCAGTTGTAGCTAACTAACCCTTCCGGAGCACCCGGTCTAATATCCCTAGTGAAAGTCCACATGCCAGTTAAATTTTTACTTTGCTGAAGGATTGTAATTTGGACATCGATTGCGTTGTTTAGTTTCGATTTAATATTTTAATACCTGTCATGTTCTAAACAAAAGAAAACAAACCTTTATACCCTTACTGTTTATGTCGCAACATGTATTAAAAAAGTGTGTGTATTGTGCTATAAGATGTTTTTATGTAGAAGATCTGTGAAAAAGACCTGGTAGAGCTTTTATAATAAGATCAATATAAACATAATAATCATCGTCCGAAATACTATCAATGTCCGAATCACTATTTGGAAGCCAAAAAAACTTTGGAAATGACAAGTTAGGTTAGACACGTGAATTTCAACCAGGCTCGGATGCAGGTAAGCACCCGTGTAATCAAATTTTGTGAAAGGAGCATGGAACTAAAGGACGTCAATCATATCAAGGCATCATTGACATCAACAATACTGTAGTGACGGCTTTAAAACTTTTTGAGGGCCTTGATCTTGATAAGCCTAGGGTTGCAATATCCCTAGGTCAACAGTTTATTTGCAAGCAGTCTGCTTCGTTGTGTCCGATTAGGTATTTTTTTAAATCTTAAATTTAAATTATGACGAAAATGTTATTTTATAGAAAAGTAGTACTTTATTATATGATAGGAAGATGTATGTTTCTTTTTATTAACATGTATTTGAATTGTAAATTATGGTATTTTTAATTTAAAATGGTTGATTAAGTAATCTGAAGAACATTTACATTATTTTGTTATTAATTGTTATACATGTCTTTTCGAGTTATTCTAGTATCAAAATTTAAGATGTAGCAATGACTTTGGACCTTAACAAAAAAGCCAATTTTATAATAAAAACTATTATCTAATTTCTTAAATTTGACGTTTTATATAAATAGATTACACACAAACACGCCTATATATAGTGTTTAAATTGATCACAAAAGTCACGTCTTCCACCTGATCAATTTGATAATTATGAGACTGACGTCTGTAAATAAGACTAGCAGAACCATGTTCACAAATAAAATATAATTCTTGCTTCATTTGGCATGTGGGCTTAACTCATTGTTTTTCCTAAATATATAATATATGAACATTTTATCAGTTGCAGATCATACACACTATATTATTTTGTTTATTTTTCATTGTGACGCTAATGCACCATCTTACCTTCTTTAAGAGAACTTAATTCAATCACGGTTACAGATGAATTGCCAAATATCGCAATATATATAAGAAAATTTACCGCTCGACTGCAATTAAATGTTAAAAGGACAACTCGTCCTTAAAGTAAAAATTTGAACAGCATGAAATCAATATCTGTCTACTGAGGTTGGTTTATTTATTTTTATATTCGAACTTAAACACGGTTACAGGTATTGCGTCACAACGTCGTTCTTTTTAAAGTAATAAATTATATTTCCTAAACATGGTTCACATAACATCTTTATCAAGGTGTTGCATTTTTAGCTTAAAACTTGGTTTTGGGTTACAATCGTTTTTTCTACTGTATTTGTGTTACGCTAGTTAAATATTTATTTTAAAATTACAGGTAAAGTCGACATATTACCATGATTGAAATTTATTCTATATAATTTATGCTTTTAAGTTTCCCTTTAAGAAAGGAATGATTAAGAATTAGTTTATGTTACATGTATGCAAAAAAAAAAATCTAAAATCAATCTATTTACAGTTGTAGATTACTAAGTATTTCGTTTCCACTTTCACATCATCATCACCCGATTTTATTTTAATTAATTCTGTTTATTTAACCGTAGAATGCTCATTTTAACATACTTCGTGCTACAAAATCCTTGTATTTTTTGCATATAAAGACTGTGTTCGTTTTTTTGTTATGTGTGTCTGGTGTCAGGACGAATTTATTAAAAGTTATTTTGATCAAAATGGTGTGAGATTACCACTTGTGAGCTGATATTGTCTGTATGCGATATTCCCTCAAATGATGGATCAGTTTTCAAAATGCTATTTTTACCTCGCATTAGTCGTGCTATATACACCTGAAGATGAAATCAAACGAAACATCAATTCATGTCAAAATCAAAATCCCAAAACAAAGTAAAAACTTTGAAGTTTGAAAGTAAAATGAATTTCCACCAGGGAAATGTTTTTCGTTTATTTTGCCTAATGGTTTAATTTAAATTCAACTATTAACTCCTTATTGTTTTTTTCAATTAAAACAAAGATATAATTTATGATTACATAAAATAATGTATTAGAAAATTATTAAATACAGACACTTACCTTAAAAATTCATTAAATTATTATAACTATTCCGAGACTATAAAACAGTCCATGCAAAAACCTTCATTTTCATGTCGCTTGCTTGACTGTCATAATTAAGTGTTCTTTGTTATGACGACGCCGCCCAGGCAACACCATTCATTTCAAATCAGACTGATCATTTTTCCTAAATGTCAGTGTGTTCAATGCACCTGTAAATCAATATTATTACGATTTCTGAAAAATACTTAAATAGGGTATTCCGAGAATTCGACAGAATGAGTTCAAACATGTCATAATGCATATGTGTTAATGCTTTTTATTCTGGAAATTATCTAGACAAGGAAGTTGCATTATAACAGAGAAAATGGGAGACAATATCAAAGTTGCAGTAAGGGTGAGACCCTTTGTATCCTTTTAATATATATCTTGAAAGTGTAAAACAGACGTCAGTTTGACAAGTAATATGTAAAAAATTTTCGTAAATCAAGGGAGACAATAAGTGAATTTTTGCTATGCTACTAAGTATAAAGATCGTTGAAATATACATGTATATATTTTTATATTTGCGTTGATAAAGTTTCTGCATCGAGTATTTTATAGTCATACTTGTTGACCTAACAATACATAGTTTAAAGCTGTTATTTTAAAAACAATTGATTTTTTAGTTCATTTAACTATTGTTTTTATAAAGAATTAATTAAAAGAAAAAAGAAGTGTTTGGAGAATTCCCCATCAACAAATCTATGTGATCCTTATCATCCCCAAATCCCAGTTCAATAATTTGACATTTAATGCTTAAAATAGTAATGAAAAAATTTATTTAAACTAAAGTAAAATTTGATGTTCGCATAGCAGAAGAAGAAAACGAGTGTCTGGAGAATTCCCCATCAACAAGTCTATGTGATGTTTATCATCCCAAAATTCTAGCTCAATAAAAATGTAGTGGCTTAAACGACCATGATTCCTGTAGTGAACTGTAAATATTTTATACTTATGGTAGTTTAGTGTAAGAAATTTACAAGGGCTTGACTAATATATTGATCAGTAATGTGTTTGTTTAAAATATCCACAATTTTGGTTCGAGCACTACTAATAAGAACATGTATTCCAAAACGAGCGCCTGGTGCACTTAAATTAAAACAGGTTTAGTAACAATTACATAATAAATTGTATCAGGTTAATCCTTAACTATTATCATCAGAGTAAAAGAGAAACAGATGCTAAAACTGTGAATATAATAACAATGGAAGGGGAGAAAACAACCATTACTGACCCAACTGGAAAGACAGGCACAAAGGACTTTATATACGATTATTCTTACTGGTCACATGATGGATATAATCTAAGGGAAAATGGGTATATGGAACCAGCCAACGACAAATATATAGATCAGGTATAATGATAATTCCATGTTCCTTCCTTTCATTTTCAATGTTAATTACATAGTTATCTAAAAAGGATGCGCTTTCAATTTTGGATCACCCGGCATCACTCACCTGTTTGAAGTTTATGTGTTATTAGTTAAGCAGTTTTAAAGTAGGTTTTTTTGTTTGTATTTTTTGCTTTGAGTATTCGGATATTTTGAGATGGATTGGTATGTTTGTTTTTATTATAACGCCAGGGTTTTAACATGAAACTATTTGTCATTTGTTGACATTTGTAATATTAATGTTCACAATCTCTGTTCATTTTCTAATGATTTCCTTCCGGAGGACCCGGTCTCACTTTCCTTTTGGAAGTTCACGTGTCTAACCTGACTTGTCAGTTGCAAAGTTTTTACTTTGCTTCTGGATTGTGATTCGGGCATTGGTTAGTATGTTTGTTTTTGATTCATTAGTCCTTTTATATTACCTATTCATTGTAAACTTCAAATGACATTTGTTATTTTATGAAATAATAATATAAATAGTTGACAAATTTGCACATTACAATACCGTAAATCGGGAAACTCTGGCTGTAGTTTAATTTTGGTTTATTTGGCACCCAATTTAAAAGTGCCAAAATTAAACACACCAAAATCATACATATTCTAAAAAAAGAAATGCCAAAATTTACCTGAAAATCGATGTTACGTAATAGAGCACTTTTATCTTAAATTGTCGGAAAACGGTCATATTTGCGGGACTTGTCCGATAAAAAATTATTTTTACCGACGTGAAAAATCACCAGTCGGACATTTTTCGTTTTCGGACATTTTCAATTTTACAACAGGAATATAAACGGACTAATCAATTTTCCGTCCGACAAAAGTAAACTGTTTTTTTTTTGGCGCTAGTCTGTCTGCCGGTCTTTAAAACCCTACCTGACTTAACTAAGTATATCCTACGATATTGTCCTTACCGCGTGTTTACCTGTCATATAACCAGGTAATTGTTTATTAATCAGTAAATACTTATGGACTTCAGTAGTCGCGTCTCTATTTCTTTTGTTTCCCAGTCAGAATCATATCTTTCTTTTAACGTGTGTTTGTTTAATTGTAAAATGTATTAATTACGGAAGCCATATCGAGTGTCGGTCAAGGGTGAGGTTTGTTATTACAAAGCTTCCACGCGGGGTGTTTAAAATTAACTACTACGCGCTTCGTAATTGTTTCATTATTAATGAATTGTCCCCTTATACAGTACTTTTGTCTTTAACTTGCAGATTTATTGTTATAACTCAATAACGGCTAAAGATAATTGTATGGAGTTTTCACTGTTGATCTTGTCTTGCTATTTTCTTCCAAAAGATGTTAGGTCAAAGGTCAAGGTCATGTCTCTGTTTTTGACCTTTGATAAAAAATGATATTTTTTAAACATTTTAGATGATAATGGCATGGGATTTTCAGTTAATTGTAGGTATTGCCATGACGATCATTTTGATACATAAAGGTCATGAGTTCAAAGGTCAAGGTCAAGGATGCACAACTATTACCATTATTACCTATTACCTATTATTATAGTTGATTATCTGCAAAAATATTAACTTTTTGTATAGGCATACATATTAGAATATTGTAGGTAATGGCACAATGATCATTTTGATATATAAATAAAGGTCATGGGTTTAAAGGTCAAGGTCACAGATGCAAAGAATACCGAAATGGTTTATTATCTAGAAAACTATTAACTTTTTGTATAGACATGTATATTAGAATATTGTAGGAATTGATTTAACGATCACTTTGATATATAGATTAAGGTCATGGATTCAAAGGCCAAGGTCACAGATGTGAAAGAATACATAAATGGTTAATTATCTCAAAACCTATGAAAAATTTTGTATAAACATGTATATTACAATATTGTAGGGGTTGATTTAACAATCATTTTGATATATAGATTAAGGTCATGGGTTTAAAGGTCAAGGTTACATATGGGAAAAAATACTGAAATGGTTAATTATCTCTAAAACTATTAACTTTTTGTATAGGCATGTATATTCAAATATTGTAGGTAATAGCCTAAATGAAGGTCATAGTTTTATACTTTTGTTTTGATTTTTTTAGCTGTTATAAATACTGTATTGTAGCTAGACTATATATATATATTATATGTAGCATTCTCGGGACAAGGTATGATTAATTTGCAAAAAACGTTGCATTTAATTCTGCCTTACTGCTGAAAATAAGGAGTTTTCTTTAATAAATGTTATTGACCATTGAACCTCTGCATAAGATATGTACTTAGCCTCAAGTGAGCGTTAAGGCCCATGGACTTCTTGTTTTTTAATTTATAAATTACAACACTTCCGGTTTTCATTCAGCATAATCCGTTCGTCTTGTGGTTGTTTGTTAACATCTTAGTCAGTGAAGTGCCAAAAATAAAACGCCTTATTCAGTGCCAAATTTAAACACACCAAAATTAAACATCCACATTTTAGAAGAAAACCGCCAAATTATCCCGACGCCAACATTTTCCGATTAACGGTAGTACCCAGAATCTAAGTTTTGAGTTCTGTACATAAGATTCCAGAAACTTATCAACTTAAAATCTATTTTAACTGTTGACTACAAAAAATGACATTGGCGATCGAACATGTGGGTTAAATAGATTCAACAGATTTGAAGTATGTTGAAGTTGATTACTAGCCAGTAATTATTGCATAAATCTTGCAGCGGACGACATTAAGGTGTCATTTAAATTTAATAATTCCAAAGAATGTGGAGAGATATTTTTCAGCTGAACCGTACTTTTTCTCCATTAAATCAAGCAGGATTTTCCCGATTTCGTCGAATTGGATGTAAATAAATATTGGTTTTAAATGTTGTTTTTTAATAATTATGGTCTACAATACAGACCTATTGAAAGTTAACACTGTCTTACGAAAAGGAGCTAAAGCTCGGTTGCCATATGGCCTAGATATTAGTAGTTATTGATTGAAATACTGCCTAAAGATTGATAGCAGTTGCCTAAATATATGTAATGATGGCCCAAGGTTCATTACAGCATCACCACTTATTCGTTAGCTTAGTGCTAAATTTTCAACAGGTCTGTACTGTACTTTAGTTCTCTTTTTTACATTTACCTAAGATAAATGTGATGACGTCATCTCTATATACATTTCTGAGTTTTCTTTATTGATTTTATGTCTTCTGTGGGATTAAAACTTCCTTGTTGAAATTTCAAAGAAAAATTCGTTTATAAAAAAGATAAAAGTTTAAAAATATAAAACTTAAAGCACCCGCTTTTATTGAACATTTTCAGTCGAATGACTTTTATCAAATATTAATCATTCTACTAATCTTAAAAAAATGTTTAAGTTACTTAGAAGTGTGTTAATTATACCCCAAACTGCTTCTGTTTGTGCCAAATAATAACCACAAGTAACAAATCCAGCACAAATTTGCACTATTTCTTGATGGTATTTTGAATAAGATTCAATATTTACAGCAGACGTTAGATTTTGATGTAAAACAAGAGGCCCAGGGGCCACATCGCTCACCTGAGCAACTTGCTAGGTAGAAGCCGAAATGAGTTCAGTATTGAAGTGAGTGCAGGGGAGGGAGGTTTTGTACAAACTGAAATCTATACTTCCTACCGATGCTTTTCACTAAACAATTTGTAAGTATTTCTATGTACCGTAAAAGGTTGATGTTTCGACAAGCCTCGGCTTATTCCGTTACCTTTTTCTTACAGCATTTCAACCAATGAAATAATTTTAAAAAAAATTTTCATCATGCAATCTACCAATCTCAAAAGAGAGAAAATGCATAGGCCGAATACTGTAATCGGGAAATGGCAAATAGAAATTATAG
>CM037862.1:43353461-43604418 GCA_021292105.1 Anadara kagoshimensis
AACAATTTTACACTAAAACAACATTTGCAAAGACTACTAATTGAATATTCTGCAAATGAATAACTTTAGAAATTCTCTTTCTTTCTTTCTTTCTTTCTCTCTCTCCCCAGGTAATCTCTTTCTAATTATGTTCACACTCTCAGAACAGTTTACAGAAACAATAACATATGCAAAGTAATTGTTTTTGGAATCGTGATGGTTTATGCCTTTTTTCTTTAGATTCATGCACATATAATTACAATAAAATAGGAAATTCTACATGAAATGTTTAGATTACTCGATAATGTGCTACATACAACTTCCTTCTCATGTGGGAGTCGAGGTTCTTATGTAACTCGAATTAAGTGATCCAATATGCCAAATTGATCGGAAAAACAACTTTGCATGTAAAAGGTATCATGTTAACCTGTTTGTGCGTTTTATAATAACTGCAATTATTTATAAGAATTATTTATAGTTTACTTAACCTGTATGCATGGCCTTTTAACTAGTATACAGTTACTCTTTAGAACTTGTATTAGTTTTTAAGTGTTTAGTAAAACACCCCTCATACATTGCCTTCTTATTTATAGTTTAAGTGTCAGACTTTGATACAAACCTTTGTACATAATATTACAGATTTACCTATTATTTTACTTCACAGAATACACGGCATCTTTTTGACCGCATAAAACATGTTGATCTACCTTACAAAACAAATTATTTGACCCCACATAAAACTAAACTTTGCCTCACAGAACAATATTTGACCTAACAGAATACATTATTTGACACCCCAGAACACACTATTTGAACTCATGAAACAACACACTATTTGACTTAACAGAGCATTATTTGACCTCACAGAACACTACTTGGCTTCACAGAAAAACTTACTATTTGACCTCATAGAACACTACTTTACTTCATAGAACACACTATTTAACCTCACATAACACTATTTAACCCCCTGAACAAACTATATTACCTCACAACTTGATCTCATATGGCACACTTTTGACATAGAACACATTACCTTACCTCATAGAACACACTACTTGTCCTCATAAAACATTCTGTAATACCTTACAGAACACTTTATTTGAGCTCAAAACACACTATTAAAACTTACAGAACACACTTTTTGACCCCACAGAAGATACTTTTTAATCTCTAAGAACACATTCTAGGCCTCACAGTATTTTACCTACAGAACATACTACTTTGCATCCCAGAAAACACTTCTTGACAACTCAGAACACACTATCACATGATTTGACTTCACAGAACACTATATGACACCACAACACGCTGTTTGACCTCACAGAACACTACTTGACATCACAGAACACAATATTTGACCTAGAGAACACACTATTTGACCTCACGGAATACAATATTTGATATCAGATACTAAACCATTCAAAAATGCAAATGTCAAAATTATAAATCATAAGTTAAAAAGGAGGTTCTTTTATTTTATTATTTTATTTTCAGGCAGTATCCATCACAGTGAATGTAGAAATTGTTAAGATCGATGTCTATGCCTTGGAGCTTAAAGCTGAAAACAGTACCCATAAGGTAAGTCTATCAAAAAAGATCAACGATTGGACATTTTGTTGTTACTATGGAAACCTTTCTCAATTATATACAATAGTTTGAGGATTTATTTTTAATCCCATTTGTACCCAATTTTTAGGATACTCACAAGCATGTTCAGCCATTAAGAGCCTTCAAACTGCAGAGTTTGACTGATGAAACTTCAAATGTTTAATGAAACAAATAATATAGTACATTTAGAGACCTGAAGGATGTTTTCATCAAGTTTCCAAAAAGTATTGAGGGGAGGGACTTATTTAAAAATAGAAAAAAATCAGCAATATGCTGATAGTAAATCATTGATATGGCCTAAGACTGGCTGGAAATTACTACTATACACCTTGCTTTAAAAATGGTGTTACTAAGAATACTCATTTCATCTTTTTCCTTGTAAATGTCTGCTTTTTTTTGTAAAAATTATATTTCCATAATTATGAAATTCTTGTGAAATATTTTATGTATAAATATGTTAATTCATGTGGAATTCATGTAAATTTCATGTGAAGTTCATGTCATTTTCATGTTAATTAAATTGTTTTTTTTTCATGTGAAATTCATGTTTATTTCATGTGAAATTCATGTTTATTTCATGTGAAATTTATATAAACTGTGTCTTATAGAAGACAATGATTTATTATAAATAAATTGATATATTCCTTACATGACATGCTGTAATTACTTGTTTCATTATGTTCTGTAAGTGAATTTGAGAAACAACAGCGCTTTTAAATCACTTTTAGCAAGTACTATTGGAAACTGACGGAAAAGAGACAGTTTTTATGTGGAACTTCCCCCATAAATCTGCAATTACGATTACGAGACGGTCACCTAATGATGTAATGAAGGCTTTTCTGAAAACCCCAATGTCAATTTTATATTACATGACTTTCATTAGTTTTTTATACTCATTTCTCTCTTGTCAGTGTAATCTTTTCTGTCTACTTGGGTAACTGAAGATAGTTCTGTATTTTAGATACAAATTAATGTTTGTGTGTGCATTATGAAGAAAATCAAGCCTCGGTTAACGGTTCTCTGCGTTAAGTCCGTACATTTTTCGCTATAAAATTTGAACATATTTCAGAAGTGATTGATGGTCTAGGCTATAAAAGTGTCGGTTATAAAATTGAATCTTTTCCGTTGATGTTTCTACATCATACAATTTTCCGAGGAGCTGCGTTCTCTCCTATTCCCGAGAGGATATGATTGTGCGAAATTGCTCCCGTTTTACACAATCGGAGTCAAGTGAAATGTGTCAGTTGCACATTTAAGTTATTTTAACACAAGGAGTTAATTTTGATTTATTCAAAGATATTCCTAAAAATCATTAATATTTTTGTAGTTTAGAATGGATTTCGCAGTTTTATGCAATATCGTAATGTTATACTCCTCAGTTCGGCGCGTCTGTCATCTCCGGAACATTTATCAGAAAACCGGGAAATCCCAACTGTATTTCATGCAGTAATACATCAAGTAATTTCCTAGTATGGTTCTTACGTACAGCATTGAAGTATAATAGCAGTTTCACATGTAAAGAAAACACTTTGTTATATAATACATCAAGGCATGAAGACAAATTGTCAAGTTAAGCTTCATTTCGTTATATACATGTGTATATATGGAGAAAAGGAAAGGCTGTATTCTCTATACAGTGGAACCTGCCTTAAAGGCTACCTCTATACAAGGGACACCTGCTTAAAAAGGCCAGTTCAATTTTATCCCAATTGTTCTTTATTCATAGTATTTGAACCTGTATATAAAGGCCACCTGCCCATAAAGGCCTCTTTTTACTGGTTCTCTTGGGTGGCCTTTATAGACAGGTTTGACTGTATAAGAAACAAGATTGGAACTTGTAAATTAGGAACTTTGTTTTGATTTTGAAATTGAAAGGATCTGAAATTTCGATAATTAATGTAATAGCTAACAATTTGAGAGGAGGGGAGTGATGTAATGGTGTTTTATGCCCGAATCAAGATTATTTCATTTTTATCGAGGCGGCAGTTAAGGGATGGCAGTGGAAACTGGAGTGGCCAGAGAAATTCACTGACCTTTGTTTTAAAACTGACAAACTTTTGTTATTTTCTTTGTATATACACTCCAGTTTACCCCACCATTTCTGGACTGACTTGTGCGATATAAATGAGAAAAAAATTATTACAAGTTTGTAAAACCTGATTCCGACCACCCAACCATATATTAAACTAAAAAATAATTTCTTTCAGGTGTTAGACCTTAGGTTACAGAAAACGCAAAACTTGTATTTTAGACCCTAGGTTACAGGAAACACAGACATTGTTCTGTAGACCCTATGTTACAGGAAACACAAAAATTGTTTAATAGACCTTAGGTAGAATCTAATAAACAACATTAACCAAAGAATATTGATTCTAGAAAAAGCAAGAGATTAGGCTAATCCACCACAGATTATTATAATGTCTGCCGTCGCTATATATAAACACAAGTTTTCAGCGTGACAGGATTTCGCTTAACAATCTTTATTCATCTCAATTAATTTTCTAATTTATTTGATTGCCAGTCATGAAAATACATGTATATTTTCAGAAGGTTTTTCTTCTCGCAAAAAATATATACTCGTCACTGACAATGATGAAACAACCATTTTATTATCATTGAACAATCAAGAAATAATGTCTTTAGTTATAACATAAATCTATTCAGTTAATTTCTTTTGTGAAAAGCTGAAATTTGTGTTTCCTCACTAATTTATTTAAGTTTCTTTTGAGGACATCAATCATGTGATAGCCTTGTACAGTGTATACATAGCTTTTCAATTTATCTATCCACTGCCAGTATAAGAGTTATTTCCCTTGACATAATCATGGCTGACCAACCCCTTAAAACATTTTGCAAAAATTTTCAGAAAAGATGATTAATACATATCTTTTGCCATAGTTGAGAATAGCTGCTGCAATAATCTTGATGCTACTTACAGTAACTACAGCACTTATTGGGGCTTTGGTGGCCAAATGGTCTAAAAGGCACACTTACAGATCACAGCACCTCCTACTGCCTGGGTTCAAATCCCACTTGGAACCAATCTTAATGAGAGAAAGTTGTCAGTTTGCTTTCAGAAGGTCTTTGGTAAAGTTCATTCGAACTAATCTTTCTGTTTGTATTGAAATTAAGAATTTAACTTATATTTGCACGATCGGTTTAGGGATGGTTGAGGTAACCAGAGTATTCAGGAAAAAAAATTCTGGCGGACAAACTGGCAAACTTCCCTGCACTTCCCCACACTAGTTCTGCCAGAGTGTGTTTAAATTTAACCAATTAGAGGCACTGGGATATGTAAGATCACACCTTAGATCATTCAGCAACTAAGGCTTCTGTCTTCAAAGAAACAATATCATGAAAGCTAAGATATCATGCAGAAAGTTTTCTGTGTATAAATCTCTGTGTTTGATTTTGACACCTTTTTAGCAATGAGTAATGTCTAATGCTTTGTGTATTAAATTACTGATGTAATTTATTGATAAAATACAATCCTTTCTGAATATGTAGAATTGTTCTTTAAAAGCATTACATAATAACGAGTTAATGAAATTCAAACAGTGAAACGGGTCATGGCTGAATCTAATAATCCTGTAGTTTCTGACCCAGAATCCAGATAGATTGTGTTCTTGTATTGTCTCAGAATTGAAACAAACATAATAATAACCATTATTCATATTTGCATCTTTCTAAGATTGAGTTGGAGGTAGTTATAACTTGAAATAAGAAAGGCCACGGTGGCCTAATGGATAACACATCAGTCTACAAATCCAGGGTCTCTCACCTCTGAAAGTTCGAGTCCCACTCAGGCCACATGTGGTAAAGTGAATTCTCCTTGCTCTTGGCCTTTACTGGTTCACCTAGTGTCATTATAATGTGACTGGGGGAGTAGTACGCTTGTTTGGGGCATACTGGTTCTGTGAGCTAGCACCCTGAGTGCATGCTAGTACAAGGCAGACCCTAAAACACAATCACACTTCACATGCATAAACAAATTTGTTCATTGATTAATCCATAGAGATTAATAAAGTAGTTCCTGTCGTGAATAGCTGAAAAATTACTGATGCGATGTTAAGCAACATTCAACAACAACTGAAAGTGTCCATATTGGATTTTAATTCATATACCATACTAGTTTTCAAGGTGGGGAGAATGAACCATTTTATGTTTCTAACCCAGTGATTTGTCACTGGATTTCAAAGTGTAAGGTTCTGGTCATGACTTTGAAACCAATGCTCTTGTGTCTAAGTATACAACCAAAGTGGAAAATGCATCTGTTTGTGTATACTTCTTAGAAACAATTTACAAACAAGCAAGTGGAATGAAGTTGAGTTATAGAGTTTTACACCCCAGTCAAGATTATTTCACTTATAGTGCAATGGTCAGTTCAGAGATGGTGGAGGAATCAGGAGTGACCGGTAAAAATCACCTACCTTGGGCAAGCAAACTAACAAATTTTCTTGCACTAGGATTTGTCCAAAGTGAAATTAAAACCTAGCGAGTGAGATGCACTGTTATCCCTAAGCATGCACTTTGGACCAATTGACCACTAAGGCCCTCAAATTCATCTGTGGGTTTTTACTACGAGTAGAAAATTTAACAAACATGTAAATAGTACCATGTGATTTAGCAGATGGTTTGGATAACTTTGAAAAAGGGGTTATATATCAAATCTTTGCTGTAAGATTTATTGTATAATGGAGTAAACAATATTTTTGGCATAAAATAAGAATTTGTCAATTTCTTTCTCATTACAAGAAACACCGTGATAGGGAGAAGATAAATGAGTTTAATATACAGATATTTGCAGATATCGTAAAATATACTGTGTGTGCCGATATCTTAAACATTGGAGTAAATATGAAATCTAACGAGTGAGATGTTTGTAATAAACGTTTTATCTTGGGATTGGCGTAAGTTTAATGTGATTGAAAATAAAATGTATCATTTTTGTTGATAATGATGTCTAGTTCACCTGAACCAAAGGCGTCTGGTGTATGCCATGCATCATTCATCATGCTTCGTGGATAATCTTTTTTAAATTTTATTCTTCTCTTAAAGTATTGGATGTCTAGATAAAGAGCTTTGACATTTGCTTAAATGAAGAGGGTTATGTCTTCTTCTTAGTGTCGAAAAAAGTTGAAGTAGCAAAAATCTTAAATATATTTTGGTAGACTTTGGATATTTCATCTAGTATCCTTAAAAGATTGATGTGTAGGTTTTAATTTGCACAAATCTTGGTTATGGTATTATATTTGAGCTGAGTTGAGCACAGAAATGGAGATGTATGCCACAGCTACAAATCTTTCATTTATATCGAGGTGGTCATTTCATGGATGCTGGAGAAAACCAGAAAACCCAGGGAAAACCACAAGTCTAAAGAAAAACAGTGTTTGGTTCTACCAAAGCAAATATTTCTATATTCGAGTGAAAATTTGCTGCTTCATTGAAGCAGGCAGGCTTAAATGAAAGTGAATATACTGGTTATTACCATTGACTGAAAATCTGTTGCTGCCAGGGTTTACACAAAGTGTTTAGATACTAGCTATTGCCTTTGGCTAATTCCAGTCTCCATTCAATATTAAGGTGGTCACCTTGAGGTCATAAGTAATACTATAACTATTGTTGTGGTCAAGAACTTGATAGGTTTAAGTTACAATTTTCTAATTACGTTGATGAGTTTGCATTTGTTTGGACATTCGGACATGACATTTTATGCCTTATTTGCATGACAACAAATATTTATGGATACCCCCAGAAGTCTGTCCTTGTTAATTTTCTAATCAGGGATAGATCATATGTCTGTATAATATTTCCACTAATTTGACATCTCTATAATAATTATCACTGCTTGATTGGTTTATAATTTTGGGAAGTACTGTTAACATTTTCAATTTCGCATTTATTTATTTCCAAAGTATATGAAATTTAGACATATCTGCATAGTTAAATTTTCATGTTTTTTTTAAAACATGACTACAACATATTACTCATAATATAGTTTTTGCTTTGTATTACTTGATCAGTATGGATCAATTTTATCATAAAAATTGCAGAGTAATTGTTGATAGACTATATGTCAAGATATTTTAGGTTTGTTATTCTTTCAATTAACCCATGGTAATTTCTTATTATCTCTGAGATGGCATTGATAAACTCTTTAAGATTATGTAAAGCATTATGGTGAAAGTAAACACTGCAAATCACTATTAAACTTTTTCAAAAGAAATATGTGTTAGTGTCAGGTAAAATGATCTTGACCTTTCAAGAATTGAAGGTCACTTTGACATTCTAAGTGATGTCACTTTGACCTACAAAGGGTTAATTGTCACCTTGATCTTGCAAGGATGAAAAGTCACCTTGAAGCTCCTAGGATCAAAGAAACTTCGACTTTCCAAGGACAAAGCATTGCCTTAACCTTCCAAGGATGAAAGGTAACTTTGACCTTATAGGCTGAAACATCAACTTGATTTTTCAATGGTGAAACATCACCTTGACCTTCCATAGGTAAAAAGTCACCTTAGCTTTCCAAGTGACAAAATGTCACCTTGTCCCTCAGAGGGATAAAAGATTACTTTGACCCAATAAAGGGCTATGTCAAAAATCTCATACAGTATCCTCATATTGATCTGAGCAAAAGGCCATAAACAAACAACAAACAGTTTATTAGTGTTCCAAAAGTACAATTTAGTGGGTTTGAAGGATTTTAAGACATTTTTATCATTATTATGTGAAAAACCAGATGACAGTTCTTAAAGATACACTTATTATAATTTAGCACCTATAAAGTTGACACTTATTATAATTTACCAGGTATGAAATAATTGTTTTTCTACCTGGTAATAACACGATAATGAGATATAATAATGCAAATAGATTATCCATTTGACATTGACCTATTTTCTAAGGGTAAATAATCCATCAGCCAATGACCTATTTTTTAGTCCACCAGCCCTTTTCTGATATAACCAATAGTATCATTATATGATTAGATTCCGGCATACATTATTAAAAATTGTCTATGCTTTTTTCTTCAGGACCATGACAATATGGAAATGACATTAAATTTTATAAATGATGTTTCTGTGAAATGACATTGCTGTTTTAAGATTGCTTGAGAGCCCTTTGGGTAAACTTTCCAGGAAATTCCCCAGGTCCCAGCTGGTCTGGGACCTACTGATTTTACCTTGGGACCTTTGATGTTTAAACTTAAAAAAGCCAGATAAACATGGTGGTTTTAACAAGGAAAATACCATTTTTTATATGATAACATAATTGCACATAGACATTTCAATGTTGACATTGGACTTTTAGAACTTTATGGGACTTTCCAATAATAAAGGGAAAAGTTTCTGGACCCTCTAATACAAAAAAAAAAATAATTTTGAACCTCATGATTGCTGGAGAGACCTTTTGGTAAAGCTATTGACCAAGTACCTTTTTGGTAGAGTTGTTCATGGTCCAAGTTTTAGTTACAATCCAATCTGCCTTAACGGCCACCTCTACATAGGGTCATCCAAATTGTTCTTTATTCATATTATTTGAACCTGTATATAAGGGCCACCTGCCCATAAAAGCCACTTTTACTGGTTCCCTTTTATAGCCTTTATAGACAGGTTTGACTGTATATTATAACTGATGCATCTAAGTGTAGGTCATTGTAGCTCATCTGTTTGAAAGGACTGACAATCTTCTGTCAGACCTTAAGTGTAAGCATCAGTACCAGTATTTAAATCCATTGGATTGGTAAAAAATATGGCTATAATAGTTCTCATAGTTTATTAAATAAATTTGAGGATTTCAGATTTTACATTTAAAAAATATTTTCCTAACAATGGTAAAAACTATCTTGAACAAACAAATGAAAAAGACATAGACTAAACACATATTAAAACTAATGAAACTAAATGTACTTGATGGCCCTAATGATCTTTGGCAATGTTTTTGTGACATTAACCTAATTTTCAATAAGTTAACACAACTATGGCAAGATTGAAGTAACAGGAAAAGTTAATTCTGAAAACAATTGAAAGCAAGACTAAGTGGTCAAGCCTTCTGAATCAAGCATGTCATATAGTCCATCTCAAGTGCTTTGTTAAATGTTCTGTAAAAAAATGTTTACCTTAAAGACCTAAACTTCATTTGAAAAACACAGATTTGTTGACATGCCTACTGATATAGAAATACCCACTGATTTGTTAAAGTAAATTCACTATAATATTATGAACAATGTAACATGAATGATAACACATTCTATATTCTGTTCAAAAACTGATTTAAATTTATTTTGAATATTGAAATTGAGATACACATCATTTATTTCATATTACTAGTACAGATTTCAATTATAACAGCATGCATCAGAATGTTTTCATGATGTTATAGTGTTTGCGTGTCTAGGGGTTGGTCCGCTCATTGCCTAACAGGCTAAGTGTAGGCATGAGCACTAAACTCTAACAGTTGTTGCTGTTTAACTGAATGTAATATTTTAGCCAAAGTTTTATTCCTATTGAGCAATAATAAATGAAGATCTACCAAATTCTTGTTCTCTTTAATAATTTCTTTTCTTGCTGTTTGCTAAGTCACAATTTTGATAAAAAAATATTTTATATTCAACATGAACAATAATAATTTATTTTATAAAAAATTTGAATATTTAATGAATAAAGTAGTTATGAACTTACCTTTTTATAAAATTGTTGTTAGGTACATCTGATACTTTCAATTAAAAAGTATTTAAAACAATTTTCCTTTTAAAAAAAACGGTGATCCAGCAGTAGGAGTAACTGGTTCCCCTTCAAACCTTTTATTCACCATGTGAACACCTGAGCATCTATAAGCGGTAACATTATAATATTTTTATTTCACCTGGAAAGGGCGCAAGTCATTAACTAAAATATTTCATCTGTATACCATCTGGTATTTTTCTTTAACACTTCTAAAATGCACCAATCAAAATAAAGAATATATTTTATAAACCTCCCATTACATATGTAATTGTTTCTTCTTTCGGCCAATCAACGTTACTTAGTAGCGTAAGAAACTTTAAGATATGCACATCCTTATCTTATAAAATGTTTGTATGTACAGAAGTATTACACATCATAACAAACATTTTACAGATACAGATTACAATATATTAGACCGGTACCCTGTCTTAGTATCACAAACATTCAGATGACTATTTTACCAGGCTAACAAATAACACTTGATTGAGAGCAACTCTTTAGACTTCTTTTGAGCTAGTATGTGATGATTTAATTGATTTTTCATACCAATATTACACATTATATCGTAACTATTTTTCTATAAAATCATTTTCCCAATATCAACTATGTCAACTCTGTATTTGTTTTATTGAAGTTGTCTAAATGTTAATGCTTGCCTAATGAACATAGGGGATTTTTTTGTCTTTATTTGTTTCTTTGGATTTTGCTTTTCTTCAAGTATATAGGATAAATATTTTTCTATAAAATCATTTTCTCAATTCAGCAATGTCAACTCAGTATTGTTTTATTGAAGCAGGTATATCTGTCTTAAATCTTGAAGCTTGCTTAATGAAAATAGGGAAATTGGTTCTTTTTTCTTTGTTTCTTTCTTTCATTTTCTCAATTCAGTAATGTCAACTCATATGTAGAGTATAAAGTCTTAATAAATTTAAAAAACTGACTTACATTGAATTTATTGGAGATGTTCATCTATTATGCTTCTATATATAATCTTTATTGCATTTTACCACACCAGCTGATACCACCCAGTACCTGTCTTTAAGAATTTCTTAAAGACCCTTAAAGAAGTCATTAAAGCCTTCTTAAAGCACGACCTTATTTAAGAACCATTAAGGGCAATTTTATTACCCTTTATGGACTCTTATTGTTTTTTCTAAGTGGGTATCTCTGTTTAAATGTTAATGCTAATGCTTAATGAACATAAGGAACTTTTTTATTAATATGTTGTCTTTGTTTGTTTCTTTGTTTTTGTTTGTTTTTCATGTTATAGGATACAAATTTTCAGTAATATCAACTCATCGTCATTTCTAGGAAAATGAAGGGGTTTGGACACAGATTAAGGATCTTAAACTTTTGTCATCTATGTAAAGCATATATAGGCAAACAACACTGACTTTAATTAGAAATATTAACAGATGAAGATCCACCAAATATGTGGTTAGTGTAAAAATGCACAGTTAATACATACAGAGTATTATAGGGATGGGTGTTTCCCATGAAGGTGGCTAACTAAAACTTATGTTCTCTATTAATATAAATGCACTGGTCCATGATAAATATTTTAAGGTCAAGCGGACAGGTCAACATTGATGGCCAATACATGGGGAACAAAAATCCACAAGTTACTTATTTATTGGGTGATAATTTCAGTTTGTCACATGCAAATTTTTCATCAATGGCTTCATCATTCATTCAATATTGGTTTGACCAACTAAAATTATCACCCAATAAATTTCAGTACAATCAAAGTTCAATCTTTATGTAAATTCATGAGACAAAACAACAACAAAATTGAGACACACCATGGGAATTAATGACTTCACACTATATGGTTAAAATGAAATTGACAGTAACCTGTTTCGTTACACTCCCTCCCTCTTGAAAGTCTCATTCATCAAAACTCTTGTTTGATATACAATTTAAACTCTTAATTCTCAAGTGTTTATTGGATTTCATGATTTTATGTAAACAATAGCATAATTTATTGCTTTGAAAACAACTCTTATAGATAAATTGTCACATTAGGTGTGAATGCTGTTAGTGTTTGTTTTCTATTTTGTCATTACAGTGTCACATTTTGTTTCACTGTTTGTATGTAGGAGATCATGGGTTTGAACTATGGCTGATGCAGGGGTGGATCCCGGCTTTTTTGAAAGGGGGTTGAAAATTATCCAGGATTTGTTTGAAGGGGGGGGGGGGATAAGAATTTTATCAATGCTAGGTGCGAGCACCAAAAGGCGCAAGCTTCCAGAGACGAGGGGTCTAGGACAGAACCCTGATGGGGGCCAAGAAAATTTTAATCAGCCAATATCTCTCTCTTTCTCTCTTTTTTTTTTAATTTTCAAAGGGGGGTCTGACCAAAACTTGAAAATAGGTAGAGACTATGTTCTTTCATCAAGCAATCTGTCATTTAGAAATAAGTCACATGGTCCTTTGGAAGAGACCTTAAAAGCCAATGGCTCGTGTCATGGCAAGTGTAGCATGTTAGAACCCTCCCTGTATATTGCCCTTAGCGTACTGCAAAAATCTTAATTTCTGCCACTTCACATATAACTGGTTATGTATCGATATTAGTGAAATATTCCTGACTGGAATGTAAAATGCCATTCAATTAATCAATTACAGTCCAACCTGCTGTATAAGAGCCACCTGCTTATAAAGGCCAGTAGAATTGTATCCCAATTCATATTATTTGAACCTGTATATAAAGGTCACGTGCCCATAAAGGCCACTTTTACTGGTTCCCTTGGGTGGCCTTTATAGACAGGTTTGACTGTAATCTGTTTTACTGTTGTCTATTATGCTAACCAAGTCTCAGATTAAATTTTTCAAACTACTTTGCATTGTCTTTAGTAATCAAGTATTGTGTACAGTACTTGGACACAAAGTAGTTGTAACTTGAAAAAGATTTTACTCTTTTTACTCTTTTTTTTCTTTTTTTTTTTTCTTTTTTTTAAAGTTTTTTTTTATATTTCTTTTAAATAAAGATTGTGAATGATATCTGACAAATAATCTACTTGGTACTTGGCTGATTGTGAATAAAATTCTACTCATCAATAGGCTACCGGTAATTTAACTCAGGTTGAATGACTGAGTGCTTTATTTTAGGCCTGCCAACACAAGAATCTGGCCAGCTTGAATTCAGACCATTTTGGATAAGAGGCAATGATGTGCTTTCATATTCAAACCAATGATTTTGAACCCAGACTTAATGACTTAATGTCATAGGAGACAATGCAGTCAAAGAAATTACATTACACTTTTGAAAAAAAAGAAAAAAAAACAGAAATGGAAAGTATGCACAAAGGATGATTAATGTAAATGGATTATTACAAAAAAAAATCACAAAAAGGGGAAAAAAAATGACACCTGCTTTAACCTGCTTTAAAAGGATATCGAAGTAAATGAATTATTTAGAGTTATTTGAGATGTTAAGGTGGGCTTCATTATTTATCATTGCTATACTTAGATATGTTATATAATTTGTATTGACTTTATTGTACCAGTTTATATATAGTTACTTGTATTTTCAATAAATCATCAAAAGTAAACAACATGATACTAAATGTTTAATGAGGCACAGTAGACTGATTAGTATTGGCAAGCAAGTTTGACCTGTCCGTCTGACCTTTCATTAGAAAATATTGATATACGGTGATCCACCCAATACATGGGTAATGTTTGGATTCCTTTTAATACATAAGCAATGCATGTTTCCCATGATGAAGATGAAATAAATGTCCGAGTCCTTAACATAAATTTAATTGGTTAATAATAAATATTGAAGTTAAAGGTCAAGCAGACAGGTCAATCATGTTGCCCTTTATGCGTTATATCATCAAAAGGCTTGTTATATTTGTATTGTGTTTTGTATATAATAGACTGTTTATGTCCACAAAAGGTACATTTAATGGTTTATTTATGTAGTTGCTTGATTTTTCCTAATCATTAGTAAAAATCTATGGCTTTATTTTAAAAAATCTTTATTTTGTTCGAATTAACTGGACAAGTTTTGTTTAACTTTATTTGTGAAGTTTTCTGTTTTATTTGAAATGTTCCTATTCATTGTTGTTGAAAATCAATGCTTTTAAAGTTCACATTGACCATTTTGAGTGTATTTGGATTAAAATGGCTTCTTCTTCAGTAGATAGAAATTTGAACAGAAAACTGTTTCATAGATGAACAACTTTTTGGAAGACACTTTTAGACTTTCTCTATTTTAATTTTCCTTGAGAGTGTATAAGTGGAATGGAGTAATGGTGTTTTACATTCCAGTCAAGATTCTTGTAATTATATTGAGGCATCCAGTTCATGGATGGAGTTTGAAACTTAGGTGCTTGGTGAAAACAATCAACCTTTTAGCAAGGCAACTGATAAACTTCCTCACACTTAAGGTTCTTCCAGAGTAGGATTCAACCAGTGCTGTGATCCATAAGCACATGCTTTAGATGATCAAGGCCCCAAATTCCCCGTAAGGCTGGTTGGGTGGCATGAATTGATAGTTAAGTACATGACTCTTAACCTAGACAGGGAGCTCAGTTCATTTATCAGGTGGATAGATAGTCTGGAGCTGTCTTGTTAGGCAACATAATTCACACCTTAGTTGGGGCTTAAATGTAAAACTCATAAGTATGTTGGCCAAAAACCACTTGACCACACACGTGACATCAACCATTCCACCACACATGGGCCTGTGGCATCAATCACCCTGAAACACAAATCTGGCATAACCCACTCAGGCACCCTGGCATG
Source organism: Anadara kagoshimensis (assembly GCA_021292105.1). Classification (NCBI taxonomy): domain Eukaryota; kingdom Metazoa; phylum Mollusca; class Bivalvia; order Arcoida; family Arcidae; genus Anadara; species Anadara kagoshimensis. Next base: position 43,368,530 of record CM037862.1, read on the forward strand.
AACTACTGCCACACAATAGCGTGTTGCCATACCATTGCAACCACAAATGAGCCTGTGACCTTAAACATTCTGTCACAAATGCATTTTATTGCCTTTATAACTCTCCCACATAAGAGTATGTTGCATTAAACTTTTTACCATGCTGCCACAAACAAGTCTGTGACCTTTACCATCCCCACACAAGGGTCTGTTGCATAAACCACTAGGCAACACACCACTATTTTGGGCAAAATCACTCAACCACAAACAAAAATTTGGCCTAAACTACTTTGTTCATGTGAGACATTGGCATTTACCACCATTCCCCACACCTCACCTTCTTTGATCTTACTGTTCTCAAATTAGTCATCAAATTGTCTTCATGTCTTGATATGTGGTTGCCTAAAGCATCTAATTAAGCATTACTGCTTGTTCAAGGACAGAGAACTTTTTTATTGCTTTCAACGAGGCAAATCTAATATCTCGTAGACCAATTTAATTAGGTGGATAGTAGCTTGTAAAAGTACATTTGATATTATTGAAGAGACTAACATGTGTTCCTCTTGTCTAATGAACAAAAGAAAAACCAACTATGGTAACTGCTCATTATTAATGAACAAAAGAAAAACCAACTATGGTAACTGCTCATTATTAATGAACAAAAGATAAACTAACTATGGTAACTGCTCATTATTCTTATATTCTTAATTAGCTTTTATTAATATTTTTTTTTTGCTACTATACACACCTTGATTTTTTCATTAATTGACCATTATCCCCATTCAGATCACGTGTGGGAATGTGAATTTTCCTTGCCGTTGGCCTTTATTGGTTCAACTGGTGTCAGTATAATGTGACTAGGGGAGTGGTACGCTTGTCTGCAGCAAAAATGACTTGGTGAGCTAATCACCTTAAAATGACCTTGCGTGTGCACTGGTACAAGACAGACCATAAAACTTACTCCACTGGTACAAGGCAGACCATAAAACTTACTCCACTGGTACAAGGCAGACCATAAAACTCACTTGCACTTTACATGCATACACGAACTTGTTCATAGATCAATCTATAGAGGTTAATAAAATAGTTCTCATCGCAAATAGCTGAAAAATTGATGATGCGATGTTAAGCAATATTCAACAACAACAACAACAGTATCCCCATTTATTAATTAGAAAGTAACCATTATTTTCATTCAGTTAGACCTAAATTAGTTGACAAGCCAACCTATAAGACATGAGCCAAGCCATAAGACAAGGCATTTAATTTTTTAGCCTCTAAAAATTGCATTTATTTTATAATTTAACCTAATATGATGGGTGCTCTGTTGGCCAAAACCATATTTTCATTAAAAAAAAAGCCCATTGGGTTTAATTATCATTGCAGTATTCTAGATTTACTAAAGCAGGGATGTAGTCCAAATATTGGTAGGTTTTTCCATTTTCTCCTGGTTCTTTCAATTCCAAGTCAGCCATGAGAAAGTGTGTCAGTATGCTTTCTGAAAGCAATGGTTTTGTTACCTTTTTTAAAAAACTACCTTCTGGCTTTTAAATTTGGAAAAATTTGAAGTTCTAAGATACAGCAAATAATACCATAACATTCTTCCAATAGTTTAGGATCCTCATTGCAAAGATGTTATATTGTTACAATATCTAACATTTTGTGGGCTATGGTGATTCAATTTCCTAGTATATCACTGTTGTTTTGGGAATTTTAGTGATCAAATTGGGAAAACTTAGTCAGTTTTCAACAGAGGGAAACTGCCTTCATTCGGTAGTAATTTTATGCAAAAAAAAAATCACTGGGAAGTCAGTGGTTTTTCCAGGTACTACAGTTTTCTCCACCATCTGAGATCTGACTACCTCATTATATTGTGAAAGTGACTAGGGCAAAAAAAATATTCCACTTTGCTCTATTTAATTAAATGAAACATGTTTCATGCTTTTACCTGCAAGTAATCACCAAAATTAATTATAAGGCACCTGCTGAATAAAAAATTAATTAACTTTAGACAATGCAGCTGTAGTCACACTCAGATATGTAATGTAATGCACCAACCAGCATGAGAACAAAAATATATATGTTGGGCACAGTTAAGGCACACGGATATTAAAATTAATTATTAATCTTTTATTAAAAACAGAACTCTTAGGAGAAATTAGTGTATGACCTTATGACCTTTTCCAATATTAATGATCACATTCACATTAACATGTATGTACGTAGAGATATCTTATGAGACAATTAACCCCTTGGGACCTTTTTCAATATTAACAATGACATCGGCATGAACATGCATGTATTGCTTTTCCTAGACTTTGGTATTCAAATTGCAGAAATTACTAGCATGCATTTAACCTGCTCATGAGACATTACCTGTATGACCTTTTTTATATGCCCATGTAACAAGACAAAATGGCGTTGTCCGTCTGTCTGTCCATCATTACCATTTTTCTTGTTCCGGTCATATCTTTTGAATCGCTGGATATCAAGATGAAACTTGTACCAAATATGTATTATGGGAAGGACATATGTTGTGTATAAAATTTAGGTTCAAGTATTAAAGGTCAAGGTCACAGGTTGAGTTCAAAGGTCAAATAAGGACATAATGTAAAAAATGCAAGAATTTTTTTTATTTTTTATTTAATTCCTTTTATATTTCGTATGGATTTACAACAAGTAATAATATTTAACATATAGAATGGGTTTTTTATGTTGCATTTCAATTTTTGCAGAATTTAAGTTATGGTTCTTTGTCTCTAGTTTCTGGTATCTTGTGTTTAATTTTCTTGTGGGTGCAGCTTGTCCCATAAACTAATTGTTTTGAACTTTGGCATGTGTTATTGGGGTCATATGAGGATGCCCATATTGTAAAAATGAAGATGCTGCATGAAATTTATCAGGAGTTATGGCCCCAAAATAAGTAAACCGTAGAGGGCCCCTAGAAATTATTAAAAAACAATTTGCAATGAATATATTATAGCTGTATCATCATTAGAAAGAATAATAAGTGATTTGCAAAAACTGTGATAGTGGGACCTCGAATAGGGATGTTGTAGAAGTGCTTCTGTAAATTACTTAAAATTATATTCAATTTGTTAACAAAGGCAAGACTTTTGATATAGTAAGTGCAACATCCTTGGGACATGTAATGTTCAATTTTCAATATTCTTGGTAGTGGGGCCTCAACTGGGGAAACAATAGTGTGAATGTTATAATATATTAAAAAACCATATATGATGAATTTACAATAGTTATAACTCAGATGTAGCATTCTTAGGATACCTCCTACCTATCCTCTTCACTCCTAGTGAAGCATAAGTCGAGGCACAGATCTCTCCACTTCGTCCTATTTAAGGCATTGTTCTCTGCAGTCCTCCAACTTGGCCAGCCCATATTAATTCTATCCTTCTCTGTTGTTCTTTTCTATGTCTCTCTTGGTCTTCCTCTCTTTCTTCTTCCTTCTGGAGCCCAGGTCAATTTTTTTCATTTTCATAGTTTCCATTCCTTAATATATGCCCTATATATCTCCATCGCCCTGGTTTTATTGTGTTTTCTACTGATGTTGTTTGTGGGTTTTTTTTCTTGTTTTTTTTCTTCTTTTTCGGTTTTTTTTTTCGTTCAGCCAAAAAATCTTCATTATTCTTCTTCAGCTAAGTTTAAGGATAATGTCTAGACAATAAATATTCTAAATTGGGCAATGCAAAACTTGATAACCCCAAAAAGGACTTATATTTTGGTGTGCAAGAAAAATAACTTTTTGATTTCATAAAATCAGTATAACTATACAGAATCCATCATTCCAAAAAAGAAACAAAACATGACAGTAATCAATTTTCTAAAAGTGATCATAAAGGAAACATTGAGCTGTTCATAAATAAAAAAAAGAAAGAACAAGAAGAAGAAAAATGTATGAAAATGAAAAACTAAAAAATTGCACCCAATCATATTCAAGTTTATTACAGATTTCATGGCTTAATTAAAAATCTGATGACCTCAGGCCTCCAGTCATCCTATTGTTTCAAATGCAGTTAACCTTTATTTGTTTCTATATAAAATATTGAAATTCAAAACGCAGTGAATTCCACCATGGGCTAAACTCACTCTAGGTGTATTTCCTTGTTAAAAACAGTATGACAATGGTATAATGTTTGTAATTCAAATCAGCTGTCTTTTAAACTGAACATGTTTCCGAAAAAAGCACCGGTATAGAATTTTAAACATGCAAGCAGCTGAAATCAGAGTTTGAAATGTCATATTTATTGATGACGGAACATCTTTAAAAGAGTAATTATATTTGTTGATGGTGAAGATTTCCATAAAATGTACCAGTTTATCTAACTGAAAAACCGATATTAATGTCTCGGCGGACATAAAACTGTCATTCAAGATTGCGCGTTGATTTTTAACTTTCAAGTGCTTGATTTCATTTTAAGACTTTAAGCTCGTACTATAAGGCACTAAAATTTTTACGAGAACAAATTTACATGATTTGAATTTCGGTTTGTGAAACATGTAATTTCTAAAGATTTGATGGATTTAACGAGGTTTAAGGATGTTTTAATGTTTAATGAAGTGACAATGTAAATTCATAATATTGTCATGTATTTGGGTTGTTATGTTACATTTATGTCACATTTACTCTCTGTTTTTATGACAATGGATTTTGCAAATGAATTGCAGAAAATTTCAGGAAAGTAAAGATCACTTACTTACATAATATGTAATGTGATGTGTAAATTCTCATTTGGTTAATTTTGCAAATGGATTGCTATAAACGTTATAAAATTAAGTAAAGATTGCTTTCTATGCAAGTGGTAATTTAACGTTGTAAATCCTCATTTGGTAAAGACTGCTTACTTAAGCTAAGTTGTTATGGAACATGTGACAGTCCTCATTTGGTAAAGGATTGCTTTCCTAAGCCAAGTTGTAATTTAAAGATCACTTACATAAGCCAAGTTGTAATTTAAGGTAGTTCCATACTATGGTGACGTCATCGTTTTGTGCGTACAGTCGAAATGTCAGATTTGACGTCTTTTTTATCTATGACGTCACGAATGTGTGGTCTTCGGCGCCTACAAAATTATGGCGGGAACGCTGTTATGCTACCATTCAATAGTATAATTTTCTGCATTCACAAACTGAGATTAGAATTCACAATATCAATTCTGTGCACTATTTTTAAGAAGAAAATGTATATTGTACATAACGGAAATTACTGTAGGTAGATCTACACTGTTGAGGGTACTATTCTAAATAATTGAAAGATTTGAGTACATTGTTTAAATTTTGAAGACGGTATTTTAAATGCCGCTTTATGTTTTGGTTTTTTTCAGTGATTTTAAATACAAATAGTAGGACACAAACTGACGATTCTGCAATAAACATACTGTTTGATAATTTTTCTCGGTTTCAAATTTTAGCAGTTTGACTACGCTCTTGTATTTGCGTTTTATTCAGCGGCCTAGAATCAAGAACGCTTCATCAATGTATACGAACCCCCTTTCCACTTTAACTGATCTGTGTTGGGTTACGGTTGCTATGGGTTTCTATGGGTGACAAACCATATGAAATTTAAATTAGTTTTGTTTTGCACAGCCAAATAGCTCACAATCAGTGTTTTTGTTTATTTGTTAATACCAAACGAAAAACATTGAGTTCATAATAGTATCCTAGGACATTATTAGTAACTTCTTACGTAAGGAATGAGGCTTTTTTCTTGTTTCAGGATTTTGATGCAATTTTATGAAAAAAGTAGCTTGACGACCCCCTATTTATTTTTTCCGAAAATAAAACTTATATATTCATGTGCAATATATGTGAAAATCAGGGGTTGCATTCGACTTAGTTTTTTAAAAATATACAAATTAACGAAAGGGTGTTACTTTTAGTTTTCCGGAAATTTAATGTTCTCTCTTGATAGGTGGCGCTGTAGAAAAATACCACGTGATCGGAAGTAAAATTCCATTGGTCCAAATAATCTTCATGACATAATGGTTAATTTAAGTGCAAGAGACTTTTGGTTTCTAAGCATGACAAAAAATTAATAAAGCTTATTTGTTGATAACAGTAGTTATACTTTGATCAATTATGTCGTGAAAATGGCCACCAGGTGGCGCCTCAGAACTTCTTAAGCAAGTCGAATACCTGCCCTGAAATTTTGGCATTTTGAATGGTTTATGCCCATGTACAACATATCAAAATTTCAATATGTGTTTTCAGGCGATTTGTAAAGTATGGAACTACCTTAAAGACTGCTTTCTGAAGCCAAGTTGTAATTTAACAATTGCTTAATTAACCTAACTTGTGATTTGAAGCTTGCTTACATAAGCCAAGGTGTAATTTAAAAATTGCTTACTTAAGCCAAGTTGTAATTAAAAGATCACAATTGCATATCAAGGCCCAAAGTTTTATGACCATCACTACAATATGTTGATAAGTATGTCTCTGTATCATAAATTGCCCCTGTATCATAAATTGCCCCTGTATCATAAATTGCCCCGGATATATTTAATGTCTCATAAATCCATGTTCCCTTTATTCTCAATTTTGATTTTACACTTTGCAGGTGTATCTAGCTACACAGGAAGCGCTTACACTTCTGGAACACCTGACCTCACTTCCCTGGTGGAATGTTGGAAAATATCTAGAATATTCACCATAAAATGGTATATTAACTGTTTGAGGGTTACTTTTTGAATAGACAAAGCTTTATGAATTGGAAATGAAATGGTTTCTTTTAGTAAAACAATTCTTTTTTTAAAACATTGAATTTTATTAACAAGTTGAATGAACTTTTATGGGTTATTGTTGGAATTTAACATTATTCCTGAATTCATTTGTTTATTTTAATCAATGGTTTGAAAATGATGCAGTCATACAGGTGAGCTACCTGGTAGCATTTGCCCCCTCTGGTTATGACAAGCTGAAGCTCCCGTATTTATGTGTCTAAATGGGTTTTTAGTGGAATTTAAAAAAGTTCATAAATTTATTATTTATATTCAATCACTGTATGAAAAAGATATATCCATACAGGTGAGCTATCTTGTGGCATTTGGGGCCCTCTGGTAATAACAAGCTCTTTCATTTTTATGTCTAAATAGGTTATTTTTCTAATTTAACATAATTTCTCAATTCATCAGTTTAATTCAAACACTTTAAAGATTATCACCCATACAGGTGAGCTATCTGGTGGTATTTGCTGTGCTCTAGTAATTACAGGCTCTCTAAAAATATTATTTTGCTCAACATATGGAAATTCATTAATATAAAGCTATATTTAGACATCAAAATCCCTCTGGAAAGCTCGACCGTAATCCTGACCTTGTACCTAAATGAAGCAGTAAGTTGTTACATCATTAAATATTGAGCGATTTACACACTTCGCCATTTTACATAAAGTTGCGTGACGTTACGTTTTTTTTCTTTTCCGGTGTGAGAAATTCATTACAATTCCCTTGATAAATAATTATTACTTTCATTGATATGCGTTCACACTATGGAAGCACATAGATGATGATTTGTTGCGTTTGTGTGAAATGTCAGGATTGGATCGAAGTAATTGGTCAGACGTAAATATTGAAAAAAAACAGAGAAAATATTTCTTTCGGGAATGAAAATATGTATTGTAATTATTATTTGTTGCCGACTTCATCATTTGATGTGCATTATGGGTCATATTTTATCGTTGATAATGAGACACTGGTGATCGGTTATTGCAGAAAATGAAAATACTGTTATTTAATGATCTCGAGTCATTATCTTGAATCAAATATCGTATAACTGTGTTATATAACAACAACTTTAGCATTAAGTGGAATTTTCTTTTTATACTTTATCCAGAAAGATATGAAAAAGATAATATTAATTAGTCAAAAAGAAGAAATAAAACACAACTTTTTATAAAGGTTTAAGGACAGTAAAAAATTGGTTGATGGCAACCATGACATTATTTGTGCAGTCAAATTTTGGCCCTAAAAAGGTGTTTGATGATAAATCCATGGGGTTTTCATATATATATATATATATATATATTATATATATATATATATATATATATATATATATATATTTATATATATATTATAATAAAGAAGAACGTAGAAGAAATGGATTTTGGGGCTTCAAAAAAAGAAGTGTTATGACATGGTGGCTAAGTTATTGAGGGATTTTATAATGAATTAGGTTTTATTGTATTCAATTGGAATGTACGTGGAAATTAAGGGGTATCTAGGAATGACCCAGTCTAAATGTCCATACATCTGTCTTCTTTGGTATGTTGATATGTAGTTTGAGAAAGTGTGTCAGTTTGATTATTGGATGTGACTTTCTTCAGGCACTCATGTTTTCTCCTCAATCCCAGAATTGACACAACCTTGATATGTCAGCAAAAGAATCTTGACTAGGGTGTAAAACACCAATACTCCACCCATTTATTTCAGATAATCTTCTTCAGGCACTCCTGTTTTCTCCTCTATCCCAGTTGACACATCTTGACTATGTGTAAAACACCAATACTCCACAGGGTTTATTTCAGGTGGTTTTTTGGGGCACTCCTATTTTCTCCTCCATCCCACAACCTTGATTAGTAGGTGAAAGAATCATAACTTGGGTTTTGATCTACCATTTATCACCAGTAATCTACTATATGTCTGAGGAACAATTCATTATTATCTTTCTGTATAAAAAATATACACTTCTTGATCTTGGTGTGCAATAAAACCACATGAAGTTTGATAAAAAGGATATTAAACTTGGAATCTATCTAAATGCTCTTGATGCAATAACACAAATATTTTGGAATGGCTTGGGATTTTTCTAAAAGAATTTCCTAAAAACAACACATAAAGTATATTCAGTGATTTAATTCCCCGCGGAGAAAAAGTTCACAGGGATGGAATTGAGTTTATTCTTTAACTGTAAATCAACTGCAGTTAAATATCATATCAAATTTAAATGAAAAGGTGGCCAAATAAAAGTAAGGATATTGAGTACAAACCACTTAACATATACAATGTGGTAAGTATGTTATCCGAGACTGCAATTACATCTAAATCAAGGGAGAGTTTATTGTTTATATGCTCAGGTTAGTCATAACAAGGTTGGTAGGGAGGGACTTATTTATTTCGCTAATTGTCTTGGCCCAAGATTGTATTATCGGATAAAAATCATTGGATACTTTTTTTCTTATTGTACTTTTGCGGATTACCACACCACTGTTATTTACATTTAATTAACTCCTTGTTTTTGCACTTTTCATTGTCATTATGTTTTTGATGGATAATATTGCACTTTTGTGGATTACCAAACAGTTTATCGTGTATTTCAAATCGTCTCTTAATACCTTCATTTCTAGAAACGGGACATGTAACGGTCAGTTGCTGTCTGTCTCTAGCTCTATATGTCCATCCATAATAGTATGTCCAGCCTACTCCCCCAACACCATTAAAGATATTTTTACTAAAGTGGTATACTGTCAAACCTGTCTATAAAGGCCACCCAAGGGAATCATTAAAAGTGGGATTTATGGGTAGATGGCCTTTATATACAGGTTTAAATAATATGAATAAAGAACAATTGGGATACAATTCTACTGGCCTTTATAAGCAGGTCGCCCTTATATAGAGACGGCCTTTAAGGCATGTTGGACTGTACATGATAACCAATATATGACATTGTTTGCCCCAGAAGAAGCAAATTTCTCAGTGTTTTGTCCTTTGAAATTTAACTTTATGATTACAACATGATAAGTCAGTTATCCAAGAGAGCAATTAAATCAGAAGGAGTGAGTGAGTGAGTAATGGGGTTTAACGTCCCAGTCAAGAATATTTCACTTATATCCAGACGTCACCAGTTATAGGCGAAAGTGCAGAAATTTTGCCTGTGCGTTGCGCTTATGGCATTATACAGCAGGGTTCTTTATCGTGCCAAGCCCACCGTGACACGGGACCTCGTTTATTTTAAGTTCCCATCCGAAAGAACCGTGACTTTCATTTCGTAACGCCGAGTGCTTGGCGAAAGAACAGTCACTACCCACTTTCTTGGGTCAGACCCGGCCGGGGATCGAACCCACGACCTCCCACATACGGAGCCAGCACTCTACCAACTGAGCTACCGCAGTGGTCTTAAATCAGAAGGAAATCCAGGGAGTATTTATTGCTTATAGCATCTTGAAAAATGTTTTGGTTTCATAATTTTGGTCCAAGCACGACTGATGATGTTTTGTATTCCGAAACCATCGTCCAGTTCTGTAAAATTAAAATGTGTATAATATGTATTTGTAAGCTCAGGTTAGTCATAACAAGGTTGGTACTGAGGGACTCATTTATTCCGCTAATTATCTTGGCCCGAGTTTGCACCAGGAAATTGTATTATCTGATAAAAGTCATTGGATACTTTATCTCTTTTTGTACTTTTGTGGATTACCACATCACTGTCTGTTGTGTTTAATTAACTTCTTGTTTTTACACTTTGCATTGTTACTATTATGTTTCCTATTATGTTCTTGGTAAATGTCCCTGTTTTGCACTTTTGTTGATTACCATACCGTTTTTCAAGTACATGTCTGTACATCACCTAAACTAAAAGCTGCTATTATATATCATTATAATCGCAATTATCGATGCCGAGGATTTGCTGGTGGCCATATCATGCAACAAAGCTAATATCATGATATCCCAAAAACCTTTTACCAACAAAAAATAATTTTGGAATCCTACAAAAAATAATTTTGGAATCCTTGCATCACTTGTGTATGGATCATGATTGAGCAGATTACACATGTGGTTAACCACAAACAAATCACTGCTGACCAGTTCATTTTCAATAACTTTTATGAAATTTGTAATTTTATATCTTATAATACCCCAGCTTCAAAGAAGAGGGGGGAATACAGTTTTACCTCTGTCTGCCCGAGACAAAGATTTTTGTGAGTGTTTTCAGCAATTACTAAACACAGCCACTTGAAATTTTGTAAGCAAGTTCAGTATGACGTCCCATGCCGCTAATACTGATTTCAAGTCTGTTGGACATCTACTTTCTGTTTACTGACTTAGTTTATTTTCAAAATATATAGTCAGTGGTTGAAAGTTCTTGCAACAGTTTTCTCAGCAATTGCTAAACACAGCCACTTGAAAGTTTGTGTGCAAGTTCAGTATGAGTCCCCATGCCGCAAGTATATTGATTTCAAGTCTGCCAGACATCTATTTCACATTTTGTTTGATTTTAACATATATGAAAAGCGGGGATACTGTAAAAGTATTTATTTTCGCGATGTACTAATTTTTTTTACTTATTTCGCCGTTGTTTTTTTTCATGAAAATTAAAACCAAGCGAAATGTATATTATGATTGTTGTGTTATAGTGCATATTTAGAAAACGCGAAAATTTAATCACACTGATAAGTCTTAATTTTATATACCTCGAAAATAAGTACAGGCATAATTAAATATGTTTACAGTATACAAAGTGAGCAGTAGCTCACTGATTTCTTTTTGTTCTTTTATTTTGTTTGAATTTATTGCAGTCCAGTGAAAACTCAGCCCATCTTTAGAGCATATTAATCTGAAAAAAATTGTAATACTATTGCGACAGTTTTCGTCAAAAGTTTGGTGGTATTACAATGCCTTTTTGTCCAATGATTACAGCTCTACTGAAGATGGCCTATTTCAATCATATTTTGTCTGCTATTGTTCATAATCCCTTGTGTTGTTAACTTTTACACATTTTCTTCCCAGAACTAATGAGTTATTGAAAGAAAAACTTGTCATGAAAATTCCATGGAATTGGCTGAAGTTCTTTCAAGTGTGCCTACAAATGGTTGACCTTAACATAATTTAAGGTCATGAATTTCTTTATATCATGAACCAAAATACCTTAAAGCTTGAAACTTTATATTTTGCATCTCGGCATGATGCTCTACAAAATATTTTAAATTGGTTGTCTTTTGTTTGCATTAAAAGTGACAGTGGTGTAAAGTGGTTAAACTTTCAAAACATCATTTTGTTAATCAACCAAAATGTCTAGAAGGCTGAAACTTCACATATGACATTAGTGTGTGAAGCTCTACCAAGCTTTAGAATCCAGTTGACCTTGACACACATTACATTAAAAGGTCAAAGTGCCCTAAGTAGTAAAGCCTTAGAGCACATTTCTGTCATCAATAGAAGGAGCTAGAAGTTTAGCTTCAAATATAGTATAGTATTAGGGTATGAAATTGTACCAACTGTGTGAAATTGATTGACCTTGACCAGTGCTTTCAAGGTCACAATGCCCTTAAGTAGTAAACCTTAAAACATCTGCTTATCACAAACCATAAGGTTTAGAAGGTGAAATTTTATATATATAGAATCAGTGTATAAATCTGTTTTGCTGAGTTTGCAAAACATGTTGACCTTGACCTTCATTCAAGGTCACATTGGCCTGAAGTGGTGAAACTTTTATTACTTTATTTTGTCAACAACTAAAAGGTCTAGAAACTTGATAATATCAAGTAAGAGCTTTAACAATATTCATAAACATATATTTACAACATGACTGTATTTCTCTTTGATGAAACATACAGAACCAATTGTATTGCAATTCCCGTTGAAAGACAATAGGGGTCATGACCCTTGATGTGTATCAATTTTCCCGCAATATTACGTCATGTCCCGCACAGGGGGTCACATGATCATGTGAGATACGCAGATCTTGCATGGCTAAAAACCCTATATCACATGAGCAGATATGGAAAAAATAGCGCCAAGGTACAAAATATTAATTAAAAGAAAAAATTGTAAATATAAGAAATGACATTTCTGCTCATGGTATTTCAAGGGGTAATAAAAGATAGTGTGGCGCGTGCCAAACTATCTCTCATTACCCCTTGAAATACCATGATCAGAATGTCATTTCTTAATTGAAAAAGTAGAATAGAGATCACCGCTTTCTTTAAGCCAGGTGAGCCTTATAGGCCCTCATGGTCTGCTTATTATGCATTAAATGACTTAAATTGCATCAATCAAGATAAAACCCATTGCCTCAATAAATCCTGCATGTCTTGATTGGCCCACTGGTCTATAAGACAAACTCGCTAAGTCCTCATTAGACCAGTAATGTATCTGGACATTTTGTCTATTAGAGCGTTTGTTAGTCTGTCTATTTACTGGTCAGCTAATAAATTGTTCATACAAATTTGTCTTTCTTTCCATTGTTACACACAAAAATGGCGTCTGAATGCCAATAATCATCGCATGGCACATCAACTTGATCGATGTCGATATGGAGAGATTATTTTATTCCCCGAGGTTTCGTAGCCAGACATAATAAGTCTTTAACTTTCTCCCTTTGAACGCTTTATATGGGAAATAAAATATTTTTTATGCAAATGTAGTGAAACTCGCCCAGTAACTTATATGTTACGATATATATTTTCCTTTTAAACGATAATTAAATCGATTTGTGGATGTTTATTCTGGGACATTTATTAAACTTGTCGGGAAAAAGAAATTGGATCAGTTTCACTTCATGGCTTTAAAGATTTGTTTTAAAATTAGTTTAGTCAATTATATATATTATATCCAAAAAAAAAAAAAAACATCTTAAGTCTCCGAATTAGCTTTGAACCAATCAAATTTACTATAATTTCTTCTAGTCATTTGATTGGAAATTATTTACTTAATGAAGTTTTATCATTATTTCATGACCGGAATGGTTGAGAAAATTGTACGAACTAAAAAAATCTGAAGTTTTATAATTGTTTCGTGACCGGAATGGTCGAGATAATTGTATGACCTAGAAAAAACTGCCTAACTTCCGCGAGCAAACTCGCATTAAAGTTTCTTACTTGAAAATCTTTTCTAGTGGTCCTGAGAGGCAATGCAATCCATTAGCTGGGGCTTGTTCTGGAATGCTTGAGTAATTCCCTCACTCTGAGGCCCTCTCCCATGAGGGATCTATGCCATTAGAGTTACTTTGATTCATAAGCTGGCACTTGTTTAGGTATGGTTGGGAAAATTGTAGAAGCTAAAGAAATTCTGCCAATCTTTGGCTAGCAAACTGACATTCAACTTTTTAGCACTAAAAACTTCCCAAGTGGTTAAAATCTATGCTGTGAGAGGCACTTTGATTCGTAAGCTGAAGCTTGTTCTGGAATGCTTGAAAAAATTGTAATACCCAGATAAATCTGCCATTCTTTTGCAAGCAAACTGACTTTCAACTTTTTGGCTCTAAAACCTTCCCAAGTGGGATTTATATCTAGGCCATGAGATGCTCTGTGATCCATATTTCAGCTGGCACAGGTCTGGAATGGTTACAGAAATGGTAATAACCAAAAATATCTGCCTATCTTCAGCAAGCAAACTGACATTCAACTTTTTAACACTAAGATCTTCCTTCCCAAGTTGAATTTAAATTTAGACCATGAGAGGCACTTTGATTCAAGTTGGTAGCTTGTTCTTGAATGGTGTAGGAAATCGTAGTCACCCAAGAAACCTGCCAATCATCGGCAAGCAATCTAACATTCTGACTTTCTCATGCTAAGTTTTTTCAAGTGGGATTTGAAACTAGACCCAAGAGGCAATTTGATATGTTAGCTAGCCCTTGTTCTAGAATGGTTGAAGAAATCGTAGTAACTAAAGAAACTGGTTATTCTTCCAGAAGCAAACTAACATTCAATTTTCTTGCACTAAAATTGGATTGGGATGCCATGAGAGGCACTTTGAGCCATAACCTGGCACTTGTTCTGTAATTGTTTAGGAAATGTAGTAACCCAAGAAATCTGCCATCTTTGACAAAATCTGCTGATCTTCGGAAAGCAAACTGACAATCAACTTTTTCCCACTAAGATCTTCCTGAGTGGGATTTTAAATCTAGGCCATTAGAGGTTTTGTGGTCTGTGAGATGATGCTTTCAGACTCCTAAACGGCCTCCAAAGCAGATGATTTTTTTTTCTCAGTAATGATTTTATGTAACAGATAAATGACTCCATGGTTTCAATGTAATCTCAAACAATAAGCAAACAAGCACACCTTTGGTCGGTGAAAGTTTGTATAGATTCAATCCGAGATGTTTGGACAGATTTGAGTAGATCTTGATGCCATTTTTGATGTATTATTTTTTGTGGACAATATGTACAGAGACCTGTCTATATAAACACTCATACTTACACATGACGATAAGAGGATTATGGGTAATCGTGCTGTAGTGTTTGAAGAAACTTGATGGCCATGTCAAACTGTTTGTCAGATGCCTTGAGTATGAGTATAAATTAATACATGGATAGGCTTTCAGTTTAGTTCACCATATTAAAGGGGTTTTATTGTAACTTTAACAAAAATCTTTTGTGGGGTTAATAAATGCCAAAGAATAATCACTTCCATTCTCAGGTCTTGGGTGGAGTGAAGTAATGCAGTTTAACACTCAGCAAGATTCTTTCACTTATACGGATGGCTGAGGAAACTGGAGAGTGTCTGGCAGAAACATTGACCTGTAGTTGTATTGAGGAAAAGGATTTTAAGGTGTACCCAGAAATTGGCAGAAACTACAAAAGGAACACCTAAATATTCTAATTCATTGTCAGTTTGTTGATTGAAAAATTTGTTTACGAGTATTTTCAGTTTGTAAATCTGTTTACGAGTATTTTCAGCATCCTTGAATATTTTGTTTCTTTATGGTCAAGACCAAAATAGAAACAAAGAAGACATAAAATTTGATAGGTATCAGGCCATTTACATTAAACGATTCCTCGATATATTATAAAAAATCAATCAAGTAGAGTTGATATCTATTAAAATGCATTAGGCATGCCGTAATTGCATACAAGAAAATTGCTTCCCTCAACTTAATCGTAAAATTAAACGTAATTGCATTCACACTTAAATCTTACAAACTGTGACACTCTTCAATTTGGAGATAAAATTGATACTTGTATTTCTTCTTCAGTGTTTAAGATGACATGTGTCACCATGGCAACCATGTGTGATTTATTTTTCAATATGTCTTTAAAATATTTAGTTGTGTTATATTCATTGGTTAGACCATTTATTGTTTCATGTAACTGTAGCATATGATAGTTTTTATTTTTATTTTTAAAATTAAACTTATTTGATTGTATTCTTTATTTTCCTTTTTAATTTCATTTAAATATTCGCCCATGCATTTTTGTATTAACTGCAAATTATTTCTAATTAATGTGGTAATGTGGGATTTATTATTTTACTTATTTACTACAATATTTTGTCATTCGCAAGTTGCATGTTTTCATTCAGAAATTGTCTAATTTCTTTTCTTTTCTTTTTTTTTTTTTTTTTACTTTTTCTTTTATTTTATGTCTATACAATTTTCTGATGCAAATTATTTGAAATAAGTGTGGGTTTAATTATTTTATTTCTTTATCAATATACATTTTAGGAGGAAATAAAGTATGAATGAAATTGAACCCTCAGGTAAAATTTTAATTTTGACTGAAAAAAAAATTGAACATTTCTGTGAAAAATGATTTTTTTAGCTCACCTGAGCCAAAGGCTCAGATGAGCTATTGCAATCTATCACCGTCCGTCGTCCGTCGTGCGTCATCCGTCGTGTGTAAACTTTACATTTTGATCTTCTCCTCCAAAACTACTGGGCCAAATTTGATGAAACTTGGCGATTATCATGCCTGGGTAACAGCCTTTCAAAATTGTGTTCGGGGTTTGGCCACGCCCAACAAGATGGGCGCCATTACTAAAAATAGCAAAAAGACAAAAAAATCTTCTTCTCTGAAACCAAAAGGTGCAGGCAAATTTTGATTGGATATTTAGATTCTGCATACCTGGGAACAATAAAATTGTGTTTTTCATGAAAATTGAATGAAAAATAGGTTCACGTTTTTTGCGTAAAATTATGCAATTTTTAAAATGAGACATTTATTGTTATAACTCAATAACGGCTCAAGATAATTGTATGGAGTTTTCACTGTTGATCTTGTCTTGCTATTTTCTTCCAAAAAATGTCAAGGTCAAAGGTCAACGTCATGTCCCAGTTTTTGACCTTTGATAAAAACAATGCTATTTTTTAAACATTTCAGGTGATAATGGCATGGGATTTTCAGTTAATTGTAGGTATTGACATGACGATCATTTTGATACATAGATCAAGGTCATGGGTTCAAAGGTCAAGGTCAAAGATGCACAACTATTATCGTTATAGTTGATTATCTGCAAAACTATTAACTTTTTGTATAGGCATACATATTAGAATATTATAGGTAATGGAACAATGGCCATTTTGATATATGAATGAGGGTTATGGGTTCAAAAGTCAAGGTCACAGGTGAGCGCTAAGGCCCATGGGCCTCTTGTTTTAAATTTTACATAAAATATGTGAATGAAGAATGAATGAATGAATGAATGAATGAAAAATGTTTTGTTTTTTCTTTCTTTTTTTTAAAATATTTTTACAAGCTTTAAACTGCAAAATATTGGTAATAAGAATGACTTTTGATAATTTTCTTTTTTATTTATTAATATATTCTTTTTTGTCGGTCAGTTTTGATACCTGCAAGATTATGAATTAAAGTCACTGGTTTTACTGTACTTTTTAAGTAATCATTCACCTAAGCTTATAAAAAGTGCAGACCACTGCGGTAGCTCAGTTGGTAGAGTGCTTGCTCTGTAAGTGGGAGGTCATGGTTTCGAACCCCGACTAGGTCTGACCCATGACTTGAAAGTGGGCAGTGACAGTTCTTTTGCCAAGCACTCGACATTACGAAATGAAAGCCACGGTTCTTTTGGATGGGAACATAAAATAAAAGCGGCCCCATGTCACAGTAGGTATGGCATGATAAATAACCCTGTTGTATAATGCAATCAGCGCAACGCACAGGCAAAATTTCTTCACCTATAGCTGGTGACATCTTGATTTAAGCGATTTAAGCGAAATATTCTTGACTGGTCAATTAATCAATATGTTTGGTCTCCAATGTAGAATTTACTTTATACTGATAATCACCTCTATATTCTCTATTCTCTCTCTCTCTCTCTCTCTCTCTCTCTCTCTCTCTCTCCTAAGCACAAATAATACAGATATTCTCTCTTTCTTAAAACTAATGAATTACGTCTTTACAGACTACAATATTTTTTTAAAAGTCAAAGTGATTTTTTCAAAGGAAGTGTCATCCCCATCTTGATGACACTTTGTAGAATAATTATAGATAAACCGTCAATGCACTGACGCAGTCACAGGAAATATTTATTGCTTCTGTTTTTTTGTCTATTATTCTCTCTTGAAAACTATTTAGAATTCACAGTACCAAAATGTCTTAAATTTGCTTGAATGATTTCAATCTATAATAGACAATCATGTTAAAGTAGTTCTGTATCGGAAAAAATTAAAAATTCTCCGAAAGCAGAATTTACGACATCTACATTATATTTTAAATTTTAAAGAAAGTAAATGTTAATTATTGTCATTATTTGTTGATGGTTTCACATTTTTTCTGAGAATAGAATTAAATGTGATGGCGCATGGCAAATTAGCATACATATATCTTACTTTATTTCATTACGAGTTCATAGAGGTGGTTTATTTGTAAGCATGAAACTGGTTACCCTGACATTTATGGTGGTAGTCTAAGCTCAAAGGGGCACCTGTTTCTGGTAACTGTCAGATGGTAAAATCTTCTAGGAAATTTCTAGGAAAGTTGATGGGTATATGTCCGTTAATTATAGCTACTAAAATAGCCTTTATAATCGTATTACTAAAAATGCGTTCAAGTTTCTAGGATGGTAAAGAAAATTACGTGTCAGTCTATCTGTCTGTCGTAAGCCGAAGATGGCTATTATCACCAAATTAGGGTAAACATAACTGAACATTTAAGAGATATAGAAGGAAACGGCTTAACATGGCTAAATTTGAAAAGGAGTTACTTGTTTTGTTGCTTTCAAGTCCACCAAGGTTATAATTTGAGACAAACAAAAGAAATGAGATAGGAGGGGTTATGTGAAATTTTGAAAGTTACAAAGGAAAAAAATATATTAACAATCATTTTAGATATGTTTGCTTGAATGCTGTAAGTGAATTAAGTAATGGTGTTTAATGTCACTACCCACTTTTAAGTCTTGGGTCAGACCCGACTGGGCATCGAACCCACGACCTCCCACTTACTAAGCTATAGCAATGGTTGCTGAATGTAAAGGGAGAGGAGTAGGCAGTGAGATGCGAGATATTAGTGCAGTTTTGGTTGCTAAACAAACCATGCACCAAACAACACAACAAAATAAAGGTGAACATTGTAGAATATATGACAATTATGTTCCAAAAGGCAAACTTTATACAGAATTACAAATTATGTTTGATAATATGTGTGCATGAAGTAACATATAAAGGGGGCTTCAGCGGTTGAGTTGTCTAAGCCTAGTGTTTACTGAGCATAGTGCCTGTCTCCATGCCCAGGTTGGAATCCCATTCAGGACATATTCTAGTGTGAGAAAGTTTTTCAATTTGCGTGTCAAATGTTGATGATTTTCTCTAAGTACTACAGATTCCTCCACCATTCCAGATCTGACTTTCTTGCACCCCAGATAGAAAAATCCATAAAAAGAGAGGTGCAAGATATCTCCATCTTGTACCTCCTGTGCAAGATAGCCTACACGCTGTTTTTCTCCCAAAATTTTATCAACAAAATCAGAGGTGTATCGATAAGTTGAAATTGATTTTTAATTGAAAAATTGTATTTTCTGGTGCAAGAAATAGAATCAATCACTACTTGTGCCAGATAAGGAAATCTCAACCCTTGTTCTAATACATTTGGTCCAGAACTCGGAAAGCCTCGTTCTGGATCAAATCTATGAGAACTTGGGTTGAGATATCCCAATCTTGCACCGCAAGCTGTGTTAGATTTAGAGAACTCTTTAGAGTACACAGTACATGATTTAGGTCAATGATCTGTTTTGGTTCTAGTAAAATTACCATTGAGATCTGTCCGTAGAAAAACCTCAAGTAATATCCCATAGAGAGAGTGGACATGTCCTTATAGTGGTCAAGTTTTAAGTTTTGTTGTATTTAAATGGTCAAGTCTTTAGAGTACACAATGTGTTATTGTTCTAGAAAATTACTAGTGAGGTCTGTCAGTAGTATATAGTAGAGTATAGGGTTTCTTAATTGTATCAAGTCTCACATATCATAGATAAGATCTAATTACAATGATATATGGACAGCCTCTTCGTCTTCAACAACTTTTGGCCCCAAACTTTCTCTAAAAAGCCAATATTGATGGAAAAAGTACAAATTTGATGTCTTATCTCAAGTCATATTCGCTAGAATGGACATGTCCTTATAGTGGTCCAGTTTTCAGTTTTGTTGTACCTAAGTGGTCAAGACTTTAGAGTACATGATATGTTATTGTTGTAGAAAATTGCCAGTGAGGTCTGTCAGAAGAAAAATCTCAAGTCATATTTCATAGAGTGGACATGTCCTCAGGGTGGCGAAGTTTTCAGTTTTGTTTTACCTAGGTGGTCAAATCAACTAATAATGCTAAAGGTTTTTGGTTTTGTTGTACCTAAGTGGTCAGATCTTTAGATTACAGGATATGTTATTGTTGTAGAAAATTACTAGTGAGGTCTGTCAGTAAAAATACCTCAAGTCATATTTCATAGAGTGGACATGTCCTCAGAGTGGCTAAGTTTTCAGTTTTGTTGTACCTAAGTGGTCAAGTCTTTAGAGTACACAATGTGTTATTGTTGTAGAAAATTGCCAGTGATGTCTGTCAAAAGTATATAGTATAGTATATTGTTTCTTAATTGTATCAAGTCTCACATATCATAGATAAGATCTAATTATGATGATATATGGACAGCCTCTTCATCTTCAACTACTTTTGGCCCCAAACTTTCTCTAAAAAGCCAATATGGATAAAAAAAGTACAAATTTGATGTCTTATCTCAAGTCATATTCGCTAGAATGGACATGTCCTTATAGTGTTCAAGTTTTCAGTTTTGTTGTACCTAAGTGGTCAAGACTTTAGAGTACATGATATGTTATTGTTGTAGAAAATTGCCAGTGAGGTCTGTCAGTAGTATATAGTATAGTATAGGGTTTCTTAATTGTATTAAGTCTCTCATATCTTATATAAGATCTAATTACGTTGATATATGGACAGTGTCTTCAACTGCTTTTGGCCCCAAACTTTCTTTAAAAAGCCAATATGGATGGAAAAAGAACAATCTCAAGTTATATTCGGTAGAATGGACATGTCCTTATAGTGGTAAAGTTTCAGTTTTGTTGTTCCTAAGTGGTCAAGTCTTTAGAGTACACACAATGTTATTGTTGTAGAAAATTACCAGTGAGGTCTGTCAGTAGAAATACCTCAAGTCATGTTTCATAGAGTGGACATGTCCTTATAGTGGCTAAGTTTTCAGTTTTGTTGTACTTAACTGGTCAAGTCTTTAGAGTACACGATATGTTATTGTTCTAGAAAATTGCCAGTGATGTCTGTCAGTAGTATATAGTAGAGTATAGGGTTTCTTAATTGTATTAAGTCTCACATATCATAGATAAGATCTAATTATGATGATATATGGACAGCCTCATGTCTTTAAACTACTTTTGGCCCCGAACTTTCTTGAAAAAGCCAATATGGAAGAATAAAGTACAAATTTAATGTCTTTTGTGGTGGTATTGTTTACACAAAACGTCTGACTTAATATTGACATATGTCATATATAGTTAAAGATACTTAAATAGACATTTTTTTCCCATCTTTACCAAGAAAACTTGCCCTTTGGCTGTGAGCTCGTTTTTTTCTGTAAAAAGTACATTTTGGCTTATGCCATCACTTAAGCATTAGTTGGTTGGTTGGTAGGTTAAATGTTGCTTAATGTCTCATCAGCAATTTTTCAGCTATTCACGACAAGAACTATTTTATTAATCTCTATGGATTATTCTATGAAAATTTTGTGATACATGTGAAGTGTGAGTGTGTTGTATGGTCTGCTTTGTACTAGTGTGCACTAACATGCTAGCTCACAGAGTCAATATGCTGCAGACAAGTGTACCACTCCCCCAGTCTCATCATACTGATACCAGGTGAACCAGTAAAGGCAAACGGCAAGGAAAATTCACTTTACCACATGTGGTCTGAGCAGTATTTCAACTCACAGCAGAGAGAGACCCTGGATTTGTAGACTGACATATTATCCATAAGGCCACCGTGGCTTCTACAGTTAAAGTGGCTTCACTTATTGTTCAAAGTTTTGACTAAGCTTTGGGATTTCAGTGGAGGCACATGCTAGCCAAGTGGTTTGCAGACATAAGATTCAAGTGTTGTGGTTTTAAGACCCCTGGCACCAGCATGGCCTGCCTTGTATGTTTTTGAGCAAGTCCATCGAGCTACCAACCAAATAGGCACTGGAAAATGTTTAGTAATGATTTGCATTTCATTCAAGGGTGGGTGGTGGGGGGGGGGGGGGGGGGGGGGGGGGGGGGGAGGGTGGGGGGTGGAGTATTACTTCAAATCACTGAAGCCATGATAAGGATTGTCTCTCTCCTAACAGGGCCACTGTGGTAGTTCAGTTGGTAGAGTGCTCACTCAGTAAGTGGGAGGTGGTGGGTTCGAACTCCAACTAGGTCTGACCCAATACTTGAAAGTAGGTAGCGACTGTTCTTCACCAAGCACTCATCATTACATAATGAAAGTAACAGTTCAATCAACTGAGAACTTAAAATAAACGAGGTTCCGTGTCACGGCTTGGCACGCTAAAGAAACCTGCTGTATAATGCCATCAGTGCAACACACAGGCAAAATTTCTGCACCTTCGCCTATAACTGGTGACATCTTGATATAAGTGAAATATTCTTGACTGGGACATTAAACTCCATTACTCAACTCTCTCCCGACAGACTTTTAACTGGTTTAGACATTCCATATCACTAGCAGCGGCACACCGCGACCTGATTAAATCTGTACGCAAACTTGTACGCCTAAGGTGCGACCATGCTAGGGGGTCCGGGGGCATGCTCCCCGGTAAATTTTGAAATCTATATGGTTCAAAACGGCTTTTCCTGCATTTTGAGACAGATATACAATACCTTCTCGTGTTAAGTTTTTGATACAAATTGGAGCTTAATTACACATTTTAAATATGCGGATCCTTCTGATCCTTGGGAGTGGAAAGTTGGGTACCAGTATTAACCACACATGTTCTCTGCGTTTGTATCATGGATTTAAAAGGATAAAAGTTTTTGGTTTGATCATTTGAAAGAGTTTTAGATTTTAGCTCTGATTACAAATGATGATGATAATTTATTGAAATCTAAATTAGTATTTTTTTAAATTTTGTATTAGTGTTTTATTTATTGTGTGCCCGTCTCTTGCTGTTTGATCTCTGTTACTTCCATTCCTAATTTGAATTGTACAACTTAAACATAAAAAGAGATTTTGGGATTATTTTAATAATCGTAGTTGTATATTATTATTTATTGGTCATTCAAAGTTAACTTTTCTCTTCTTCTGAGCGTTAAGTTTGTCAATAACTGTTTCTACGTCGACGCCCATCTCATGATGTATTGCATTAATGCAAGAGATGAAAGGCGACCATCTTTCATTGTGCTCCTTAAATAAGTGTTGAGACGTTTCAGTGTACTGAAACTTCTCTCGGCAGTGGCTGTTGTAGGAGACATGGTTTAGAGTGCAAAGCGATAACGGAGCCGGAAAATTTGGAAAACACCACACACACACACACACACACACACACACACACACACTCTCTCTCTCTCTCTCTCTCTCTCTCTCTCTCTCTCTCTCTCTCTCTCTCTCTCTCTCTTTTATTTTAAAATTATTTTTGTGGCCAATGTATACGTGTACGCACTTGCGTTTTTGCGTATAGGGCGGTACGCCACTGACTAGTCCACCCAGCTGCCAAAAATGGATTCTGGCAGATATGCTAGAGGATAGTCAACTTGTTATGAATTTGAGTGTACTCTCACTTCAAATCACTAAAATGATAAGCCTCAATGAGCACTAACTCTTTTTCTTAATAGACTTTTCACTTGTTTTGGCTAGTTGTAATCCTACAAATTATTTCTTTTGTTAGCTCTGTTGTGGATATATAAAACTTTTTCATTTATTGATTAATAAATAATCAAATCATATACAGTCAAACCTGTCTATAAAGGCCACCTAAGGGAACCCAGTAAAAGTGTCCTTTATGGACAGGTGGCTTTTATATACAAATTCAATTTCAAATATTTACAATTGGAATTGAACCTATTTGTTTTACTGGCATTCAATTGCTCTTGAATACAGTGTGGGGCCATGACATCTGAATACGTAACATTCAACTATCCAATTACGTCACAGAATGTCATCTTATTACACCATGCATCGTTTGATTGGTCAGTATAGAATGTTATTTCTTAAATAATATGAATAAAGAACAATTAGGATACAATTTTACTGGCCTTTATAAGCAGATGGCCCTAATGGAAGTGGCCTTTATACACAGGTTTAAATAATATAAATAAAGAACAATTAGGATACAATTTTACTGGCCTTTATAAGCCGGTGGTCCTTATATAGAGGTGCCTTAGATATTGGGATTAGATTTTACTGACCTTTATAAGCAGATGGCCCTAATAGAGGTGGCCTTTATATACAGGTTCAAACAATATGAATAAAGAACAATTAGGATACAATTTTACTGGCCTTTATAAGCAGGTGGTCCTTATACAGAGGTGGCCTTAAAGGCAGGTTAGACTGTACCAGTATTTACCATTATGCATTTTCAAATCAACTATGAATTTGCAACATTCTAATAAATTTTAAAAAACCAGAAAAAAAAAGAAAAAAGAAAAAACAAGGGAAGTCACTCCTTTAAGATATCAGATTTCTTTAGTTGATGTTTAATGTGCATCAATTACATTTAAACAAGAAATAAAGAATTCCTTATCAGTATAAGTTTGATGTTTTTACCTCCCCTGAGGTCCTGTTAAATTTGATTGTAATGTTGACATGTTTAATGGCCCTGATAATGCTAAAATGTATTTATTGTAAATCAGAATGATTATTTTTGTAACCGATTGATTTTTTCGGGAAAAAAATTAAAACATAACGGTCGGTCACTGATTACGATCACTGAAAATATCGGTTTAAAGACAAAAGTTCTAGAAAGAAATATTTACGATCGGTATGGTATAATACATCATTACTGCCGATTGAATTTCAAAGATTTTGTTTTATTTTTCCGTGTACGACATATTGTTATGACAATATCATTTACTTACAGTCGGTTGGCTGTGTTTTGAATGCACTTGCACCAATTGCAGAAACATCCAGCAGGAGTGTTTTGATGTCCATACTTAGGGTTGTTGGTTAACCCGCTGTTATATATATTATATGTCCAATTTTGTATACATAACTTTTTTACAAAAGGACTCAGTGTCCAACTGGTCTAAAGTGCATGCTGATGCATGTTTCAAGTAGAACAAAATGATTGAAACAACTGTGTCCATTAAAGCTTTCTTAAAAAAAAACCAGTAGAAATTTCAGGTGCAACTTACAACAATCAGACCTTTTTAATAGGTATTGTTATGCAGAAGGGTCTTCCTATAATATATATTGTTACGGGATTAAGCTGAAATTTACATTTTCTCAACCCAAAAGTTTGAAATATACGTCAAACCTCTACAGACAGTAAAAAACAACAGGAGAAATTTAAGGTGAAACAGACCTTTTTAATTGTGTTAGGTTTTCTTATACAGAAGTGTTTTCATGTAATATATTGTAAGGGTATTAAACTGAAATTGACATTTTCTAAACCCAAAAGTTTGAAATATACGTCAAACTTCCACAGACAGTAAAAACACAAAAGAAGAAATTTCAGGTGAAACTTATAACAAACAGACCTTTTTAATTGTGTTAAGTATTCTAATCTAGAATTGTCTTCCTCTAATATATATTGTAAGAGTATTAAGCTGAAATTGACATTTTCTCAACCGTCTAAGAAGAAGCAAAAAGTTTGAAATATACGTCAAACTTCTACAGACAGTAAAAAAACAAACAGTAGATATCCCAGGTGAAACTTACGATAAACAGACCTTTTTAATTGTGTTAGGTTTTCTTATGCAGAAGTGTCTTTCTCTAATATGTATTTTAAGGGTATTTAGCTGAAATTGACATTTTCTCAACCATCTAAGAAGTATAGAAACAAAAAGTTTTAAATATACGTCAAACTTCTACAGACAGTTAAAAACAAAAGTAGAAATTTCAGGTGAAACTTACGACAAACAGACCTTTTTAATTGTGTTAGGTATTCTTATGCAGAAGTGTCTCCTCCTGATATATATGTTGTTAAGGTAGGCTTATAGGATTTATCGTTTCTATTTTAGGATAAAACTTGTCAGTTTCGTAAGCTCAATGTACAGCTAATGGTATTGATCAAAATGGTTGTATAAGAAGAAAGATTTTGTTGAAATCAGCATCTAATATATTTGGTAAGTAATGTGTATATAGTTTTAGATCTCTATAAACCTAGGAAAACCAGATTTATAGTTAAACAACAATGACCTGTCTGCTTGACCCTTTATTAGGGATACTCATATAGGAAGACCCACTCATTACATGGAAAATATTATGATTCGCAGTTAATACATATACAATGTATGAGTTTAGTGATATGTATTTATGTTGTGTTCCAAATACATAAATGTATAGGCAAACAACATTGACCTGTCTGCTTGACCTTTGATTTAAATATCCATTATGGACGAGTAAATTTAAGTAATAGGGGTCACCTTAGTATATTTTGTCTACCTGATGTTAACACTAATCATAGGCATGTGCAAATGTATTACCTGCGAATCCTAACACTGCCTATATATTGGTTGGACCCTCCTATATGCATATTCCTAATGAAAGGTCAAATGGTCAGGTCATTGTTGTTTGCCTATACTGGTCAATAATGAATATTTACATCAAAGGTCAAGTGGACAGGTCAGTGTTTTTTGCTTACACTTTAATCAGTTAACATTGTCTATTATTGCATGTTATCCTGGGTCACTTTGAACTGTATGTGGCCTGGACACATTGCGTGACTTCTGTACATAAATCTCAAGGACATTATGTTAACTTGTCTGCGATCCACTATAAGGCCAAATGAAAAAAATGTGTTTCTTGCTAATGAGCGTAGAAAAACTAGGGTTAAATAGGTAGACAAAAAGTTGACAAGGATGCCAACATTCAACTGTGCTTGTCAAAATATTGTCATCAAAACTTTAAGGTAGGCATAAAAATTCAGGGTCGGTCATGTTAGCAGAAACCTAGATCAGTTAAATCCCATTTTAGTAAAGAAAAACTTTAGCCTTTTTAGAATTCTCTCTTATTTTTTTACTAACAATTTTTTCACTTTTTATCATTTTATAAGAATGAAAAGCATGTAACATTGCAAAAGTAAATATAACTAAGAAGAGAAGAAGTGGAGTAATGGAGTTTTATATCCAAGTCCAGATCTTTTACTTATATTGAGGGGATCAGTTCTGAGATGGTGGAGGAAACCAGAGTGCCCATAGAAAACCACTGATCTTTAGCAAGCAAGCAAACTCTTAAACTTACTCACTCTAGAATCTGTTTCAGTGGGATTCAATCCTATGCAGTGAGGGGTGCTGTGAACCATAAATCTGCAGTTTACAGCACTTGGCCACCAAGAACTTGAAAATGTATGAAAAATCCTTCAAAAGAATAAGGAATGTTTTAGCTTTTGTGACTAAGTGAGGATTGTATTTGGTGCAATTAGACTTGCAAAAATTGCAATTCATAATTTATGTGTCGAGACAGAATTGATTGGTTAGCCTTGGTTTATAGCCATCATTAACATGTTTTTTAGAGCATAAAAATATTTCTGTTGTATATTCATATATATGCTGATAAGAATTATGGTTGATGAAAGCGATAAGGCATGTTAATGTTCGAGTTATTTCATTAATTTACTTGATGAAGCTTACACATTGATAAGGTTGGAGTATGATGGCGCAAAGCTTTTTACAGCAACGCTAAAACAACAAAGCTTATCTTGCAGTCATCAGACTGTGTACACTAAAGTCTCTGATTAAAAAACATTACACTTCTGAACAATTGATTTCTTTTGTTTATAAACATTATTTTTAGAATGGGAAAGAAAAATTTATTCTTGAAAATATATGATACGGAACCTGTCTTATTTACGATTTTGTAATATCTGAGTGTTTTAAGTTACGGAATATCAACAGACAAAATTTGAAATTGGTCCCCGGGGAGGATTATGATTCGGAAGTTATCCGGGTATAAAAATGTTTATTTATACATAGCAATAATTAGGTCTCATGAGTGTTGTTTCTTATGAATAAGGTGTAAGAATATGTAATTTGAAATATTGTGCAAGCAAATAAAATAAAAAAAATTAAAACGATTCATTACCATAAAAATATAAAAAAAACTACAAAGGTGATACAATCTTGTTAACATATCATAATGCATTATGTTTATTGCAATTTTATTGTATCAGATATTCATTCTGATAAAAATTTAATGTACTGTTAAATCAGAAAATTGTTGTTCTAATTTGAGATGAATGACCTGTAAAGTTCTTTTTTATGTATAATGGCCAATGGCTAATGTTCAGCCGTTGAGATGCCTTTCTTTGTTTCTTGTGAAGAATGATGGCCAATATTCAGCAGTCAAGTTGCACTTTTTGAACAATGATTGCCGATGGCTGATATTTAGCTGTTAAATTTAATTTTTGTAAAGAACAATGGTGTATGGCTGACATTCAGCTGCCAAGCTTCATTTCTTGTGGAGAAGTGTAATTTGTCATTGTCAAGTTTCTGTTGTCAGTTTTGACATATTTCGTACACACGTTTAGAAAGTTAGCAACAATATTGTCACATTCCTTTAAAAACTCTCTTACAAGTTGAATGGATATTTCATTTCAAAGAAAAGTTTGACAATAAGAATAGAACAGATTCTAGTGTTAGCAAGTTTGTCAGTTTGCTTGTCAAAGCTCAGTGGTATTCTCTGTGTATTCCAGTTCTCTTTCACCATCCCTGATATAACTGCCTCAATGTAAGTGAAAAAGTCTTGACTGGAGCCTAAAATCTTATTACCTCACACAATTTCACACCCAACAAGTGGTTTGGTAACTTTTTGTCCAATTTCTAAAGCCAGCAAATTATTTGACATGCATTCAGAAATTGCAGGTCAGAATCTAGGATGCTTATTTAAATTTCCTTTATAACCCTTATGTATAAAACAAAGTAAGCTGAAACAAGTTTATTTATAATAGTGGCACATGTATTATGTATTTTAGTGTCAGAATTTCGGATGCTAATTTAAATATTTTCTTACAGAATTCCTTTATAACCCCTATTTACAAAACAAAGGGTGCTAAAACCTGAGTTTATTTATAGCGGTCACACATCTATATATTTTCGTATTCTACCCCAATGTGAGCAATATGATATCTTTAATTACCCGTAATTAACAAAACAAGGGAGATAAATCCAGTTTATTTATAGTAGCTGCACATCTATGCATTTTCGTATTCTACCGCAATATGATACATTTAATAACCCATTATTAACCAAACAAGGGAGGTAAATCCAGTTTATTTATAGTATCTACACATCAATATATTTTCATTGTATTCTATCGCAATATGATATGTATTCCTCTTAATGCGGATATTGGTGATTGTGAGATTATTTATAATTTATTAAACGGCTACGTAACTTGATATGGTTAAAGGTTGTGTAATTTTGTTATGTAATAGCGTGTTAATTAAGACTTCAGACTGTCAGGAAGTTATTCTTGTTTTTTTTCGAATTTCAGTCTATTGTTAGTTTATTGCTCGTAATAATTGAGTCTAGAATTAAATGTGACTTATTTCTGCATATCCAATCAATGAATTATAAATATTTTAGGGAGTTTGTGTTTGGATGTTGTCAGATCAATTTACGTGGAATGGGAGTGTGAAGTGGAGTACATGTAATTGAATGGAGTTTCAATCCCCAAGTCAAAACTCTTTCACTTATATTGAGGCAGTTAGTTCATGAGTGGTGGAGGATACCAGAGTGCCCAAGAGAAAACTACTGAAATGGCAAGCGAACTAACAAACATTCTTACACTAGGATCTGTCCTAAATGGTATTCAAACCAAGGCAGTGGGAGGTGCTGAGATCAATAAGCATGCGCTTTAGACCACTCAGCTACGAAGGCCTGGGGAAGGAGAGAGAGTCTGATTTGGCAAGAATGTCATTTTATATCCCAGTCAAGATTATTTTGTTTATATCAAAGGGATTGATTCTTGAATGATGCAGGCAACCGTAATTTTCCCAGAAAACCAATGACCTTCAGCAAACAAAGTTAAAAACTTACTAAAAAGATTTGGACTTAGACATTGATAGGGACGGTTCCAACCATAAGTTGAAACATGTACTTACTGACATTCCACCAAATTTCCCTGGAGAGGAGAGTGGGCATCATGGCTTTTGGACTGAATGTTTGTCTATTGCTTATAACTGTGACCATTGCCATGTTTGTTGTCTTATTTAAGTTTAGTGTTAAATAGCTGGGACCTTTCTGTGAAACTTTTTGATCCCTGCCAAACATTTTACATTTTTGGCATTTATTACATCAATGACAGTCCGGCACTATATAATGTTTGGAAAGAAACATGTGCAGATCGCATGGTGTCTTATGAGTTATTAATTTAATAATGTTTATTTACACAGGTGAGCAATTGTGAGGCCCTTGTCTCTGTCAAAGTTAATTAAGAATTGAATCAGTTATACTTCCACTGAATAAACTTAAGTATCAGTGAAGTGATTAATCACATTTCATCTGGAACTAAAGGGCATTAATTAAAACTTGAAATGGAAAATGTTTTTATACCTTGAAAAAGTACCCCTCCTGAAGCTGAAGAGTTCAACAAAGGGAAAGAACTTGAAATGCTATAATTAATTTGGATGGGCTGCAATTGATTCTAACAAAGTTACATAATACGAGGGAATTAAATTTGTAAGTTTTCCATCATGTTACATTGAATTAACAAGATAAAAATCCGGTTTTATTTTAACAAGTATTGGATTAAGCCAATATCTCATTGAATTAAATCAAAACACTTCATTTGTAAAGTACATGAAAGGTTTCCTTTATGTTTGTCTTCTAGTTTGTGAAATCTGGGCTCTCATGTCTTTTAGGGGAAAAATAAATGTTGTGTCATGCAATTTTTGGAAAAAAAAAGTAAGTATTCAGTTTTTTATAGTGTTTCGGGATCCTTGAAATTGGGAAAATGAATGCTGTTTCATGCAATTTAGGGGAAAAGTTCATGCTATTTTTCTAATTTGTAAAATCATGGCTGTTGACCCCCTTTTTTGGTATTGGGGTCTAGAGGCTCTTGGAATTCGGAAAATTATATGTTGTTTCATGCAATTTAAGTAACAAGTTCATGTTTTTCTTGAAGTTTGTAAAATCATGGCAATCACGCCACCGTTTTGGTATTGGATCCAGAGGCTCTTGGAATTTGGAAAATTATATGTTGTTTTATGCAATTTGACGAAAAAGTTTGTGTTTTTCATAAAGTTTGTAAAATCTTGGCTGCCATGCCTTGGTACTTTGTGGAGAGTCCTTGGAATTCAGGAAGTATATGTTGTTTGGTGCAATTTTTGGAAAAAAAATTAATGGGAAAAACATTTTCTATGTTTCCACAAATTTAAAATCAGTGTGAAAAAGTTTGTCAGTTTGTTTGCCAAAGTTTGATAGTTTTCTACGAATACTCCAGTTGCCTCAACCATCCCAGAACTGACCATTGCTCCACTCTACCATCCCAGAAGTAACTGCCTCGATATAAGTGAGAGAATCTTGACTGGGGCGTAAAACTCCATTTCTCCATTTCAAAAATATGTCAGTAAATCAGGAGGTACTTTAGTACTTAATAAAAATCTGTCAGTGCTTGAGAATCTTAAAAAATGGTGTCATTTTAATTTGAAATATATCTTGTAATTTACTCAAGATTAATTTGTTTGGCTTCTTGAAAGATTGAAAAATAAATGAAAACTTATATTATCATCTAGCATATTAATAAAATAGAAATAAAAACGGGAATGCAATTTGATTTTTTAAAGAGTTTTGCACTTTGAATGGTTAAATTTTTATATTCTTTGTCAGCATTCTCTGCCAAGTATAAATTCAATGATAACTTTAAAGTTCTTCACTTTTCATGGAATAATTGTTGGAAATTTTATTTATTATTTTTTTAGATATTGAAGACTCATATGATTTTTTTTATTTGAGTGCTTTAAACCTGAAGGCATGCAGCTCCGAAAATGTTCTACGACGTTAAATGAAATTATAAAGTTAAAGCAGAATTGATCCAATGGATTTCGCCTTTATATCACATGCTTAATACCCCTTAATGTTTGTGCGGAATGTTTTGGGAATGTTCATATCCCAAATTTCTGTTAATCATCGTCTCTATGGGAAAACGTCAACTTATGGGACTCCATAACCAATGGAAATGATCATTCTGCACAAAAGTTAGGAAGGGGATATCGCGTGATACACTGGCGAAGT
The DNA here is from genome assembly GCA_021292105.1 of Anadara kagoshimensis. Classification (NCBI taxonomy): domain Eukaryota; kingdom Metazoa; phylum Mollusca; class Bivalvia; order Arcoida; family Arcidae; genus Anadara; species Anadara kagoshimensis. The sequence continues at coordinate 43,401,062 of CM037862.1, forward strand.
TCATTAAAATGCATTAGTTTTCAACCCTCATGGTATCTATGTTGTTCAACAATAGCATTTAGTGCATTGTAGTGGCTCTTGTACTTGTATGTATTCTATGAAATGCTTTTTTTAGCTGACTACTTTCCATTCCAGTCTCAGGAATTTTTGTGGGCAATTTGAATTTTAATATCGTTTCCATATTAGATTTTCCTTAAAAAGGAGATATATAAAATTTGATAATTTAAATCATCCTCAGCATATCTGAACAGTCATTTATTCTTTATTAAGTGGTCTAAAGTTTGTTCTTTCTGACCACAATGTCACTTACCACCTTGGTTCTAATCCAACTCAGGGCAGATATTTGTCTGTTTGCTTAACAAGGGTATTCTCTAGGCACCCTGGTGCCCCCCACCACCACCACCACCACCATCCACGAAACCACTATGGTAGCTCAATCGAGAGAGCGTTTGCTTCATAAGTGGGAGGTCATGGGTTTAAACCCCAGCTGGGTCTGACCAAAACATGAAAAAGTAGTGACTGTTCTTCAACCAAGCACTGGGCATTTAGAAATGAAATCACAGGGCCTTTTGAAAGAGACCTTACAAACCAATGCCTCGTGTCAAGGCAGGTGTTGCATGTTAAAAAACCCTTCCTGCACATTGTTCTGAGCATATTGCAAACAAAAAAGTTTTCTGGCACTTCACCTATAGCTGGTGACATCTCAATATAAGTGAAATATTCTTGACTGGGACGTAAAACTCCATTCAATCAATGAATCAATCAAATCTGCCATTCATGAACTGGACATTTCAATATAAGTGAAAAAATTGTGACTTTGGCATAAAACACCACTACTCCATTTTATATGTGCTCCTTAGCAGAATCCAGAAGTGTATTGAGAATTTGCGAAAATTAAGTTATCAGTAGAAGATATGATAATTAACACCCCCCAAAAACCTAAGTTAGCTTCAACTCTCCTTATTCCAATGATAAAAGCAGATGTCAAAACAACTAATATTTATGTTAAATATGCATATGTAAATATAAAAAACCATAAACCAACACTGAACTGATACAGAAATATTGGGGTTATCAAAATGTTTGTTTACATATGCTTCAGACATGTAAGAAAAAGAAATGTTATGATTATGATTGGTCCTGTGGTTATCATCAGACTGGCAGGACCGCAGAAAATGCAGAAAAGCGTGTCCAAGGTGTAAACAAAACAGGAACACCTTAACGCATCAAAAATACTCAAGTGTTTCTTTAAATGATATGGTATCTGCTCTATCTCTCAATCAGCCTGTTGACCTAAGTTAAAAAAATAAACAACTTCGATAACTTGTAGAAACAGACGTATGTTTTGGAATGACATCATATCTGCTTTATGTTGGCCAACGATGATACACCTTTTTGTAGTGCCAGAAATATAGAACTCTTTTGTTTTAGAAAGTAGATTTATTGCTTTCACCTTTAAAAAAAAAGAAATAGAGAACTCTTTTGTTTTAGAAAGAAGATTTATTACTTTTCTTTTATTTTGGGAATTAGATTTATAATAAACTTTATTTTGTAAAGAAAACATTTGGTTTTATTTTGTATGTAAGTATTTTTAGCTCACCTGAGCCAAAAGGCTCAGATGAGCTATTGCTATCTATCACCGTCCGTCGTTCGTCGTTCGTCGTCCGTCGTGCGTAAACTTTACATTTTAATCTTCTCCTCCAAAACTACTGAGCCAAATTTGATGAAACTTAGTGATTATTATGCCTGGGTAACAGGCTTTCAAAATTGTGTTTGGGGCTTGACCACGCCCAACAATATGGCTGCCGTTACTATAAATAGCCAAAAGACAAAAAAATCTTCTTCTCTGAAATCAAAAGGTGCAGGCAAGTTTTGATTAGATTTTTGGATTCAGGATACCTAGATACATTAAAATTGTGTTTTTCATGAAAATTGGATGAAAAATAGGTTACGCGTTTTTTGCGTAAAATTATGTAATTTTTAAAATGAGACATTTATTGTTATAACTTCATAATGGCTGAAGATAATTGTATGAAGTTTTCACTGTTGATCTTGTCTTGCGATTTTCTTCCGATTGATGTCAAGGTCAAAGGTCAAGGTCATGTCCCAGTTATTGACCTTTGATAAAAAATGTTATTTTTTAAATATTTCTGGTGATAATGACGTAGGATTTTTTGTTAATTGTAGGTATTGACATGACGATCATTTTGATATATTGATTAAGGTCATGGGTTCAAAGGTCAAGGTCACAGATGTACAAGTTTACCAAAATAGTTAATTATCTGCAAAACTATGAAGTTTTTGTATAGGCATGTATATTAGAATATTGTAGGTAATGGCCCAATGGTCATTTTGATATATGAATAAAGGTCATGAGTTCAAAGGTCAAGGTCACAGATGTAAATAAGTACTGAAATGATTATTTATCTAAAAAACTATAGACTTTTTGTATAGGCATGTATATTAGAATATTGTAGGTAATGGTCTAATGGTCATTTTGATATATGAATGAAGGTCATGGGTTCAAAGGTCAAGGTCACAGATGCGAAAGAATACCTAAATGGTTAATTATCTTGAAAACTATTAACTTTTTATATAGGCATGTATATTAGAATATTTAGGTATTATCCTAATGATCATTTTGATATATGAATGAAGGTCATGGGTTCAAAGGTCAAGGTCACAGATGCGAAAGAATACCTAAATGATTAATTATCTTGAAAACTATTAACTTTTTGTATAGGCATGTATGTTAGAATATTGGCCTAATTATCATTTTGATATTTGAATGAAGCTCATAGGTTCAAAGGTCAAGGTCACAGGTGAGCGTTAAGGCCCATGGGCCTCTTGTTAAAATTGTAGAAACTGCGAAGTTTTATTTTGGAAGCAGATTTACTGCTTTTCTTTGCTTTTCTGTTTTTTACTAGAAAATATTTGGAAATTAGATTTATAACGAACTTTTTGTTGAAAAGAAAAATATTTTTTAGTTGTTTGTAGAAACTGTAAGGTTTTGTTTTGGAAAGTGGATTTATTGCTTTTCCTTTTTTATCCATCAAATGTTTGAAAATTAGATTTATAACAAACTTTATGTTGTAAAGAAATTTTTTGTTTGTTTGTATATATATTTTTAAATGCAGAAACTGTAAGGTTTTGTTTTGGAAGCAGATTTATTAGACATTTTGGTTTTCATTGCAGATAGGTTTATTGCATTTCAAGAATCTTAAACACATTTAGGATTTTGTGGTTTGACAAAAATGATCTTGTTAAGAATTATTTGTTGTTTGGTTTTTTTAACAGGCATTTAAATTTTATCCATTTGTTATAAAGAACATTGTTGCCAGATTATGTTTGAGTGACATTTCCCGGTAAATTGAAATAACAAACTCTGAACGAAATCATTTGTCGTCATGTTCCAATGATCATGATTAGTTCAAAAAGGTTTCTTCTGTACAAGGGTGCCTTAGTGGTCAAATGGTCTAAAGTGTGTGCTTACAGGTCACAGTGTCTCATAGCATACTGCATGACTTTGGACTGGCTCTAGCTTACAGATCACACTGGCTTTCTCTGCCTGACTTTGGACAGGCACTATATATAATTGTATAATGGTATCCAGTGGTGTGGTTGAAATACATTTGGAAGGTGATTATAATTCATTTGAAGAGCGATAACCATTGTTTTATTTTACAACCAGTGGTCCACAAAATAAGTAATTTGGAAACCATCAATGGGGCCTGTAACTTAACATATAATTGTCATGACTCTATTGGTGTTCAGTTAGTAGAATGCTCACTATGTCTGTGGATGATCGGGGGTTCAAAATTTTGACAGAAGTGACCAAGACTTGAAAATAGATAGTTAGCACTTAGCATTTAGAAATTGAACCAAGATTATTTTGATAAGACTTAAAGTCCAATCTGCATTTAAGATTACCTCTATATAAGGGTCACCTGCTTATAAAGGCCAGTAGAATTATATCCCAATCGTACCTGTACATAAAGACCACCTGCCTATAAAGGCCACTCATTAGTTCCATTGGGTGACCTTTATAGACAGGTGTGACTGTAATTCTTATGACTCTAAATCAGGGGATGACTATGGGTTTTCAGTTAGTAGAGTGTTCACTATGTTTGTAGATGGTCCAGAGTTCTAACTTTGGTTAGAAGTGACCGAGACTTGAAAATAGATAGTGACTTTTCTTTCACGAAGCATTTTGCATTTAGAAATTGATCAAAGATTAATTGGATAAGACTTATTAAAATTGATGCTCTCTTGTTACAGTATGTTTGTCATGGTAAAGAAATCTCTCTGCACGTTGTCTTGAGCCCACAGAAAAGGCCAAAATTGCAGCTACTTCAGTTATAGATGGTGATGCCCTGATATAATGAAATATTCTTCACTTGGACATAAATCTGCATTCAGTCAATCAATCAGACATTAGATGTGTCTATAGGTACATCCATCTCCCTCTCCCTCCATCATCCATCCACCCATCCATCCATCTGTCTGTCCATTCATCAGTCAGTCCACCAGTTAATCTTAATTTTGTAGTAACTTGGCTGCCGACATAGAACTGGAATATATTTATAACAAAAAATGCCCATGTATATAATGCATCAAGACACATCTTTTTAACAGACAGACAAGCACATAATGTATTGTTTAACTTGAACTGCTTCGGGAATCGTAATAAGTAGTCCATGATGACTTGATAATGTAAAGTCATGATTGCCTACTATCCCATCATTACATTTATTGTGTCATACCCACAATTAATGCACCCATGTGAGAACGACATGCATTATCAAAATTTCCACATGGAATCGTGTTGTCTTATTAACGATTAAAACATGTCTGCGACTTTGATTTATGACTGAATTACATCAGTGGTAACATGTTTAAGAAAGGCACTTCTTGACAAATTTCTTTCTAAGAATATCTACATCTGTCAGTCAGTACTACTTTTAGTTGATCAGTATGTATGGCGAGTTTGATAGGGAAGAATTTGGACGGCGAGTTTGATGGAGAAGAATTTTGCATGTACATGTACTCATTTTTCTGCTTGGTTTCTCAGAGACATGTAAAAGGTCATATAATGGTAATGGATAATTTGACAAGGATTTTTTTAAGCAAATTTGATAATCTTTTACAACCATAAACAACGATGCCCGTCATCTCACAGATTTGGGAGTGGAGTAATGGTGATTGTAGGTCCAAATCAAGATTATTTCACTTATATTGATATGGTCAGCTCTAGGATTGAGAGAAAAAAAGCAGTGCCCCAGCAAAACCACTAATGTTCGCAAAACATATAATCTTTTTCCAATTAAAGTCTGCCCAATTGGGATTCAAACCTAAGCGGAATCGTCTTATCTTATTAATGATTAAAACACGTCTGCAACTTTGATTTATGACAGAGGTAACATGTTTAAGACCAGCGCATCTTGACAAATTTCTTCTTAAGAATATCTACATCTGTCAGTCAGTACTACTTTTAGTTGATCAGTATGTATGGCGAGTTTGATAGGGAAGAATTTGGATGGCGAGTTTGATGGAGAAGAATTTTGCATGTACTCATTTTTCTTCTTGGTTTCTCAGAGACATGTAAAAGGAACATAATGGTAACGAATAATTTGACAATGACATTTTAAAGCAAATTTAGTAATCTTGTACAACCATGAACAGTGATACCCATCATCTCACTGGTTTTGAGGAGTGAAGTAATGGTGTTTTAAGGTCCCAATCAAGATTGATATGGTCAGTTCTAGGATGGAGGGACAAAAGCAGTGCCCCAACAAAACCACCAACATTCAGCAAGCAAACAGATAATCTTGTCCAATTAAAGTCTGCCCAATTGGGATTCAAACCTAAGCGGAATCTTCTTATCTTATTAATGATAAAAACACGTCTGCGACTTTGATTTATGACAGAGGTAACATGTTTAAGACTGGTGTGTTGCAACCGCTATTGAAATAACGACCACTATTGAAATAATTATTTCAATAGCGGTTGAGAATGCACTGAAATGACGACCACTATTGAAATAATTTCAATAGCGGTTGGGAATGCACTGAAATCACGACCACTACTGAAATTGGAATAATTATTTCAATAGCGGTTGTATCTGCACTGAAATAACGACCTCTATTGAAATAATTATTTCAATAGCGGTTGAGGATGCACTGAAATGACGACCACTATTGAAATAATTATTTCAATAGCGGTTGAGAATGCACTGAAATAACGACCTCTATTGAAATAATTATTCAATAACGGTTGAGATGCACTGAAATAAAGACCTCTATTATTTCATAGCGGTTGGGAATGCACTGAAATAACGACCACTATTGAAATTATTTCAATAGCGGTTGAGAATGCACTGAAATAACGACCACTATCGAAATTGGAATAATTATTTTAATAGTGGTTGTATCTGCACTGAAATAACGACCTATATTGAAATAATTATTAGTCCCCTATCGGTGAAACCGAAAGGGGATTATAGTGATAGTCGATGTCCGTCTGTCAGTCTGTCGGCCTGTCAGTCTGTCCGGGCTTGTATCCGCAACTCCTACCAAACTACGGAAGGGATTTCACTCAAACTTTACAGAATTGATCATCAGGATGTCCTTTTATGCGTATCCAAAGGGCGTTGTTGTCAGATGTGAGTCCGTCCGTTTGGCCGTCTGTCTGTCCGTCCAGAAAGCGTGTATCCACAACTCCTTCCAAACTACTGAAGGGATTTTACTCAAACTGTAAAATGTAGATTATTTTGCAGTTAATCTAAATACTTTAAGCAAAGTGCGATATTTTATATTTAAGAAAGCTAACAAAATTGAATAAGTTATCTCCAACCACACTGGACAAGCTGAACAGAGTAATTTATAAATTTTATTTTATTTATTTTTTATTTTTAAAAAACACTTACCTCTGTTGATCAGTACAAAGTGACTTCTTCTCTTGAAAGCACCCCGTGACTCCGAGTCTATTTTGATTGGTTAGCAATAACAAATGATAAGTAGTGGCACTGAAAAAAACTAGTTTTTTCTTCCTTTTCTGTCTCAATGCCTTTGCAGATGAACTTGTCACATACGGTAATATTTTAATGTATTGTTTTATTGCCTCCCATCTCTTTTTTAAAATAATGAGAAATACATATTGCAGTGCAATTTTGATGTATCATTGAAGAAGATTTTAAGTCCTGTACTTATGCATTGTATAATTTAGCTCAATGTTATTTTTTAACTTGGGTCTTATATATCAGATCTGAAATATCTTATCATTTTCTTCTCTGAAAAAATTTGCGGTTAATATGTATGGATTATAGTTCATTATGTTTATAAACTGAATGTTATAGAAAAAACCCTTCTTAAAAATATTTAATCGGATATCTTAATAAAATCAAAGCACCTTAAATTCGAAAAATGCAGCTGTACATGCAAGGTTTTCGTAATGATTTTGACCAGTATATGCTGTTTATAGGAAACAAGCTAATGTATAAACTTACCAGTATATTAACATTAGAAAACAGAGGTAAATTACGACTGTTCCTCAACAAATACCTCTTATAACTTTTGTTTTTGGTATGGTAAAATATAATACTATTAATTAAAGAATAAGATCATATTCACTGGTTGTGCAGTGATAAACGTAATCGTCATCACAAATATATTCAATAGGCGGTTAGGTAAAGTTCTTAAGACATTATTATTTCAATAGTGGTCGTTATTTCAGTTCTCAACCGCTATTGAAATAATTTCAATAGTGGTCGTTATTTCAGTGCATTCTCAACCGCTATTGAAATAATAGAGGTCGTTATTTCAGTGCATTCTCAACCGCTATTGAAATAATTATTTCAATAGAGGTCGTTATTTCAGTGCATTCTCAACCGCTATTGAAATAATTATTTAAATAGTGGTCGTTATTTCAGTGCATTCTCAACCGCTATTGAAATAATTATTTCAATAGAGGTCGTTATTTCAGTGCAGATTCAACCGCTATTGAAATAATTATTCCAATTTCAATAGTGGTCGTTATTTCAGTGCATTCTCAACCGCTATTGAAATATTTCAATAGTGGTCGTTATTTCAGTGCATTCTCAACCACTATTGAAATATTATTTCAATAGTGGTCGTTATTTCAATAGCGGTTGTAACACTGGTGCATCTTGACAAATTTCTTCTAAGAATATCTACATCTGTTAGAACAAGCTACTTTTAGCTGACCTGTATGTACGGCAAGTTTGATCGAGAAGAATTTCGCATGTGCTCATTTTTCTGCTTGGTTTCTCCAAGACATGTAAAAGATAGAAGATCTTTTTTTATATAATGTTAATGGATAATTTGACAAGCAACTTGAATAATGGGGTACATCCCTGTCATCTCACTGACGTTTGGGAGTGGAATGAAGGTCGGTTGAGTAATGGCGTTTTAAAGAAAACAGAAAAAGCAATATGACAATTTATCTCAATTTGGGAATGGGATTCGGACTTAACCCCTTAAGCCTCAGGATTTTGAGTTGAAATTAGAGGGAAATCATACTAATTTTCACAGCTATTTTTCGGCCTTTTGCATTAGTTTTGTCAAATACAAACCCCTATATATTATCAAAGCATATAACTTAAACTTTTTGTTTCCATCAAATTTAGTCAGATATTGGTTACCATGGCAACGGAATATCCATTTTAATGCAAAAATTTGGGAAAAATCATTAAAATATTGCTTCTGGGTGCATGAGTGGCAAACAAATGCATATATCTACGAGGAATTCACACAAAAATGATAAAAATGAATTAATTTGATACAATTCAAACTTCTATTGTAAAATATTTCAGCAATACTGAAGTTTTAGCACAATCAAATCTGTGATATATAGATCTATAGTCTTATAATTAACAAAATCTTGAATTTAATCTATTATTCACGATTTACAAACAAATGATGGTTGGTTTTCGATGCTTATTTTCAGCCTTTCTATTGTAAATTATTATAGGGAAACCTTATATATCCTTAAAGATAAAGAATTGTAGTTTTAATTACATTTGCAATAAAGTCTTATTATTGGTTACCATGGCAATGGATCTACATCTAATTTGCATAAATAGGTAAACAATCATTTAAATATTGTTTCTAAACGCATATCCTAACTGAATACATATAACTATTGAAAATTTACATTGAATGGGCAAAAAAGAAATGATTTCAAGCAACTTAATTCTTGTTATAACAAATATGCAGGAATACTCAACTTATATTTTAAATTTTAACTCCCAGTATGCTTTACTTTGAAATAAAAAATATCCATTAATATATCATGACTCAAGGTTATACAAATAAATGGATGTATGTTTTTAAGGTTGTTTTCCAGTGTTTTTCTTTATATTACAATAGAGAAAACCTCCTGTACTCTGAAAAATAAAGAGTAAATTTTATATGTCTTTTTCATAAAAGTCTGATATCGGTTGCCATGGTAATTAGTAAAAAATTTCAGCTAATGCAAATAAATTAAGATAAATTCATTCAAATAGTGTTTCTTGATATATAATTCACTAAAATGTGTCTCTTTAAATTTGCATTGAAGGTACAACAGAAGAAATAATTATTCATTGAAAAAAATTAAGAAATACTCACCAATGTAACATACATGTATATATACTCTCATTATGAAAAAATATCAAATACAATCTCAGAATTAAAGATTTACCCATTTATTACGTTTTAAGGCTTTATGGTGAAAAGAGACAAGGAAAATATTCAAGTTTTAATATACATGATAAAATTACGAAAAATCCAACAGACATAAACTGTTAACTGAAATTTTAAAATGATCCTCTATAAACTGTACGGTTGGTTGGTTTGTTGGTTGAATGTTTTTACGTCACATCAGTTTTTTTTCAGCTTCTTGTGATGAGACAACTTTTTCTTATTAAGTTGTTATTATTGTTAGTCTAAAATAAAATGGCGACATTTAGAGTGCTAGTACATATACGCTGGACTCGATACACCGACTGCAATGTCACAGAAAATTAAGTTCATTGCACTAATCGAGCCACAACAAGGAAACCCCTTTCTTAATTGAAATCGATCCCAATCACCTGGGATTTGAAGGTTACGCCTTCATCACTCTGTCACTGCGGCCACCTTATAAAGTGTATGAGAAACATACTACTACTAGATTTACAATGCAATGCAACCCGAACTGCATATAATTGCCATGTGCATTATTTTTAAATAAAAATTCAAAAGTATCTCATGACAAAACAATAATTAATTTATTGAGGGGGTGGACCTTGGGCCAGAGGACAGAGCATATAAAGTATTAGATTGCTCTCTATCATGCAAGCAATGTGTTTTATATGTGGGAGTCTGAATAGTTTTGTAAGATATATCCAACAATGTATTAAGTAGGGGTGGCGCTGACGAAATATGTTGAGTATTGGATATATCTAATAGAAAGGATTGAGGTTGTGGATCTTAATAGGTTTCAATGTGATCAAAGGGTGTGGCACAGATACTGGTGCCAAAACCTATTACAGTACAGACCTGTCGAAAGTTTAACACTAAGGTAAAGGATAAGTGCCGAATCAACAGCTCATCTTAGCCCCTCATAATCAACACCTCTTGATAACTGCTATCTATGTTTCGGCGGGCCAGCTTTTCGACCAAAAGCATATCTAAACCCCTCTCCAGCCGATATTCGACTCTTTTTCGTTAACTCGGTGTTAAACTTTTGACGGGTCTGTACTGTATGTACTGTACTTCTTGCGATTAGACACACCATTTTTAAGATTTATGGCAATCTCAGGTAGTCGAGTAAAATAAGAATTTTACATATTTTGTGTGGCGGATCCAAATAGCAGCCGTGTTAGATTTTTATATGCCATTACCATATCTTCAGACCAATGGTAATGTATTGCCTGCATAGTAACATCATGTTGTTTTTGTTGTAATGTTGCTTAATGTCGCATCAGCATTTTTAGCTATCTGCGACAGAATTAAGTTAGTTTAATTCTAAGAATCAATCAAAGTACAGGTTCTTGTATGTGCAAGATATAACAGTTTGTGTTTGAACTGACCGGGGTTCGAACCCACGGCGTCCCACTCTAGAGACACACACTAAGTAGACCCGATATGGGAAATAATACATGCGGTAGCACATATGCATGCATATTTATATTCACTTGGAAAATCTAATTTATGATATTTCAGTAAATTTAAAAAAAAATCCAAGGACGAAATCTTGAAATGTATACTCTATAAAAAGACCTTCCATATACTGATATACAGATCAATCTTTTATAAAGCCATGTTTCCATCTACAAGCTGATATAATGAGAGGTATACATTAGCTATATATAGAATAAAATAATTCACTGAACTTCATGCAAGTTAAACTAGTTTAAATGCATTTCATTTAGTTCAGTAAAGATGTGTTACCTTGGAATAAGGTAATATAATCATCTGTTTTACATTGATGTCAAGAGTGTTTCAAGGTTGTCAAGTAAAAGTTGATGTCGAAAACAGGACTACCCGGAAAAAAACAACCTTCGGCAAGCGAAATGACAACATTTGTCTTCTCAAACAAGCATAGAACTGACATTCAAGGGTCAAGACTTTAATATGTCCTTGTACTTTGAAATTGTTTCAGTTACGTACCATCAAAAAGAGAGACTATTTAATACTCTCAGGTGATTTGCATCATTGAAATTGGCACCGGAGTACGGACCATAGCAATTTAAGCTACAACAAAATCTGCTCACAATGCACAGGATAAATGTTTTGAGTTTTCTTAGTTCGTCATGTCGAAATTACTTTTTTATTTGGAATGTATATACATTCTAAACTACTGCATTAGTTTTATAAGTTTTAAAAATTTCAAATATACTATATAGAGTTTTATATTTAAAATCTTGGGGATACATCATAATATCAGATTTTAAATGCCAGCCCAAGGTTGGCAACTTCTAAGATAATTCTGCAGTACTGGGTAAATCGAGGCCGAATCATCTGCAATATCAAACATGTCCTACCACCATTAGGGCAGAAAATTCGGCCTAGGGTAAATGAGGATATAATTGAATAAAAATTAACATGCATGTATTATTTCTCATTCGGGCTTGCTAAAATGTTGACCCGATAGTTTGAAACCTAAAATCGACATTGATTTGTTAGAAGTGACCATACAGCTATTGTAAACATGGTGAGTAATCTTTGAGTAGAGATTTGTTTAATCAGCGAAGCTTTAGGGACACCCTGGTGGTTTTCTAGATTCCTACCGACCATCTCGTAATACATGTTAGAAATCTGACTATCGCCATCGTCTCCACTGTCAATTTTGGAACTGAATGAAAGATCGAACAATATATTTATAATGTAATGTCTTAAAAATTTTATTTGTGTAAGAAGTCATATTTTCTGAGATTTACCGCCATACCCGCCTGTCCTTGTCCTCATGGCCAGGTTACCGTGAGTACCATGTGCCACCGAGAAATAACTTTAAAAAAATGAAAATTATAAAATTATATAATTTCTAAAAATACTTAGTTATCACAATAAAAACTTATTTCGGTCTTTAAAATAAAATAATATATGCATATTTAGAAGCCGCAGTCCAGCTAGATTTTAGAAACACCACGTGATAGTTCTGCCGAAAATCTGTATAGGTATTGAAAAATGTCGGTGTTTATAACTATTCATAAATACTCAAATTTTTTATAAACAACATTAATTTTTATATTTTTAAAATATGAAATCCGTCTATTTTATAGGCATGTCACTTTTGTTGTTTTTATAAAGTTCAGTTATTGTCCGGTTTTTGACAACTTAAACTTTGCGATTTTTTAATATTTGATTTTTTTTCTTATGACGTCATTATTTTTCTTAACATTCAAGTAAAATTTCCACATCATTAGAGTGTAACTAGAAATAAATTTTGAGAACAAAAATTGAAGTCCCGAAAGAATATTTTCATTTGATACCATATTTGTCAAAGTCTGATGAGTATTAACGAAATTACGGGCAAAAGAAAACTATGGCTTGAGATTTACGTTGACGCCAAAAAAATGCGTAGAAATGCGTAGTTGAGGCTTAACCCCTTAAGCCTCAACTACGCATTTCTACGCATTTTTTTGGCGTCAACGTAAATCTCAAGCCATAGTTTTCTTTTGCCCTTCATTTCCTTAATACTCATCAGATTTTGACAAATATGGTATCAAATGAAAAATTATTTCAGGACTTTAATTTTTGTTCTTAAATTTTTTTCTAGGTACACTCTAATTATGTGAAAATTTCACTTGAATGTTTAGAAAAAATAATGACGTCAGAAGAAAAAAATTCAAATATTAAAAAATCGCAAAATTTATTTTGACATAAACCGTACCATTAACTTTATAAAAAAACAACAAAAGTGACATGCCTATAAAATAGACGGATTTCATATTTTAAAATATCAAAATTATTGCTGTTTATAAAAAATTGAGTATTAATGAGTAGTTGTAAACCCCGACATTTTTCAATAACTATACAGATTTTCGGCAAAACTATCACGTGGTGTTTCTAAACTCTAGCCGGGCCGTGGCTTCTAAATATACATATATTATTTTATTTTAAAGACCGAAATAAGTTTATTGTGATAACTAAGTATTTTTTAACTTGTATAAACATAATTTCCGTTTTTTAAAAGTTTATTTCTCGGTGGCACATGTTACTCACGGTAACCTGGTCATGAGGACAAGGACAGACCGGTATGGCGGTAAATCTCAGAAAATATGACGTCTTACACAAATAAAAAATTATGGGTTTGAATTTAACTTTTATGCTGAAAATGATATAGATTTGATTAAAAATGTCAGAACACCGATGATCGTAAACAAATATGCGCTATATACGGATGGAAATGTCACCCGATAAAAAATAAACATGTGCTATAAATAGAACCACGGGAATCCCATATTCACAAACCATTTGCAGAAAATCGAAAATCAACAAATCAATCGCACATAAACCGATGCGCAACATGTACCTAATTATTAATTTTTCGATCTTTCATTCAATTCCAAAATTGACAGTGGAGACGATGGCGATAGTCAGATTTCTAACCCAATCATGAGATGAATTCAGGACATAGGTCGGTAGAAATCTAGAAAACCAACAGCTTGTCTCTAAAGCTTCGCTGATTAAAAAATGTCTACTCAAAGATACAATAGCTACATCTTGTATGGTCAATTCTAACAAATTAATGTCGATTTTAGGTTTCAAATTATCGGGTCAACATTTTAGCAAGCCCCGAATGAGAAATAATACATGCATGTCAGTTTTTTAATCAATTATATCCTTATTTACCCTAGGCCGAATTATCTGCCCTAACGGTGGTAGGGCAGTTTAGATATTAAAGATAATTCGGTCTCAGAATTATCCTTGAAGTTGCCAACCTTCAGCTGGCATTTCAAATCTGATATTATGATGTATTCCCAAGATTTTAAATATAAAACTTTATAGTATATTTGAAATTTTTAAAACTTAAAAAACTAATGCAGTAGTTTAGAATGTATATGGATTCCAAATAATAAAGTAATTTTGACATGACCAACTAAAAAACCCCAACATTTATCCTGTGCATTATGCAGCAGATTTTGTTGTAGCTACAATTACTATGGTCCGTACGCCGGTGCCAATTGCAATGATGCAAATCACCTGAGAGTATTAATTAGTCTCTCCTTTTGATGGTACGTGACTGAAACAATGTGAAAGTACAAGGACTTATATTAAAGTATTGACCCTTGAATGTCAGTTCTAGGCTTGTTTGAGAAGACAAATGTTGTCATTTCGCTTGCCATCCGAAGGTTGTTTTTCTACGGGTAGTCCTGTTTTCGACATAAAATTTTACTTGACAACCTTGAAAAACTCTTGACAACAATGTAAAACAGATGATTATCTTTTTTCATTCCAAGATCACGTATCTTTCCTGAACTAAATGAAATGCATCTAAACTAGTTTAACTTGCATGTAGCTCAATGAATTATTTTATGCTATATATAGTGTATTGTTTCACAATTAATACGCTATTGTAGAGCTTGTTTCCACTACGGGGACTTTGCACAACGAAGTAGGCTGCTTGCAAATAAATTGTTGACTCAATGATATTGCAAGCCTAGACTTATCAAGGCCCTCAAAAGGTTTTATGACCGTCATCATAGTATTGTTAGTAAGTTTGATGTCTTTGTGTCCAGGATTTCCCTGGATATATTTGACGTCTCATAGTTCTATGTTCCTTTTACAGAATTTTGATTACACACGTTGCGGGTGTAGCTAGCTAAACAGGAGGTGCTTACCCTTCCAGAGTACCCAGCCTCACTTTCCTGGTGGAAGTTCACGTGTCTAACCTAACTTGTCAGTTCCAAAGTTTTTACTTTGCATCTGGATTGTGATTCAGACATGGATTAGTATGTTTGTTTTTGATATAGCTAATGTATACCTCTTATTTTTTCAGCTTGTAGATGGAAACAAGGCTTTATAATCGATTGATCTGTATATCAGTATATGAAAGGTCTTTTTATAGAAATACATTTCGTGAATTCGACCTTGGATTTTTATTTATTTATTGTTTTTTTTTAATTTACTGAAGTGTCATAAAAAACTTCAAGTGTATGCATGCATATGTATTACGTATACCGCGTGATTATCTCCAATATCGGGTCTACCTAGTGTGTGTCTCTAGAGTGGGACGCCGTGGGTTCGAACCCCGGTCAGTTCATACACACACTGTTATATCTTGCACATACAAGAACCTGAACTTTGATTGATTCTTAGAATTGGCTGATAAGTTGATTAACTTGATTTTGTCGCGATGCGACATTAAGCAACATTACAACAAAAACAACATGATGCTACTATGCAGGCATTACATTACTATTGGTCTGAAGATGTGGTAATGGCATATAAAAATCTCAACATGGCAGCTATTAGGACACCACACAAAATATGTAAAATTCCGTTTTTACTCGACTACCTGAGCATGCCAGGAATCTTATATATTGTGTGTCTAATCACAAGACGTACAGTATATAATAGGTTTTGGCACCAGTTTCCGTGCCACACCATTTGATCACATTGAAACCCATTAAGATCCACAACCTCAACCCTTTCTTTTAGAGAAATCCAATACTCAACATACATGTATTTCGTAAGCGCCACCCCTGTACAATACATTGTTGGATATCTAACAAAACTATTCAGACTCCCACATATAAAACATGTATATATTTTAAATTGCTTGCATGATAGGAGAGCAATCTAATACTTTATATGCTCTGTCCTCTGGCCCAAGGTCCACCCCCTCAATAAATTGATTATTGTTCTGTCATGAGATACTTTTGACTTTTTATTTAAAAATAATACACATGACAATTAAATGCAGTTCGGGTTGCATTGCATTGTAAATCTAGTAGTAGTATGTTTCTCATACACTTTATAGGCGGCCGCAGTGGCCGGGTGGTTAAGGCGTAACCTTCAAATCCCAGGTGTTTGGGATCGATTTCAAGTAAGAAAGGGTTTTCCTTGTTGTGGCTCGAATAGTGCAATGGGCTTAATTGTCTGTGACATCGCAGTCATGTATCCAGCGTATATGTACTAACACTCTAAATGTCGCCATTTTGTTTTAGACTAACAATTGAAATTAATAAGAAAAAGTTGTCTCATCACAAAAAGCTGAAAAATAACTGATGTGACATAATACATTCAACCAACAAACAAACCAACCAGCCGTACAGTTCATAGAGGATCAAATTTCAGTTATAGCAGTTTATGTAGATTAAAACTTGAAACTTGAAACAAATTTTAAGAATATTTTCCTTGTCTCTTTTCACCATAAAGCCTTAAAACGTAGTAAATGGGTCAATCTTGAATTCTGAGATTGTATTTGATATTTTTTTCATAATGAGAGTATATATATACATGCATGTTACATTGGTGTGTATTTCTTAATTTTTTTCAATGAATAATTATTTCTTCTTTTGTACCTCAATGCAAATTTACAATAGACACAAACAGTTTAGTGAATTGTATATCCAGAAACACTATTTGAATGAATTTACCTTTATTTGCATTAGCTGATTTTTTTAGTAATTACCATGGCAACCGATATCAGACTTTTACGAAAGACATATATAATTTACTCTTACTTTTTCAGAGTACAGGAGATTTTCTTTAATTTATTGTAATATAAGGAAAAACAATGGAAAAAAACCTTAAAAACATACATTTATTTATTTGTAAAACCTTGAACCATGATATATTAATGGATATTTTTATTTCAAAGTAAAAGCATACTGGAGTTAAAATTTGAAATAGAAGTTGGTTATCCCTGCATATTTGTTATAACAAGAATTAAATTGCTTGAAATATTTTTTTGTCCATTCAATGTAAATTTTCAATAGTTATATGTATTTAGTTAGAATATGCGTTCAGAAACAATATTTAAATGATTGTTTACCTATTTATGCAAATTAGATGTAGATCCGTTGCCATGGTAACCAATAATAAGTCTTTATTGCAAATGTAATTAAAACTGCAATTCTTTATCTTTAAGAATATATAAGTTTTCCTTATATTAATATACAATAGAAAGGCTGAAAATAAGCATCGAAAACCGACCATCATCTGTTTGTAAATCGTGAATAATAGATTAAAATCGCGATTTTGTTCATTATATCACAGATTCAATTGAGCTAAAACTTCAGTATTGCTGAAATATTTTACAATTAAAGTTTAAATTGTATCAAATTTCTTCATTTTTATAATTTTTGTGTGGATTCCTGGTAGATATATGCATTTGTTTGTCACTCATGCGCCCAGAAGCAATATTTTAATGATTTTTCCTAAATTTTTGCATTAAAATGGATATTCCGTTGCCATGGTAACCAATATCTGACTAAATTTGATGGAAACAAAAAGTTTAAGTCATATGCTTTGATAATATATAGGGGTTTGTATTTGACAAAATTAATGCAAAAGGCCGAAAAATAGCTGTGAAAATTAGTATGATTTCCCTCTAATTTCAACTAAAAATCCTGAGGCTTAAGGGGTTAAGGGGTTAAGCAATGAAGGGCTCTGTGATCCATAAGCCAATGTATTAGACCCAGTAGGCCACCAAGGTCCCTCCCTGATATTTGAGTATAAAACTATTGTAACTTATTGTCAAGGAATCCATTTTTATGCTTTTTGGGGATGGGTCACCTTTTGACAGTAAAAAGCCATATAAAGCAATTTCTTATAAACAGGGTGGGATGAGGAGAGAGAGAGAGAGAGAGAGAGAGAGAGAGATGCATATGTCAAATGAAAAACATTGAAAATAGAGAGTACTGAAGAATTTCAAAGAATTGTGTTTTGTGAAAAATAACTCTCATTGGGGGTCTGGGTATGTAAAAAAGTTTTCATTTCCATTATGTCTGTGTTATTGAACTTAATTCTAAAAAATAATGAAATGTAATCCCCAAAAACAGATTCTAAAGATTCCAGTAAAATACCATTTTAGGATTTTGAACTTTGCGGAAAGTTATTTGTTGCTCTAGACACATTTCAATCAAACTGGTACTTTACAATAGTATAAAACTGTCTTAAATTGTGTAAAATCAATTGTTTAATTTAAAGTCTTGAATTTATATGCTTCACAACTTATAAAATTGTTTTAAAATAAAAAAGTCGAGTTATTGTTTGTGTGAGAATGGGTATGCTGTCTTTAGTATTCAAGTTAGGTTTTTTTTTGTGACTGGGATGCTTGTATTGAATTATAAAGTATGTTTTTTATGTGAGAATGGGCACTTTTACAGTGTCCTGAATTTTAAAGTTATTTTTTTTTTTTTTTTGTGTGTGTGTGAGAATGAGCATGATGCATTGAATTGTTAGTTATTTTTTGTGTGAGAATGGAAAATATGTCTTGAATTTTTAAATTACTTTGGCACTGTGTATTGAAAGTGACTTCTTGTGTGAAAATGCAGGCACAGTGTCTTGAATTTTCTAGTTAATTTTCTGAATTGTCATGTTTTAAAACTTTTGTGTGAGAATGGGCACTTTGAAATGAATTTTCAAATTTTAATTTTTGTTTGAGTCAGTGTGGTGAATTGTCAAGTTACTTTTCATATGAGTCGGTGTTTTGAATTTTTAAGTTTCTTTTTTGTGCAAGAATGAGGTACAGTCCTGCCTTAAAAGGTCACCTCTATATAAGGGTCACCTGCTTATAAAGGCCAGTGGAAATGTATCCCAGTTGTTCTTTATTCATATTATTTGAACCTGTATATAAAGGCCACTTGCACATAAAAGCCGCTTTAACTGGTTCCCTTGGGTGGCCTTTATAGACAGGTTTGACTATAAGTGTATTTAATGATCAAGTTACTTTTCATTATTTTGTTTTCTTCAATACATGGAATGTTTATTTCTTAGATACAGACGACCCAAGGTTACTCTCAATTCTAGAATTAAAATGAAAATGCTGCAGCATGATCAGCGATTTAATTGGCATCAGAATTAGCCAGCCGTTAATAAAAGGCGAACGTGTCTCTCACAAAGGCACTGCAGAAAATCATTAACGCTCCGATATCCTAACTATAAAAGACAGACTAAATTCATTCAAACCATGAATACAATAAATAAATTGAACACTTTTCATATTCCCAGTCGAGGGTTTATCTTCGCCAATCTTTTCATGTCGGTATTTATATTTAGCCAGTAGAGGGAGTGATACATTTTAACGGATTCCATTACGCTCGTTCGTCGTTTTTGAAAACGTGTAAATCAAACCATAATGAAAAACATATTGAATTAAGTAATGTTTTGTGTGGTGATTGTTCATTTATTTGTTAATCTAATTATCAGTAATGTTTTACATGATATAAATGAAATTACAAAACTGGATAATGTTCAATATCGTTAAGGTACTTGTTAACTTCAGTCTGTGAATTTGAACAATGTATGCTACATGTATTGTACAGTAAAACCTTCTTTAGGGACCATCTCTACACAAAGACCACCTGTACATTCAGTAAAACATGTATAGTGGCCACCTCTGTATAAAGACTATCTGTCTATACAGTAAAACTTGCTATAGCAACCACCTTTTTATAAAGACCACCTTCTATACAATAAAACCTATAATGACCACCTCTGTATAAAAACCACCTGCCTATACAGTAAAGCACTTAACACAGACCACCTGTATATAAAGATCACCTGTCTATACAGTAAAACATGTTGCAGTAACTACCTCTACATAAAAACCACCTGTGATCATGATTTCACATTTATTTGTTAATCTAATTATCAGTAACATTTTACATGATATAAATGAAATTACAAAAACTGGAAAATGTTCAATATCGTTTAGGTACTTGTTAACTTCCAATCCGTAAATTTGTAAGCCTTGGTGCATTGTAAAGTAAAACCAGCTACAGTGCTCACCTTAGTGTAAAGACCACCTGTAAAACCTGCAATATTGACAACCTCTATATAAAGACCATCTGTCTATTGCCTATAAAGAAAAACCTGCCAAAACTATCACCTGTACACATAGACCCCCTGTAGATACAGTGAACTGCTACAGTGACCACCTCTATATAAAAACCACCTGTCTATACAGTAAAACCTGATGTAGCAACTGCCTGTACACATAGACCACCTGTCTATACAGAAAACCTGATATGGCAACTGCCTGTACACATAGACCCCCAGTTTATACAGTGAAACCTGCTATAATGACCACCTCTATATAAAGACTACCTGTCTATAAAGTAAAACCATTCTACACAGACCACCTCTATATTAAGACCACCTGTCTATACAGTAAACCACTCTACACAGACCACCTCTATATTAAGACCACCTGCCTATACAGTAAAACATGTTGCAGTGACCACCTCTATATATAAACCACCTGTAATCATGATTGTTCATTTATTTGTTAATCTCATTATTGAAAACATTTTACATGATATAAATGAAATTACAAACCTGAAAAAATGTTCAATACTGTTAAGGTACCCGTTAACTTCAGTTTGTGAATTTGAACAATGTACACTACATGTATTATACAGTAAAACCTTCTTTAGGGACCATCTCTACACAAAGACCACCTGTACATTCAGTAAAACTTGTATAGTGACCACCTCTGTATAAAGACCACCTTCTATACAGTAAAACCTGCTATCATGAACAACTCTATATAAAAACCACTTGTCTATACAGTAAACCACTTTACACAGACCACCTCTATATAAAGACCACTGGTCTATACAGTAAAACTTGCTATTATGACCACCTCTACATAAAAACCACCTGTGATCATGATTGTTCATTTATTTGTTAATCTAATTGTCAGTAACATTTTACATGATATAAATGAAATTACAAAAACTGGAAAACTTGTTAACTTCAGTTTGTAAATTTGTAAGACATGATGTATGCTACATGTATTGTACAGTAAAACTTGAAATATTGACTACCTCTACATAAAAACCACCTGTCCAATTTAGCTAGTGTTATACAGTTAAACCTGCTACAGTGACCACCTCTATATAATTACTACCTTTCTCTACAGTAAAACCTGCTATAAGGACACTATACATTATTAAGGGGGTTAATAAATACCAAAAATCCCATAAAAAGGGAAAACAGTTAATTTGAAAGAAATGTTTCAAACAATTAAAACAACTGGCAGAAATAAATGTCGGTCAAAGAGGCAAATTGCTACTGAAAAAAACATGCATTGCAGTTATGTGTAACCTACTAGTGTGTTAGCGAGCTCTTATTTTTAGCCAATTTTTTCAAAATAATTTCATTTCTTTAACAACTGGGTTAAATTGAATACATTGTAAAAAATCCTTGGATGATGGATATTCTGGCATGGCCATCTGAAATTCAAATGCAAATAAAGTGCTAGTTGGGCGATAACTTCTTTATTTGGCTTTTTGCTTTCTTAAAAATTACATTTCATCAACTTTGATATTTCTATAAAAATTGGAAAAAATGAAATTGTCTGAAATTCAAATGCAAATAAAGCTTTAGTTGGGCGATATATCCCTATTGGATGTCTTGCCTTTTTAAAAATTGGGTTTCAACAACTTTGATATTAAACTGGAAATTGAAAAAAATGAAATGATAATAATATTTAGGTATATTTGGAAATTCAAATCGGTTTATGTGGGTGCAGATTGAGCCAGTTTAATTAAAAATTGGCTTCTGGGAACAACACACCGTAAATGTCACAAAATGGTTATTTATTATGAATATTGAGTCTGTTTCAGAAATAAGGAAGTGATTTTATTGGTTGAATTGTCATCCAATGGTATTCGAGAGCATTTCATTTTTTAAAAAATCTGAAATTATAAAATTTTATTTTAATTAATGCTACAAAAGTTATTCTTTTTTATTAAGTAATTTTATTTAAATATCTTTTGAATTGTGTCACTATTGTATTGAAGATTAAAAATAATATCGAGAACTACAAAAACTGATCGTGTCGCACAATTTCTTTTGGTTACCTCCAAAGTATTTGAGAAAAAAGATGGAATTTGAGTAACTACAGTACCTAGACAAGGTGGACAGCCTTGTTGCAACCGCTATTGAAATAACGACCACTATTGAAATAATTATTTCAATAGCGGTTGAGAATGCACTGAAATGACGACCACTATTGAAATAATTATTTCAATAGCGGTTGAGAATGCACTGAAATAACGACCTCTATTGAAATAATTATTTCAATAGCGGTTGAGAATGCACTGAAATCACGACCACTATTGAAATTGGAATAAATTTTTCAATAGCGGTTGTATCTGCACTGAAATAACGACCTCTATTGAAATAATTATTTCAATAGCGGTTAAGGATGCACTGAAATGACGACCACTATTGAAATAATTATTTCAATAGCGGTTGAGAATGCACTGAAATAACGACCTCTATTGAAATAATTATTTCAATAGCGGTTGAGAATGCACTGAAATAACGACCTCTATTATTTCAATAGCGGTTGGGAATGCACTGAAATAACGACCACTATTGAAATTATTTTAATAGCGGTTGAGAATGCACTGAAATAACGACCACTATCGAAATTGGAATAATTATTTCAATAGCGGTTGTAT
The DNA here is from genome assembly GCA_021292105.1 of Anadara kagoshimensis. Lineage (NCBI taxonomy): Eukaryota > Metazoa > Mollusca > Bivalvia > Arcoida > Arcidae > Anadara > Anadara kagoshimensis. The sequence continues at coordinate 43,424,190 of CM037862.1, forward strand.
CTGCACTGAAATAACGACCTATATTGAAATAATTATTAGTCCCCTATCTGTGAAACCGAAAGGGGATTATAGTGATAGTCGATGTCCGTCTGTCAGTCTGTCCGTCTGTCCGGGCTTGTATCCGCAACTCCTACCAAACTACTGAAGGGATTTCACTCAAACTTTACAGAATTGATCATCAGGAAGTCCTTTTATGCATATCCAAAGGACGTTGTTGTCGGATGTGCGTCTGTCCGTTCAGCCGTCCGTCCGTCCGTCCAGAAAGCGTGTGTCCGCAACTCCTTCCAAACTACTGAAGGGATTTCACTCAAACTTTACACTGGATTAACCCTAATGTATATTGTTGTGTTTATATAAATGCACATATAGACTAGAAAGTTGTTTCTTGAAATTAGTCTAAATATCGCTCTGCTTAAATTTAAAAATTACGAACTGCAATATGAATCTTAACATGTTCATCTTTTATTTGTATTTTTGTCATAACATTTTAAAGAAGAAAACTGCATTTTATGAATCGTAAGATACACACTTTTCTATCTCGTTCTTTTTAAATGGTTTTACTTTATGAATCCCACTGAATATAGTAATTTATAAATTTTATTTATTTTTTTTTTAAAAAACACTTACCTCTGTTGATCAGTACAAAGTGACTTCTTCTCTTGAAAGCACCTCGTGACTCCGAGTCTATTTCGATTGGTTAGCAATAACAAATGATAAGTAGTGGCACTGAAAAAACTAGTTTTTTCTTCCTTTTCTGTCTCAATGCCTTTGCAGATGAACTTGTCACATACGGTAATATTTTAATGTATTGTTTTATTGCCTCCCATCTCTTTTTTAAAATAATGGGAAATACATATTGCAGTGCAATTCTGATGTATCATTGAAGAAGATTTTAAGTCCTGTACTTATGCATTGTATAATTTTTTAACTTGGGTCTTATATATCAGATCTGAAATATCTTATCATTTTCTTCTCTGAAAAAAATTGTGGTTAATATGTATGGATTATAGTTCATTATGTTTATTAACTGAATGTTATAGAAAAAACCCTTCTTAAAAATATTTAAATGGATATCTTAATAATAAAATCAAAGCACCTTAAATTCGAAAAATGCAGCTGTACATGCAAGGTTTTCGTAATGATTTTGACCAGTATATACTGTTTATAGGAAACAAGCTAATGTATAAACTTGCCAGTATATACTATGCATTAGAAAACAGAGGTAAATTACGACTGTTCCTCAACAAATACCTCTTATAACTTTTGTTTTTGGTATGGTAAAATATATTACTATTAATTAACGAATAAGATCATATTCACTGGTTGTGCAGTGATAAACATAATCGTCATCGCAAATATATTCAATAAGCGGTTAGGTTATTTGTGTAGAAAAAAGTTCTTAAGACATTATTATTTCAATAGTGGTCGTTATTTCACTTCTCAACCGCTATTGAAATAATTTCAGTAGTGATCGTTATTTCAGTGCATTCTCAACCGCTATTGAAATAATTTCAATAGTGGTCTTTATTTCAGTGCATTCCCAACCGCTAGTGAAATAATAGAGGTCGTTATTTCAGTGCATTCTCAACCGCTATTGAAATAATTATTTCAATAGAGGTCGTTATTTCTTTCAATAGTGGTCGTTATTTCAGTACATTCTCAACCGCTATTGAAATAATTATTTCAATAGAAGTCATTATTTCAGTGCAGATTCAACCGCTATTGAAATAATTATTCCAATTTCAATAGTGGTCGTTATTTCAGTGCATTCTCAACCGCTATTGAAATTATTTCAATAGTGGTCTTTATTTCAGTGCATTCTCAACCGCTATTGAAATTATTTCAATAGTGGTCGTTATTTCAGTGCATTCTCAACCGCTATTGAAATATTATTTCAATAGTGGTCGTTATTTCAATAGCGGTTGTAACACAGCCTACCTCAAAGATACATAACCAAATTTTTTTTATCAATTTTGCCAATTTCAAACCTTTATATGCAAGTTTACTGTGTATATAATCTCATAGATATTTTTCTTTGTAACCTTCGATGGAAAACTTTGAAAGAGTTATGTTAACTTTGATCGAAACTTATAAAAGGGTTCTTCAGCCTGCCACTCCTACCGACATTGAATTTTAAAATCTTCCAAAGGGAAGCAATGCCTTCAAGATAAAGTGCAGGGAGAGTCCTTTAGCATGCCAGCCATGTCTACCATAATGACATAAGGTATTAGATTTTAAGGTCTCTACCAAAGGACCCTTTGACTTTTATTTCATAAATGCTGAGTGTTTATCAAGAAGTAGAATGGCTTCTTGGGATAAACAAAAATGTCGCAGCACTGTGATTTACTTAGGAAACTTAGTTCGTTTTTGTTTTGAGAAATGTATCAGAAGTCAAAGGAATGAGGAAGTAATATTATTGGTCGAATTGTCGTCAAATGGCATTGAAGATCACAAATGGCTAAAAAAAATTCAGAAATTTTAAAACTTTATTGAAATTTTGACGCTTAAACGTTTATCTAAATTCTGAAATCTCTTTTTAATGAATCTCTCATAATATCTTTTTACAGTTGAATTATAAGGAGAATATGGGTTTTTTTCAGCTCCTGAAAAACAAACTCAGTGAATTAAGAGCATGCACACTAAACTATAATCTGTATGTTTTGTTGCAGATATTTGTGAAAATGTTATGTAAAATAAGATATAAATAAAGACCATTTCAAAATGGATGTAAGAAGTTGAAAATTTATTATACATTTATAAAATTTAAAACTACCAAATTAAGATTCATGTGAAAATAAAAATCAGTATTGTAGTGCAGTAAAAAAAATATCCTCTTTGATATTGATGTACACTTGTGATCTCAAATGGTTTTAGTTTGATGCCATTTCTTTTTGGGGGCCAAATAGGGCCAAGGGGTCTAAAGCACTGTTTTGTAGACTATAGTGCCTTTTACCACCCAAGTTCCAATCCCACTTGGCACAAATCTTAGTGTGAGAAAGTACGCCACCTTTGACTTTAAATTTTTATTTCTCTTCTCTGATGCTGCTTTGTCAAGTGGAACCTTGTTTGAGCCTTCTGTCCATTGTTGGTAATTTTCTGTCGGTACTCTAGTTTGTTCCACCATCACTGAAGTGACTGCCTCGATATAAGTAAAAAGAGTGTAAAGCAACATTAAGAAGTACTTCCAACTAAAGTTGGATTATTGGATCCTCAAACCTAAGACCTCTCAAACTTATAGGAATCAAGTACATATATATAGCTGTATTACTTCACTCAATTCCTTAGTGGAGAGGAACCTTGTTTGAGTATTTGATGCAATTGACTGCCATTAGGAAGAGACCTTAAAAACCGATGTCCCTTATCACAGCAGATGTGGCATGTGAAAGAACCCTCCCTGCAGATTGCCTTGAGCAAACTATCTGCCACTTTACTTATAGATGGTGACATCTCAATATAAGTGACATATTTGTGACTGGGATGTAAAACCCAAGGGCCTTTTAATCCATCAGCCATTGACTTTCCAATTTGGTACAAATTTCCTCTGTAGACAATAAACTTGTGTTAACAGGAAAACCGATATAAAACCAGGGATTGACTTAAGATATATCTTCATATTACACCATTAGACAATATTTCTCCTCCATTGATTTTTTTATTGCATAATGTTTCAAATCTTCAGAGAATTTATCACCATAATATAAAACTAAATATCCTTGTAAATAAAAGTTTTCATCAAATTTGTTCTCAATGGAGAAGTTATTTATATAAAGAGATATATAATTTTCTACTGAAGACTTCGGTGTTATTAGACCTCCGAGGTATTTGAGAGATATATTTAGACGTACTTTTACATGTACACTGAGGGCGCGGTGGCCTAATGGATAAGACGTCAGTCTTCAAATCCAGGGTCTCTCACCACTGTGAGTTCGAGTCCCGCTCGGACCACATGTGGGAAAGTGAATTTTCCTTGCCGTCGGCCTTTACTGATTCACCTGGTATCAGTATAATGGACTGGGGGAGTGGTACGCTTGTCTGCGGCGTACTGACTCTGTGAGCTAGCACGGTAAAGTCGCCCTGAGTGCACACTAGTACAAGGCAGACCATACAACACACTCGCACTTCACATGCATACACAAAATTGTTCATAGATTAATCCATAGAGATTAATTAAATAGTTCTCGTCGGGAATAGCTGAAAAATTGCTGATGCGACGTTAAGCAACATTCAACCAACATGTACACTTTCTGCACTTTGAAATAAAACCTGGCAAGATTTTTTTTTTCTTTTCTTCTTTTTCATGTCTATGAATTCGAAAAACCATTCATGATATGCAAGTCCTTCTCTCTCATGTGTATGAATTGGAAACCGTTCATGATATGCAAGTCCTTCTCTCTCGTGTGTATGAATTGGAAACCGTTCATGATATGTGAGTCCTTCTCTCTTGTGTGTATGAATTGAATATCAATTGATATGCAAGTCTCTTTAATACTGAAGATCTACTAAGTAAACACCATCAGTAACCTAGAGCTAGCAGTCAAACCCAGATACCAGTACAGTAAATCCTTGTTATAATGATCCTCTTGATAACCTTCCAAGCTTGTTAATCCCCTTAATTATCAGTGTTACCACCACACTGATATTGAAATTCTGAGATCTTGTTTCTTCTAGATTTTTTTATAAACCTCCCTAATTCTTTTGCAGATGACTGCTCTAACATCCCATGTTCTAATACCACCAAGATTGGTCCTATTTGAGAAAGTTTGTCTATGCTTGCAATGTTGGTAGTTTTATCTGGGAACTCCAGTTTTCTTTTTAACTGTTCTTAACTGATTGCCACCAAAATTAGTGCAATAATGTTTACTTGGGCATAAAACATCCTTTCAACCCCGGTGACCAAGTTTTCAAAAGTCCACATATATGGATCACATTGCCTCTCCCTGCCTGAGTTCTAATCCAACTTAAGACAGATCTTGGTGTGAAAAGCTTGTCAGTTTGGTGATTTTTCTAGACACTCTGGTTTCTTCCACCAGCCATGATATAAGTGAAAGAATCTTGAGTGGGACATAAAATTCCATTACTGGGTAATCCACTACATTCCACTCCTTATAACCAACCAACAAGTTGGCACAATCCATGTAGCCATGTATTTATCACTCTTCAGTTTTGTAGATATTAATAAGATCTATCATAATTTTGCATAATCAAATATGGACAAAAACTTCAAACTTTTTTTAAAACTTCTTCAGGAAATCGAAAGAGTAATAAATTATCAATGAAGTGAAAATTAATTTAATTTCAATAGTGATCAATTTATATAAAATTTTCCAATAGCCACCATATGTAAACAATCTTTGAAGTGAGCCTCCTAGCTGTCATTGCCATATGGGAATATTCTCAGGGGATGAGCCTTCTTAAACCATAGTCATTACATAACCATACAATGGTTAATTAGAGACAAATTGTCAAGAAATAATTGACAAAAGCTTCAAGTCAAAAACTTAATTGTATGGTTAATTGACACGTTAACTCTCTGAAAATAAATACTTTTCTGTTTATGTCGTAATAAAACGGAAAATCTATTTGAAAACCTAATATTTGAACAAGAAATTTGCTCAATCCTAGATTTGTTATTTATTTGTTATTTTGTTACCAAATTTAGAGCACTGTGTGGCAAATGTGAAATATTTGCAGTGTTTATTTATATATATCTCTCTTATATGACGCGAGGGCGCGGTGGCCTAATGGATAAGACGTCAGTCTTCAAATCCAGGGTCTCTCACCGCTGTGAGTTCGAGTCCCGGTCAAACCACATGTGGGAAAGTGAATTTTCCTTACCATTGGCCTTTACTGATTCACCTGGTATCAGTATAATGGACTGGGGGAGTGGTACGCTTTTCTGCGGCGTACTGACTCTGTGAGCTAGCATGGTAAAGTCGCCCTGAGTGCGCGCTAGTACAAGGCAGACCATACAACACACTCGCACTTCACATGCATACACAAAATTGTTCATAGATTAATCCATAGAGATTAATTAAATAGTTCTCGTCGCGAATAGCTGAAAAATTGCTGATGCGACGTTAAGCAACATTCAACCAACCAATCTTATATGACGCCCTTAAATTATAAGCAGCCGTGATGGCACAGTGTTATTAAAAGTGTAGCTTATGATGACGACCTCCCACTTATGGAGCAAGCACTCTACCAAATGAGCTACCGCAGTGGTCAAGTAACATTCCAATCCATGCAATGAGACACATTGTGATTAGTAAGCCTCACTTTAGACCGTTCAAGGACCCCGTCCATATTTGGAAGTTAGACAAAATATTTATCTCTTCTCTTGTTCTCCATTTCACATGTGGCAAGTATAGCTATCTTAACAGGAAGTGCTTACCTTTCTGGAGCACCCGCTTAAAGTTCACATGTTAGACTTAATTTGTCATTTTTTTCAAAGTTTTTATTTTGCTTCTAAGATTGTGATTTGAACATGGACCAGTGTTTTTGTGTTTGATTTGTTTGTTTTTAATGGGTGTTAATGGTTGTTCTTTTTATTGCTAAGTATAAGACATTCACCAGCAACTCTCTGAACTCTATCAGTGAGAAGAATTGTGATTAGTAAACCAATGCTTTTGACCATTCAGCCACAAAGGCCCCTATCCAAAATCAGGAATGAAACAATATGTGTTTATCTCTTGTCTTCTTTTTTCACATTTCACATGTGGCAAGTATAGCAATCTTAACAGGAGGTGCTTACTTTTCCGGAGCACTTTGCCTCACTTCCCCGATGACAGTTCTCATGCCAATTTTCTAAGTTCTTACTTTGATTTTGGCATTGTTCTTTGGGCATGGACCAGCATGTCTGTATTTCATTTGTTGGTTTTTTTTATGAGTGTTAATGGTTATAACGATCTTATTGTTTATTTTAATTATTAGTGGTTTGTCACGAAATTGATCAATTTTTTTTTTAGAAATATCTTGGTCTTCATCCATCAAATAACACCTTGTGTAATATTGCATTTGATTATAAGAATAGTTATACCTGAGTGGCTCTATATGAGATGAGGATGATTTAATTATTGTTCGGTAAAAAGCTAATTAAAATTAACATATGTGTTTAATCATCAAAGAATTTTTTTTTGATAAATTTAATTAAGAACATTTATGATTAATGTACCATGAAATATTTCTGTATTTTTCCGTTTTGGTTATCATATCTATTCATCTTGCAGTATGATTTATGACTTTTAACAAACAACAAACAATATTTGCATTACAGGTATGCAAGCATATTGTTTGTTTTCCTTTTTGTGTTATGATTATTTCAAAGTTTCAAAATGGTTACTGTAAACTGTGAAATTTTAGTGGCAGTTTTTTTTAGCGCTTTTGGCAGTCAGATCATTCGGCTAAAATAAAAATGCCCTAAAATTACCTATAAGGAACTCCGAGTACAAACAAATAGTTGGTGTGCAAAAATAAAGATGTGCCAATCACTTATATTGAGGAAAATTGCTAAAATATGTCTGCGCTAATATAAAGCGGTTTACAGTATATGTTGAGATCATTAGGTTTAAAATTTGAAGATGGGGTAATGGTGTTTTACGCCTCAGTTGAGACAACTTGCATTGACCTAAATGATAACTGAAAGGGTACCAGCAATAATAGATGAGTTGAATGCTGTAATTGAGTTAAGGGACCAGTCAAGATTCTTTCATATCGAGCGAGTCAGTTCTAGGATTGTGAAGGAAACTAGAAAACCTAAAAAAAAAACACTGACCTTCAGCAAGCAAACTCACAAACTTTCTCAAATTAGGATCTGATTGGGATTCAAACTTGGGCAGTGAGAGTTGCTATGTCATCTGGAACTTTTGTCTACAGGTATTGCACCACCAAGTAAGGCACCCTGTATTTTTCTGTTTTTGTTATAAGATCTCTCCATCTTGTAGCTTGATTAATGACTTTCAACAATAAACAATGCTTGCATTCTGATATGCTAACAGATTTTTAATGAAAGAGGGGGATATTTTTAAATCCGAACTTTCATCTGTCCAGACTCTTCTTGTCATTTTTCTGGGAGTTATGGCCGTTTGAAACAAATAAATACCCACTTGTAGGGGATACTTATTCGCTAAGTTTGCTTGTTTGTCTTTTTTGTTTATCTCCCACCTTGCGGAACACAACACTTTCAAATAACTTTAATTGTTCTTTTATTTTTATATTTCAGAGACAAAAGTCCTGTGGTATTCATTTTTTAAAGATGGAGTTTGAAGATATGCCATGCAGCTGTTTAATGGTAAATTATAGTTTTATTTTATGATCAAACACAAACATACTAGTCCATGTCCAAAACACAGTCCCCAAAGCAAAGTAAAATACTTTGAAAACTGGCAAATTAAGTTACCTAACCTGCCACCAGGGAAATTAGGCCGAGTCCTCCTGTTTGAGAATAAAAGGAACATGGAATCAAAAACAAACATACCAATCAATGTCCAAATCACAATCCCAAAAGCAATATTATTACTTTGAAAACTGCCGCATTAAACACATAAAATTCCACTAGGGAAGTTTGGGGTCGCTTGCTTCATAAGAGCAAGTACCTCCTGTCTAGCTAGCTACACCTGCCATTTGTGAAATAAAAGTTGCGAAATGAAAAGAACATGGAACTGTGGGACATCAAATATATCCAGGCTAATTTTGGATACAGAGACATCATACTTATCAACAATATTGTGATGACGGCCATAAATTTTTCGAGGGCCTTGTTAACACTGGACTTGCAGTATTTCTGAGTCAACATTGAATTTTGTAAGCAACTTGAATCATTTGCAATAAGGTGTCGGAGAAAAGAGAATTTTGTTAAGGAAAGATTACCAGTATTAAACGATGACCAGATGAAAATAAAGGTGAATTAGAACAATAAAAATCAAGATATAACACTAAGTCCATGTACTGGTAACAAGTACTAGAAATAAGTACCGATAAACTATTGATGGTATTTGATTATGAATATGATCCAGTTGCCATGATTTATTAAAAAAACGTGTGCATTATTTCTTATGTAAAAAAAACATGTGCATTATGTTTGCACCGGTGCTTTTCGAGTGTAAATCCATTATTCGCGATCTTTTTTGGATTCTTAATGCAGAATTTTTTTTGTAGGTTATAGATCAGTTTCATTTTCAATAATCAAAACCATATGACTGATAAAGTTTTTTTATTTCCACTTTTAACTTTTTTTATTACTTGTAAAAACTGCATGAAAACAAAAATGCCTTCAGAGAACTTATTTGATCATTGTTGTTTTGTGTTTTGCTTTTGTTTATTGGTTTAAAGTTAAATGAAATATTTATGTTTCAAAGAACAAAATCACAGAGTAACTTGTTTTTATGCATCTGTTTATAGAAACAGGGAGTATGTATTACGGTAAGGCTTTCATGTCTATCCATATGTCTGTCCATCTGTTATAGTTTGTAAGCCTTCTCCTTCAACATGGTACTAAGCTTTATATACATGATAACCAGGATATGACATTGTGTGTTCATTGAGTTGTTTCAAATTTTAATCATGTTTTTTGCAATTTCTACCAAGAGTTTAATGGCAAAAATGTAAATGGGTATATCTTGCACTGCCTGATGGCACAGATATTAATGTGCCACACCTACCATGGTACATGACATCAGTTTTAAAATATCTTGAGATGGACCTGTGACTTATTTCTAAATATTGTGTGTTTGGTGAAACAAAGTTAATACAAATTTCCATTCAGCCTTGGTTAGACCAGGCTAGGGTTCAAACCCTTATCTCCCACATACAGAGCATGCACCCTATCAACTGAGCTATGCAAGTGGTAATTTTGAAGGAATCAAATGTTATATTAGAAAATGGTGGGATTGTTTTATTTGAACTTTGAAATTACTTAAACATGAATCAATGATCTTTTAGTTTTTTTTAGCACTTTTGTAATTTTTCTGACTTGTTCCATGTATAATAAAAAAAAATATTCTGTACACATGTGCATATGTGAACCATAAAAAATACAACTATTTGGCTTGCATGCTTTTGATGAAAACAAATACACAAAAACGAGCAAAGCAAATTAAGATACTGATGGACACATAAAACCAAATTTGTAAACAAAAACTATACACAAGTAAAGTTATGAAACTTTTACATGATACAGAGATGGTTTATAAGAATAAGTTTTATTGTAAACACATGTACCCATCCTTCTTCTCGTTAACCTTTAAGGGTTGGTTATACAACAAATGTTGTAAACTGCATTCAATGTTATGTGAACCTACATTTTTACTATATATTTTATAATGATCATTAATATTAATCTAATCTTTAGAACTAGTAAACTGTGAACCACTTCAAATTGGTAGATTCTTATTTTAGTGACTTTACTTTACAAATGGATAAGTACATTTTATTTTTTGTATGTATATACAAAGTCGCTTCAGCCTTCAGTTTTAGCACAGTCAGTGTTTTTGTGGAAAGGTAACAGACCACAAAAATTGCTAAGATAAAACTGGTGCTAAATTATCTCGGTTTACAATACATGTATTAAGTCAGCAGTTTACCAAATAACTATTGACCGGGATATTTGAAGCAATTGATGTTTCAATAGGTCAATGTACCATTAGCTCATTAGGTCATTAGGTCACAAGTTTTATAAGGTCATTAAGGTCAATGAACTAACAAAGGCAGTCATCTTGTAATTCAATATGACTTGTCTAATGCCATCAAGTCTATCACCATCACAGAAATATCTCATTTCAATACGATAATTCCTTGGAGCTATTTTTGGCAAAAAAAATTTTTTTCCACTTTAATTGAAGCATTAACTTCTTTTAAGTAAAACTACTATTTCTGTCACAAATATGGTCTTTTAATTGGTATCAGAAAAGATGAGCATTGAGTTTCACAGCACATACAATATCAAAACAAGCAATTTACAAAAAAGTCTAGCTTAATGAAAGAAATTTAGAGTTAAAACAAAATCAGAATAAACTCCGTAATCAGGGGTGATATTAACATGTTATCTGATCTGTCAGTCTCGTAATCCGTGGGCTCTTCTTTCATTTCTTTAATGATCAGATTGAGAGGATATTTTTGAATCGCAATTACCCAGTAACTCAGATTTTCAACAAGCGATTGACTGTAATTAAGCTGGCTTACAAGAATGGGGGAAAATCTATCAAATGAGCTTATTTTCAGAAAGTTCTAAGTTTGTTAAATTAAAGCTGAATGGGTTTTTCAGTGTACCTCATGACAACAGTTAAAATGTTTCTATAGAACAATTAGTTCCAATTGTAATGGGATGTGTTTACATTTCATATTCCCAATATACTGTCATTGTTAAGGTTGCTTACAAATAAATAGTTAACACAGTAATATTGAAAGCCTAGGCTTATCAAAGCCCTCAAAAAGCTTTATGGTAGCCACCACACTGTTGTTGATAAGTATGATATATGGGGGTGCAGCTAGCTATACAGGAGGTGCATGCCCTTCCGGAGCACAAAGTCTCACTTCCCTTAATAAAAGTTCACATGTTTTTAACTGAATTTGCCAGTTTTCAAAGTGTTCACATGGTTATTATTTGGGTCTTTGAGAAATAACCTGAATGAACACTGTGTAAAATGTGTAATTTGTGAAGATACAACATTTTATACTGTTTTGAGAACTTAGCTAAGAAGATACAACATTTTATACTGTTTTGAGAACTTATTATTTGAGGCTAATTATTTTCCAAATAACAAAAGTCAAAAATAAATGCACAATTTATCCTTTACCATTCAAAATTCAAAAAGACACTTTGTTCTTTGATTGTCTGTCTAATATTCAAAAAGACACCTGAGCCTGGTTGCTCAAAACTTCATTGGCTTAGCCAGTTAGTTAACCAAAATTTATATTTTGTGTATTAGGCAATACCAGTATTCTTTGTATTTCTGATCAAAAGTTAATGTATGCAGTTAAAGTCAATACTGTATTGTCGCATAAAATATTTTTGATTTTATTCCTATTTTGAATTTTCATTAACCCTTTGGTTAAGTAGACAAAGTTTTGAATATCTGTGCCCTGATTGTTCATTCAAAATTCAAAATTACTACCTTCTCTTTATTAATGAAAATTCAACATATTCAAAATGGATGCCAGGTTACGGGTAAATCTAGACTGCGACAAAAACAACTTTATCTTTGTCCCCAACAGCACACAGACACAAATGAATATTTACATGAAAATTAACCATATAGATTTAAGGAATCTAAGACAACAAGTCTGTTATATCATGTACCGCTCCGGGCAAGAAACCATCGACAATTTCGCTTAGTCTTTTCCGAGTCTTGGTTACCATTTTCAGTAAATACATCCATCACATATAGGCAAACAATTTTGACCTGTCCGCTTAACCTTTCATAAGAGTATTCATATAAGAGAATCCCACCATTACATGGACAGACTTAGGATTTGCAGTTCATACTTGAACAGTGTTCGTGCTTTGTCTTTCTCATGATGTTGACGAAATGAACATGTGCATCCCCTATACATATAAATGTACTCATTCATAATAATATGTGAATTAAAGGTCAAGCTGACAGGTCAATGTTGTTTGCCTTTACATTCCAAAAAATGTAAATATTATGTATTAAAAAGTATATAAAATATTCTAGCTGCATAATGAAAAAAGTGCAGATTTTTTTTTTTTTTTTTTTTTTTTTTTTTTTTTTTGAAAATATGGGCTTAAAAATTGTTTTTATAAGGTATGAATACGGATATTTTCTGTGATTATGGTTGATTAAGGAAAAAGTAAAAAAAAAATGTGGTAAGATAATTGCTAACATTATATCAATGTAGCAGAATTTTGCTTACAGCTAGAACTGAATGATAGATAATTGCCCTGTGAATTACCAAATTACACCAGCGGATTATCAAGGCTCGGTGTTTGTATTAGTGAATCGCCTTAATATAAGTTAGGTTTTCTGCCTGAAAATGCAGACATTGTTTATGCTATTTCATGAAAGACAAAAAAAAATGGCTTGAACTTTTTTTAGGCATGTTGAATAAGGGAAAAAATATAGTGCTGATTTGCAAGAAAAAATCATGTTAATGAAATGGTCATTAATGAAAATAATACATATGTGATTGTATCAAGTAGAAATCGGTCAAAATCTCCACGTCAACATTTTCAGTATTGTGACGTAATAGTTGGAATAACGACGTCATCTTTTATACCGCGATCATTGCCGTGAAAACATGTACCTGTGCGCCTTTATCAACAACACAGTGCTCAACATGGACAGATAGTTTATAGAACAAGCAAATGAATACTACATTTATACTGCATGTGACTGAAAATTTGTACTTGACTTAAGGGACCTATATTGTTAGAAATTCCGATAATTTTTGCAAATTCAAGTAGTTTTGCGCGCATTTACAATTGGATGATACGTAAAGAGCTACGTCATAAATGACATCATAACTTTGGTATTAGTCAGAATTTTTAAGTAAAATTTTGTAAAAAGATAGAGAATGAATTTTATATATTTTAAAGGCAAAAAATATTTTTGTGACAATTTGAGATTTCAACCAATTTCTACTTGATACAATCACATATATTCTTTCTTCCCTCGATTATCGAAGATACAAAACTACAAATACAGGTGTTTGGTAGATTACACAGCCCCATGTACCTTGTCAAAGATTTATGTACCCTGAGTAGTTTTCTTCAAAGTGGTACAAGTTCAGCCTTTTTAACTTTGATTTCATATTCCGTGTGACTTGCATACCTTGCTACCATTTTAGTTTACATTGAATTCCACAATGTACGAGTTATTTTCCTTTTACTGCTAAATGTCATGTGATTTTATGTACTTTGGCAGATTTGTGAACATAGTTCCATGTACCCTGGCAAGTTAGCCAATGGTTATGGAAGAAATTTCTTTGAAGGGTGACAAATGTCATTTATAAAACCAGCCAAAAAACTATCCCACCACACCCCATCCCTCCTAGTGACATTCTTCGTTATCCCTTGATATTGAAGATATAAAAAACTGCATACACACATCAATATAAAACTACCCCCACACCCATCACTGGTATTCTTTTTTTCTCGATCCCTCCATTATTGAAGATACAAAACCAATCAAACATCCAGACCCCACACTCACATGCACAATGAGATGTGAAAGAAATGATGGTCATAATGGCTAAACGCATCATTGTTTGATCGAGAAATTATTCCTGAAAGAAACGATATATATTGTTTTTTCATGTTTAAGTTGAAATAAAAGCACTAAGTTAGACAAGGTAATGTTTGTTTACATTTTAAGTTTCCCACCTTGTGAAAGGATAGAGACATAAGATATTTTTTTTATTGAGGGTATCAAGCACCCGTGCCCACACTATCCCCTCCCCCAGCTAATGACATTCTTTTTTTACACCTCAGTTATTGAAGATGCAAAAGCTGCACATGTAAATTTAAAACCAACACTCCTCTCTTACTCCCATCCCCAGCTAGTGGTATTCTGTTTACCTCCCTCCGTGATTGAAGATACAAAAGTTACATACACATGTACCAGTACTTGTAGATGATATGACATCAATATTAATATAAAGATCAATTAAAAATATATCTTTGATGTTGTAAGTGCTCTGTAAAGTTATAAAAATTGACATATTACTCAATAACTTTGATACAACCTAGATATAACATTAATCATGACAAATTCACATTAATTTATGTGTCTGTTTCGACAGAATTTTTTTCTCTCGAAATCATATCATAACTGTAATCTAGAATTCATAAAATGATGATGAGGATAAGACGATACAAATAATAAATCAATTTTATATATGTATAAACAATGACAAGGAATTTCTAGCATGCCATTTGATTGCTTTTTTATTTCACGATTACATAACACAGAATGGAAATAAAAAAATAAAGAGAATTAAAACGGTATACGAAAAGAACATAATATGTTAATTTTGTATGTATCAAGAAATTTTCTTAACAAGATTTTAAAATTTTTATTTACCTGAAATTTTTTTTTACCACAAATGTTTAAAAATGTTATTCAAGTTTTTTTGTTTTTTTTTGGGGGGTGGGAGGATGTTTTCTCATCACAAATTTTGTCCATAAATAAAATTGTTAATCTAAATTTTCTGCAAATTAAAATTTGAAATTTCTCAAAAACTAAGGTATACTCCCTCATGCAAAGTATTTCCTTAGCTTAATTTGGTAAAATATATTTTGGTCCTTTGGGTAGCTTTTCAACATCTTCGAAATAATTTTGGTTTCATAATTTTGGTCCAAGCACTACTGATGAGGAATTGTATTCCGAAACGGCCGTCTAGTGCTGTAAAATTAAAACTGGTATAATATGTAATCACTTTTTTATTTCTAGAAAAGGGACATATTACAGTGTTAGTTTGTCCAGCCTATTCCAACACAGTTTTTCTAACCACAATATGACAATTGTGTGTGTAAGAAGAGGAAGCAACTCTGTGCTAATTTCTCAGAGTTGTTCCCCTTTGAAATTTTAATCATGTTTTTTATACTACTAAAAAGAATGGGACAATTTATGCCACAGAGCCAAAGTTTTTGTTTCCTCTTTCACATAATACTACTTCAAAAAATGTAAACGTATTTAATTTCATTTGGATTTATTTTTCGTAGTGTAGGAAATTTTCACACTTTTTAAATATGTACTATAACACATTAAGCATATTTTTCACTTGGTATTTAAACAGACGGCCACAAAATTAGCAAAAATTAGTACACCACAAAAACAAATAAATACTATATAAAAAATTAATAAACGTTCGTGGGGAAGATATATTAGCCATTTTCATGGTGGCTCTCTTACCTGGTGAAATTTCCTTCTCCTTTGGTACACTTTACCTACAGTTGGTACGTGAAAATTTCTTACAGCGAAATAGTTAGGAAGATCAAAACCTCGAAAGTTTCTTGCCGCTAATGTTTCTTCTTATACAGTATGTTTACAGTATATTGTGTCCCTTTGTACTTTGCCATCATTGTGATCTTTACCAACAATTTAATGGCAAAAATGAAACAAGTGTATCTTGCTCTGCCTAGAAGTAGTCTATCTATTCTTGGCACAGTTTAAGAAGTGGCCTAGTGATATGAAGCACTGGCTTACAGATAACAGTCTCTTACATCTTGTGTTCAAATCCCACTTGGGGCACATCCTAGTGTAAAGAAAATTATCAGTTCACTTGGTCAGTGGATTTCTTCTGATATTTCAGTTTCCTCCACCATCCATGAACTCGCTGCCTCGATTTAAGTTATAGATTTGAGTTGATTTATGGTGTTTAAAGTCCCAGTCAAAAATGTTTGACTTATATCAAGATGTCGCAAGCTGTATGTGAAGGTGCAGAAATTGTCTATGTGTTGCGCTAATGGCATTATACATCAGGGTTTTTTTTTTTTTCGTGCAAGCCCACCATGACACAGGACCTCGTTTATTTTAAGTTCCAATCCTAAAGAACCGTGACTTTCATTTCGTAAAGCTGAGTGCTTGGTGAAAGAACAGTCACTACCCACTTTCAAGTCTTGGTTCAGACCCAGTGGGGGTTCGAACGCACAACCTCCCACTTATGGAGTGAGCACTCTACCAACTGAGCTGCCGCATTGGTGCCTCAATAGAAGAAAAAGAATCTTGACTCTTAAGAATCTTAAAACTCCATTACTCAAACCTACTCTGTTTCATGTGCCTGTAGGGGCATAAACTCATCCATATATTTTTTCAGAATTTTTTTTCAACCTTGGCCCTGTAACAATGATAAAATGAAAATATTTATAAATCTAGGTTAAAAAATTCTCTTGAGGGTATTTAAATTTTGATTCATTAAAAATATTTTTAAACTTTTATAGCTTTTTTCACTTCATCAGATTCTTTCATTATTTTGAAGTAAATTATTTCTGTCCTCAAGAACATCATGAACTTAACTTAAATTTGTCATTGGTTTTTTTTCTGAATCTTTTCATTTATTTTTGACAAAAATAAATCATTCACTTAAAAAGAAATTTTGTAACCTATTTTGAAATTGGTTTTGCTATCATAATTGAACCACATGCTCTTAGGTTTGTCATTGTTTTTTGTTGTTGTTTTTTTTTTTTTTATCTTTTCATATATTTTTGATGAAAATAAATAAATCATTCACTTAAAAAGAAATTTTATAACCCATTTTTAAATTGGTTTGGCTGCAAGATATATCACCATTCAACCACATGCTCTTAGGTTTGTCATCATTTTTTTTTTTTTAATCTTTTCATATATTTTTGATGAAAATAAATAAATCATTCACTTAAAAAGAAATTTTATAACCCATTTTTAAATTGGTTTTGCTGCAAGATATATCCCCATTGAACCACATGCTCTTAGCTCTTCTTTTTTTGTGCCAACTTCACTATTTTAAATGGTTGTTATGGATATGCCTGCATCTGTTGGTAACTGAACTGATTTAAAATATAAAAGTTTCATCATAAAAGGATTCACAAGTGAGGAGCAAGTGTCTCGTGTCTCAGTCTGTTGGCAACTGATTTGGATTATATAAGTTTCATTGCAAAATGATTCACGAGCGGGGAGCACTAAGTGTCTGTTGTCTCGGCAGTTATATGATTTTGATATTATACTTTAAGGACCAATTAAATGTCATCATACTTTTATATTTTTTCGCCTTATGTAACACATCACTTTTAAAGGGCAATGAACTTCTAAGAAACTAAAACAGAGTGGATTTGTAAAGTGCTGAAAACTGATTGTCAGGGTGGCAATGCGTCGAAAATGCTGTCTCAGTGAGCTAGTACCTATAAGTGACCCAGAGTGTCTGCTGGTACAATTGAGACGTATGCAAAATACATGAAATACACACTGAAATATGCAGATTAACAGCATTCTGTGGTTCTCCCAACAGTGGGGGAAAGTACAAACACAACAACAACAAATGGCACAGTAATCCTGAACATCTTGTCATAACAAAGACTATTACAGTTGGTCAACACAATTCTAGCCCCATAACCTGGAGTGGTAAAATGAAATGGGTGTCTCATTGTGAAGAGTGCCAAACTCCATATCCACCGTAAGTTGGAAGGTTGGCTCATCAAATGTTCACTGTCATGACCAGTTGCATTTCCAGCTCATTAAAAATGTTGTAGAATGAAAGTTGACATCAAGAAGCCAGTTAGAAAAGATTTAGAAAACCATGGAGCAAATGATAGAAAATTGATAGAAAGAAAAATTTGAGAAAAGCATCAAGTTAGCGAGCGAGCCAGCAATTCAGTATAGGAATCAGCATCATCTTTGTCATTCCTATTTGTAGCTTGTTTACTCTCTAAATCCCTGTTATTGTTTTAGGGGGGATTAAGTCATAGAAATGTTCAAGTTACGATATTGCGAGGGATTAACACATAGAAAAAACTTATTTACAATCTGATAGAAGAGATAAACCAAAGTAGCATCCGTTTAGTGATTTGTAGCCTAGAAAGGATTTATTCTGTCAGCTTTCAAGTACAGGAGATAATGTGATTTTGTCAGGCAGAAAATCGCCAAATGGTTTAACAGTTCACAACAATAAAACTGTAAACATTCTTGACTTGATCTGAAAAGAGCAAAAGGATGTGAGGTACTTTTGTAGCCAGAAAAGGGGGAAGAAATCTTACTTACTTATCAAATGAATGCATCAAGGTACAGTCAAACCTTTCTATAAAGGACACCCAAGGGAACCAGTAAAAGTGACTTTTTTGGTCAGGTGGCCTTTAAATACAGGTAAAATGATATTAATAAAGAACAATTGGGATACAATTTTAGTGGCCTTTAGAAGCAGATGGTCCTTATATAGAGGTAGCCTTTAAGGCAGATTGGACTGTGTGTTATTATGTTGGCTCCATTATTTAAAGAAAAATCTCTTTAAACAAATCCCTTTTTTGCCAACCCCTGGGCCAAGATGATCTCTTTAACTACATATCTTAATTGAACATGTAACACACCATTAAGTATGTTACACTCTGCTCATAGCTTGTTATCAGTTATTTCCTTTGTTAAATTTGGTGAAATATATTTTGGTACTTTTGGTATCTTTTCAACATCTTGAAAAAAATTTGGTTTCACAATTTTGGTCCAAGCACTATGAATGAGGAATTGTATTCTAATCGGCGAAAATTTTCCTGATTTACAATGTGAAACTTGTGACCTTATTTTCACCAATTTACATGAACATAAATGTGAAAATTTTTCCAATTTACAATGTGAATACAATGTGAAACTTGTGACCTTTTTGTCACCAATTCACATCAATATAAATGTGAAAAAATTTGCGACTTACAATGTGAAACTTGTGACCTTATTCTAACCAATTCACATGAACATAAATGTGATAAATTTTCCCCATTTTGCAATGTGAAACTTGTGACCTTATTCTCGCCAATTCACACGATGAACATAAATGTGAAAATTTTCCAGACTTTCAATATAAAACTTATGACCTTATTCTCACCACATGAACATAAATTTGAAAAATTTCCGATTTACAATGCGAAACTTTGTGACTATATTTTCGCAATTGCTTGAACATAAATTTGACAATTTTCCTGACCTACAATATTAAACTTGAGACTATACTCTCACCAATGCACATGAACATAAATGTGAAAATTTTCCCGATTTACATTGTGAAACGTGTGACCTTATTTTCAGCAATTCACTTCAACATAAGTGAAATCGCAAATTTCCTGAGTAACCATGTGAAACTTGTGACTTATTTTTCACCAAATCACATGAACATAAATGTGACAGATTTTCATGACTTACATTATGAAACTTGTGACCTTTGAAAGAGATTTATTGACAAAGCGTGAAAAATCAAACAACGTGTGTGACCTTTATAATACAAAAATAACTGAAAAAACCTATAAAATTTTTTGAGGTACGAAAGACGATATTGAAAGTCTTAACTGCATGGCAATAAACACTAAATATTAATTCTAAGATAAATGAGAATTCTGTAAACATGCAAAATACCAATAATTTATCATTTTAATTACAATGAACGCGAAAAGTGCAGAATTTGTAACTAATTACTGTGCAGAGATAATGTCACGTTTACACTACTAAGTACGATGTTTATAGTCGATTTAAAAATTGATCATTATTAACCTGCCCACTTCAGTTTTTAAAGCTTAGTAATGTTTCATTTTTTTGCTGCCATTTTGATCTTATTGTTACAATAGTTTCAAGGTTACAGTGTTAATAAGTACTTGGTGAATGCATCTAATATTTCGGTACAAAGGTATGGTAACAGTTTGATAATGCTATCCCTTCCATCCCACGATACCTGCCGCATTTGGGCTCATCTATTTGCTTCCTCATATTTACCTAAATGGGGATTGCCAATATACCTCATGATAACCACCTCAAAGCAGATAATGCTATACCTTCCATCCCATGATACATGTACCTGCCTCATTTGGGCTCATCTATTTCCTTCCTGATATTCACCTAAATGGGGATTGCGAAAATTTACCTGATGATAACCACCTCAAAACAGATCATCGATGTACTTAGCAAGTATTTTCCATATACTAAATGGTACCCACCTTATTGGGACATACATTTGTGTCATGATTGATATCTGCCTCAATTTGGGATCATTTGTGTACCTCATGAAATCTACCTCAATAAGAATCGATTATGTACCTCCTGATACCCATCTCCTTTTGGGGTTGTCAGTAAACCTCCTAATATCTGCCTCATTTGGGATGGTGATTGAACTTCATGATACCTGCCTCAATGGCATGTATGAACATAATTTTGGCTTCCATGGAGATCTTTAGTGTACTTCATGTTAGTAACCTCAGTTGGGATTATAAGTGAACTTCATGATGTCATTGGTGTTTTCTAACAGCTGATTTTCTGTGAGCAGGTGATTTTAGCCAAGATAACTACTATATTATTCTAAATTAGTAATTCTTCATTTATTTGGATCATCTTTCATAATTTTCAATATTGACCAGATATCAATTGTATATTGGTGTACATGTAATTGAAACTGTCCAGAGTTACTTGACCATCCTAATGACCTCTAAATATTACTATTCAGGGGCGGATCCAGGATTTTTTGAAGGAGGGTGGGGTTGAAAATTACTAGTATATCAATGCTAGGTGCGAGCGCCTTTGGCGCGAGTTTCCAGTGACATGGGGTCTAGTAAACGCGATCCGGAACAACATGTATACAGAAATGGGTTGTTACATTAACATATGGGGGTCACATCAGTCAATAGCTCTCTCTCTCTCTCTCTCTCTCTCTCTCCTCTCTCTCTCTTTTAAATTTTTCAAAGGGGGGGTTGTACCCCCGCAACCCTCCCCTTAAATCCGCCACTGCTATTACTTCAGTTTAACTAAGATTCTTTTGTCTGGTTGCATATTTTTTTAACTTATGTAGACATAGATTATGTTGAACTCACGTAACCTAGTTTTAATCTAGGGTTACCCCCATCTTGGGTGAAAATAGTAGTAAGTCAGTAACTGATTAGTTTCAACTCTTATTACATTTTTTCTTCAAATCCACCTATAGACTACAGTGCTTACGGCAGTAGCGGATCTCAGTCAGTAGCGGATCATTTTTTAGAATAAAGTTATTTTTTTCCATATCATTACGAGATACCAATAAAACTCGGATATATTTCTGTAAAGCTGTTATTTTTACTTAATTCTACGTCTCATTTGTGTTGATAAACGTCCTATTTTTTAATTCTCGGCTTTTTAATGCGAATGCCAAAAGCGTCTCATCGACATGGATGTGATTTCCAGAACCTAACTTTCGATTTGACCAACGTGTTCAATACTTTCAATGGTAATTTGAAATGATTACAATAGCTCTTTACACTCATTAACATGTCTTCTTTCACGACATAAACCTTTATTAAGCTTTACAGTTCATGACAATAAAAAATAAACCAGTTTATGCAGGGTGCAATTACGGCAATAACGGATCAGCTGCTGTCTACAGGGGATCTCTCGAAAGGCTAAGAAAAATATGGCATGTACCCATGGGGCTGTCTGGTGCTTTCAGAAAAATAATAGATTCTAGTGGGTTCAGTTATGCAGAGGCTATTGGAGAACCAGTGCCTAGCTTTCCTCCATGGCCAGTACCCCATCAGAAAGATGGGGGCATTGTCATGCCATGCCACTATCTTATTTATCATATAAGACCAGATCAATGGCCATTTTAAAGAAGCCATAATTGTCATGCTTGAAGGATAATCTGTATGAGATTAGAATATATTGAATAAATACATTAATATGGACAAGAGTATGTCATAATATTTATAACTTATAAGGTGCAATTATTTTATTTTATTTCCTTCGCCATTTACTGCTTTTATAATTCAGCATTCAAGACAATGTTGATTGACTTAATTTATCAGGGACATTGCGATGATTTGTTGTTTTTTTGTTATTTATTTTAATCATGACATTTGTTGATATTATGATTAAAACTCTTTAAAATTGTTTCATGATTAGTATTTTTTGCAATTGAATGATGGAAACTCAAACTAATCATGTTTTGAGTCGATCCCCTATCGTTTTCTTGACACTAGGTGGCGTGATCCGCTACTCACAAATTGATTCGTTACTGACGTAAATACATGGGGTAAAAAACGCGTGGATTGCCCATACTTATAGTCGGGCGATTTTTATCATTTAATGATAAATTGAAAGAGTGGGAAAATGTCAATTGATAGTACCAAAAAAATACAATCGGCAGCGATGATTTTCTCGGAGAGCAGTGAAAATTGCGCTAATGATCCGCTACTGCCGTAAGCACTGTAGCTTAATCTGCACTTTAAAGTGATCTACATACCTTAGAATTGTTGTTTACCTCCTCTTTAGATGAATTGTCTCCCTTGTTTAAGGTTTTGTTTTGTTCATTTTTCAATCATTTAAGGTTGGTTTATTATCATTGAAAAGCAGTCATTTCCAACATTCAAACCCCGACATTTTTATCAAGTTCTTGTATTATCTTAGGCCAAATACTGACATTTTACCACCCATTTTTTTTTCATACATTTAGTTATCTACCTTCTTTATACATTCTTGAACTGACCCCTTATATATATATATACTGATGCTTCATTTCATAGATTCAGCTATCTCCCTTTTTTACGCGTTCTTGAATTGATCCTGAAGCTTAATTTTATTTCTTAGGCCAAACACTGACTTTTTACACCATTCAAATATCTCCCTTCTTGACACATTTTTGAACAGATCCCATATATAGATTTTTATGCAGCCACTTTGTTTACAGTTGATTATTATAGATATATTTGCTGTTATTATATTCTTCTGCCTCATTTCTCTGATTTTTTTGGCGAATTAATAAAATAGGGTACCGGTAGTTAATTGATAATCGAGTCCTGGTACGCATTTCCACGGCAACCAATTAGCAAGTTAAATTATGTCCAGTCATGTAGGTAAGATATAAATCATGTTCTACATGCAGGGGGAGGTTTGCAAGATTTTTTTTTCTTGTCTCCTGTAAAGCTGCGACATTCTGCATCATTACGTAAAGATTGTGAAATTTGAGAAGGTTATTGCTGTTTAATTGAGCACAATATGTCAGTCGATTAAATATAGGTTTGTCAGTTATTCAAGAAAGGAGGTTCTGCTTTATGATATTGTCAGATATAATTGACAAGTTCAATAGGAATATTTTTCTGATAGCTAAGAAATTTTTCAAAATTTTATAACCATTTCGAAATTTTATTTAAAATTTTAAGAAACATTTGAACCCTAACTGATATTTACAAAAACCACATTCTGTAACTTAATACTTTTAAAACATCACTTATAGCTGGTGATATCTTGATGTAAGTGATATAATCTGGGCTGAAAAGTAACCATACACCATTCACTTTTATTTCAACTTTTAATTCTGTGTAGCTCCTAATTTCAGTCTAAAGCTAATTTAGTAAAAATTTTATGTGTAAAACAACAATATTTTAAGATATAAAATATAAAACATGTTTAAACAACGTAATTAAATCAAAAAGTCATTTTTCAGAATACATTTTTCTTTAGTTTTGATATTTTCAATCTGATTCAATTTTAAGAAAATTGAATTGAAAAATCTGATAAAATTCTTCCTAGGCTCTCATTTAAGTAAATTGAATAGCAATATCAGTGTAAAACATCAGTAGTGTATTACGAAGAATATCAGTTGTACTTTCCGCGCGGCATGAGGATTGGTTTATTCTGAGCGAGTTATCTTAACAGGTTTGTATCTGAGTAGTAACAAATGCAAATCAGATTACCAACTGATGAAATCTTGGTGTAAATTTCCTATAAATATTTAAAAAATACAATCAAATTCATTGCGATTTACTGGCATATTGTATGTAACAGGGTGTCATGTCATTGGAGTTTGTTAATTGCATGACATGTGCTTGATATCAAATTGATTGAAAACATGATACTACCTACCACACTCAAATTATCAAATGAAGGCAGGGGAGATAACTTGTACTGAACACTGTTTTTAGTATGATGTAAACTGGAATATGTTGTAGTATTTATGGTTTCAGGGGCTAAGGGGGGCAACCTGTGTTCATTTATATCTTTTTTTCTACAACACTGAATATACCTGCGATGAAAAATAGGGGTGATAACTTGTACTGAATGTGGATTTTATTGGCTTGAAATATTTAAAAAATAATGAAAACTAGAATACATTTTTTGGATCTTTAGGACTAAGGGAGATAACTTGTGTTTAATACATTAGTTTTGAATCTGGCTGCTATATTTTATAATATTGCTGAACATCAGATGAAAACAGTATGCAAACTAGAATTGCATTGTATTTCTGAATTTGAGGCTAAGGGAAACAACTTGGGTTAAGTATATGTATGCACCATGTTGTGTTATAACTGATTTTTGGGCTAAGGGAGATAACTTGTGTTTAATTTATGTATGGAAAATGTTGTATCTCTGATTTGAGGGCTAAGGGAGACAACTTGTGTTTAATATATGTATGGAAAATGTATCTCTGATTTGAGGGCTAAGGGAGACAACTTGTGTTTAATTTATGTATGGAAAAGGTTGTATCTCTGATTTGAGGGCTAAGGGAGACAACTTGTGTTTAGTTTATGTATGGAAAATGTTGTATCTCTGATTTGAGGGCTAAGGGAGACAACTTGTGTTTAATATATGTATAGAATATAAAATTTTAGGTGATTTTGGGGCTAAGGGAGACAACTTGTGTTTAATATATGTATGGAAAATATCTGATTTGAGGGCTAAGGGAGACAACTTGTGTTTAATATATGTATGGAATATGTTGTATTATAGGTGATTTTGGGGACTAAGGGAGCTAACTTGTGTTTGATATATGTGTGAAATATGTTGTATTATAGCAGATTTTGGGGGCTAAGGGAGATAACTTGTGTTTTATACACATCACTCCTGTATAAATGGACTTGGTCAAACAAGGGAACAGAATGATCATTACTAGAAATTACTTAAGATGATAGTGCTCTTCATCACCTATGTTCAAACCCTTTACTGGACAGATTCTTACATGAGAAAGTATGTCAGTTCGCTTAGCAAAGGTCAGTGGTTTTCTCTGGGCACTGTGGTTTCTTCCATTATTTTTTAACTGAATGCTTTCATAAGTGACACAGAATGTTGGCTGGGACATAAAACTCCATCACTCTTATACACTCCACTCAATCACTATTTTCTCAAAAACCTTGGATAACTCCGTCATCCTCAAGCACTGTTTTCCCAAAAAACCTTGAATAACTCAGTCATCCTCAAGCACTTTTTTCTCAAAAACCTTGAATAACTCAGTCATCCTCAAGCACTTTTTTCTCAAAAACCTTGAATAACTCAGTCATCCTCAAGCACTTTTTTCTCAAAAACCTTGAATAACTCGTTCATCCCTTGTACTTTAAGGTAATTTTGCACTTTAAAGAGTCAACGAAAGGTTAACAGCACTTACAATTATCTGTATGGATCTGAGGGTTATTATTAAGGGAGATAACTGGTGTTTTTTGTCAGATCACAAAGAAGAGATTGGTTCATTAGATTAATTACACTTTAATCTAGTCCAAGAAGCTTATGATTATATTTACATAGTGGATAGTTCCTTACTATAGGAATGAAGTTAATTTTTCTTTTTGTTATGGAAGTATGCAGGAATTGGGACATTTTGCATACTGAATAATTCACGTAGCATATTATGTTACATGTGCAATGTCCAA
Organism: Anadara kagoshimensis; assembly: GCA_021292105.1. Classification (NCBI taxonomy): domain Eukaryota; kingdom Metazoa; phylum Mollusca; class Bivalvia; order Arcoida; family Arcidae; genus Anadara; species Anadara kagoshimensis. Next base: position 43,450,468 of record CM037862.1, read on the forward strand.
TTCTTTCATATTTCCATAACAAAAAGAAAAATTAACTTCATTTTTTATAATTCAATTCATAGAAATTGTTTCGTCAACAATTTAAATAACAATATTGCAGTAGCAAGTAAAAATAACATCGTTTTGGCGTATGAATTCAAATGCCTCTGTGCGTCATCAATAATAAGATGATGTCACTGAGAACCAATCCTTTCATGCAAAGGTAACATAAAAAAAATATGACCAATCAAAGTGCTTGAAACAAAGGAGAATTGAATTATACTGTTATATGTAAAAGTTTTAGATTTGATTATATTATAAGGTATATTGTAATCAGGGAATATTTTGTAACATCATTTTGTTTATAAGAAGGTGATAATGTGATTTAATTCTGCCATGAAATGAAGACAATATTATTCAATATTTGGTTCATAACATTTAATTGAATCTGCATTTATTAAACTTGTTTTGTCATTCTCAGTAAAAAGTTGACTATGCCAGTATGGTGATTTATATACACTACACTATGTTCTTAAATTTAATTTTAGCAGCATTTAGTGCAGTTGGAATTTTAAGTTTTATCCAGACAAGTTAAATTTACTACTTCATTCTAATCGAGATTTACCAGTACTACAAGTTACTTAGCCCTCTGTATTATATGTAGCTCTGTTGGTAGAGTGCTTGCTCTGTAAGAAGGAGGTCATGGGTTTGAACACTGACCGGGTCTGACCAATACTTGAAAAAAGGTAGTGACTGTTCTTGCGCCAAGTACTCAGCATTGTAACTTAAAATAAAAGAGATCACTTGTCGAGGTAGGCATGGCATGATAAAGAAGCCTGCTGTATAATGCCATCAGTGCAATGCACAGACAAAATTTCTGTACCTTCGCCTATAGCTGGCAACATCTTGATATAAGTGAAATTTTCTTGACTGGAAGTTAAACACCATTACTCAACTCTGTATTATATGTATCTGGTGCAAACCAATGAAAATTTCACAAAATTTTGTTATATATGTTAATTTAGATGTCCTATTTTCATTTAGTTTCTTTGTAATGATATCAATACATCATCAGAGATTTTTTTTTAAATTGACCAGTCTCTTTGAGTGTCAAATAACCCCAGTCTTGATTATTTCTGAATTGTTATTAGTAAGATCTGACCATGTGACCTTGACCCTTGCCTTTTGCACATTAAGACATGGATTTTGGAATTTTAAAATTGTGCGGCGATATGCCAAGTTGTAAATTAGCAATGGACATTAAAATAGGGCTTTACTATACTTTTATATCCCTTTTTTAAAAATGTTTCAACTCAATTTCAGGAAACCAACCACTAGTGTTTCAACTCACCAGTGGGAAGCTTTTTATATTACTGGCGAGAAACCCAGCAGAATGACGTCTCAACATTAAATCTTGTAGTTAATTTTTTATTGTTTCTTAAACATTAAATTAAAACCTGTATATGCCATTTTGATGTCTTTTGTTATTGACACAAATTTGAGTTATTTGGTCTGATTTAATGGCGTGTTAAAATAGTACACATCATCGACATATAATGACAGACATTGAAATATTACTAGTAGAGCAGGTTTTTAATTTTTTTGATATTTTATCATTTTCGTAATAGGATTTGATGGCACCGTAATTTTTCATTCGTCATTAAAGTCATTAATGGGTATGAATTATTTGTTTAAAAAGTCATTAGAGGTGATTAGAATTAATTGGTCCACAACAAAACAAAAAATAAAAATAAAAGATATATATGACATCAGTCTGTATGATGACATATTGTTTTATTTCGGCTTTTTGTTATGATGTAGTATTTGAGACATTGTTTTTATGTGTCAAGCAAAATCTTATTGAAGATAGACAGGCTTAATATTTGCTCTGATTCAGCATTTTAGAAATTAAAAAAAATTAAAGACTGATTAAAACTCTAAGACTTATTCAACATTTAAGAAATTGAAAAAAAAAATTAATAAAAAATTAAAAAGGAAATAAATTAAAAACCCCACCCATTCAGTAAAATTTTGACATTATATAGAGGGGTTTGGGAATGAATAGAGGGAGATATGTACGGAAGAAAAAGAAGATTTATGGATTTTTGGGGTTTTAAAATTGTGTGGTGTTAAGTGAGATAGTAAAAATTTCAAGGGGTATAACAATAGGGGTGTATTTCTTTTGCAATGTTTTAGAAAAAGGTTTTTGCTTCTCTATGTTGTTCACAACCTGATAGCAATATATGTGACAAGTCTAATGAGAGTTGAGTTGAGTAATGGTGTTTAATGTCCCAGTCAGGAATATTTCACTGATATCAAGACGTTGCCAGCTATAGGCAAAGGTGCAGAAATTTTTGCCTCTGTGTTGCACTGATGGTATTAAACAGCAGAGTTCTTTACTGTGCCAAGCTACTGCAGTTGTTGATGAATAGAGGGAGACCATTGCAGAAAAAAAGAAGAAATGGATTTTAGGATTTAAAAATTGTGTAGTGTACTGTGAGGTGGTAAAAACTTCAATGGATAAAATTGGAGTTTTACTGTGTTTGTTTTACAATGTTTTAAAAGAAGGTTATCACAACTGCAGATTGTTTTTTCAGTTGATGTAATGTAATGAGACTATAGTTGTTACAAATAAAGAGTAAGAAGATATACAAAAGACAACATGACAATATTACCTATTTATACCCCCCGCAAACTAGTTTGATGCGGGGTATATAGGAATCACCATGTCTTTGTCTGTCCATCTGTCCATGTAACATCGTATCTCAAAGCTGCTTTGGATGCTGTCATAAAACTTCACATGAATAATCTTCATGGTCCAAAGGTGTGTCATGACCACTTCCTAGTAGTGTACTGTCACAAGGTGAATCAGTCTATACTCTCAAGTGCCAGGTGAGGAAGCAGTATCTACGGTATTTAAAGTCTTTTGTATGTCCCTGGCCAAGGTTCAAATCCAGAAACTTTCCGCTCTTGAGATTGATGCTCTACCATTGAGCCACCTAAACACATTCCACCTTTATTGACTTGCTGGTAATGTCTTGATGTAAGAGAAATTTTCAACTTCTACACAACCACTAATCACTTAATCAGTCTGATGCAAGATAATTATCAGTTGAACTGTTGTGAAATGGTGTTCAAACTCAAATATTTGTTGAATATCATACAAGGAGTCGTGTGACCAATGGCATTCATAGCAGGCAATGGCATGCATGGCCGATATGAATGCCATTGTTCTCAAACTGAAGATAATAGAAAATATACTGAGCAAATGGAAATACAAGTATATATTCTCAACTGTTTATTCTAAATATGACTACAAAAATGTTTATGATGTGATTCTTCAAGGCAAATTGTTTTCTCTTTAGGCTTAAAAAGATATTTCATTGTCTATTAAAAAAAAGCATTTTACATAAAATATTTCTTTTATTTCTGTAAACTTTCAATTAATAACTGTTGATGTGTTACCGATGGTGATGGATTAACAGCTCACAGCACTTAATTTGGATTTTAATTGTTTCCAGCTGAACTTGTCGTCAAAAACTATGTCAGCTTGATCAATGGATGTCTTGTCATTAGCTTTTACTTAATGATTTTAGAAATTTTAATGCCAACTTCAACTTAGCAATTTTATTGTAAAATGTTTTGATTTTTTTCATGGCATGAAGAGATTTGAATAAAAAAACGATAATAAAACCTTTTCAATTCAAAAAGTTCACTTAATTTCATAATTGTAAGTTCAATGTTTAATCAGTTTAACATACATGTTTGAATGTTTTTTCAAGCCCAGTGGTGAGAGTGTTGTGGTCTATAAACCTGATCATTTAGGATCACTGAGGTCACACACACACACACACACACACACACACACACACACACACACACTATTAAGCTATTAATGATGGTAGTTTTTTGGTATTGAAATATCAAGAGTATAAGAGGTGCAATATTTAGCTTGCCAAATATCAGAGAATAGGGTTTACATTTTGCTTGCCAATGTTGGTGGTGTCGTCCACCTTCCCAAAAATAACCACCACAATATAAGTGAAAGAATCTTGACCGGGACATAAATCCCCTTTAGCTCTACTCAACTCTTTCAAGATTAAGATCAGGGCTGGGTAACTCGAAACTCTCTTAGCAGTTACGATCACTTAATGCCTATATAACACAAAGGCGTTAAGTATTCGTAACTGCTAAGAGAGCTTCGAGTTACCCAGCCCTGGTTTAAACCTATTTGTTTTCAACAAACATGTACAGTACAGCAGACATAGTCCAGAATATTTTAAAGAATTGCTTTTTAGTTTTTAACAACCTTGATCCCCTCTCTTTAATAACATCAGAGACTGTCAGACATTAAAAGTCATTTTGTTATTTGTGGTGTACATTTGTTTGAGGGTTTTAATAGAACAAGTTTGGTCTTTTTGGACCAGAATATGTCTGAGTTGACTTATAGCTATTTGTCAAGATATTGACATCATGATTGGTGTTAATACAGCAAGTCATAGATACAAAGTGCATGTGTATGGGGAAAAACAAATACTTGTTTATGGATAAATTCAAAGGGCCATAACTCAGGCAATAGTAGTCCTTTTCAAAATTCTAAAATTTGTATGCAGTCTTTTTCACAAATTTGCTAAAATAGATTACTTTTTGAAAAAAAAATTCACAAAAAATAGCTGTCATTAGTGATTTTGGCTACCAGGAATTGTACATTTGTTTGGGGTTTTCGTAGAACAAGTTTGGTCTTTTGAGACCTGGTATGATTGAGTTGACTTATGGCTATTTAACAACATATTGACATTGTGATCGGTATTAATACAGCAAGCCATAGATACAAAACTTTATATTGAAGTACATGTTTATGAAAAAATAACAAACATTTGTTTATGCTTCACATTCACATTTGCTAATCACATTGCCTCTCACCATCTAGGTTTGATTGGGGGTTTAATAGAACATGTTAGGTCTTTTGGGACCTGGTTTGTCTAAGTTGACATATAGCTATTTGTCAACATATTGACATCGATATCAGTGTTAATACAGCAAGACATAAAATACGAAACTTTTATATAGAACTACATGTTTTATGGGCTTAAATTCAAAGGGCAATAACTCAGTCAAACTCTGTCTGTGTGCTATAGAATGGAGTGGAGTATTGATGCATACCAAAAAAAGAAGTACCAAACTTCAGGAAGCTAACTGAAGAAACTTTCTCACACTAGAATCTGTCCCAAGTAGGCAGTGAGAGGCACTGTCTCGATTAGGCAGTGAGAGACAATGTGCTTTGTTTGAATCCTACCCGAGTCAGATCCTGATGGTAGAAAGTCTGTCTGTTTTATTCTAGAAGTGGTTTGTTTTCTCTTGGCACTCCAGTTTGCTCCAACATTCTAGACCTGACCACCTTGATATCAGTAAATGAGATTTAACACCTTACAATTATGTTATCTTAGTAAGTGCTTGCTTCATATTGAGAGGTTTGGGTGCAAAACCTGGCTATGTTTAAAAGGTAGTCATAAGCATGTTTAACCCCCCCCCCCCCCCTTGCACATTGCCACTGTGAGTGCACTGTAAAAGTCAAATGACGCCTGTAACTGGTGACATCTGGATATAATGAATTCTAACATGACCTGCATTTTTCTTCATATGAAACATAAAGAGAACCACCTTGGTATAACTAACAATATACCCATCACTGTTCCACTTTAATGACATACTCCCTTGATTATCTTATGATGTCATGCTATGTGTCGCAAAAATGGTTGTGACATAATTTTCATTCATAATATAATTTATTTCAATTGAGGGAATCTCAACAGCTGAATTGTTTCAATGAACCTTTTTGCAAATAGATAGTAAAATTTAGTTCCAAAGAAAGAGTTCACAATGCTTATTTCAATCCTTTTTATCTAAGTCATGTTAGAATTGAAAAGATCAACATTTACCCGTGGAATATTGTCGAATAATACACTGGCTGCTGTAAACATGCAACGAATATTTCACTTGGTGGCAAAGCCACCTCATGAAAGCCACCTTGTGATATATTCTTCCGCATGTGAACTCTGGTCCGTGTATTATTGGACTATATACCACGGGTAAATGTTGATTTTTTCTTAATTCTAACATGACCTGCGTTTTTAGCTCACCTGGCCAAAGGCCATTTGAGCTTTTGCCATTACTTGGCGTCCGTCGTCGTCCGTCCGTAAACTTTTCACATTTTGACTATCTCCTCTGACACCACTAGAGCAATTTTAACCAAACTTTACAGGAATGGTGTAAAGAAGGTCCTTTACTTAGATTGCCAAAATTGTTCTGATCCGTCAAAAAACATGGCCGCCATCGCAGAAGATAGTTTAACATTGGACCCTATGGGAAAAGCATATATTTGCTATCTTCTTTGAAACCGCTGAGCCAATTTGAACCAAACTTTACAGGAATAATGTATGTAAGGTCATTTAGGTACTAAGATTGCCCAAATTTTTCTGATCCGCCAAAAAAAATGGCCGCCAGGGCCAAACAAAGTTTAACATTGGGCCCTATGGGAAAACGCACATTTTGGCTATCTCCTCTGAAACGACTGAAGCGAATTCAATTAAACTTTACAGGAATGATGTATGGAAGGTCTTTGCAAAGATTGCCGAAATTTTTCTGATCTGCCATAAAACATGGCTGCCAGTGGAGAACATTGTTTCACATTGGACCCTATGGGAAAAGCATATATTTGCTATTTCCTTTGAAGCTACTAAAGCAAATTGAATCAAACTTTACAGGAATGATGTATGGATGGTTCTTTACTTAGATTGCCGAAATTTTTCAGATCCGCCTAAAACATGGCCGTAATACAGAACATAGTTTAACATTGGACCCTATGGGAAAAGCATATATTAGCAATATATTTCCGTTTAGGGTCATTTGTGAATGACCTTATGGTAATTAACTAAAACTGACCATTCAAATTGTGTGTTTCATTTACAATAAAGGCATAACACTTTCAAAATCTCAGAAGCTTAAATTTCATTGGACAATAAATGTTACGACAATGGGTCATTCACATATGCCCCTAAATGGTGTTTCCTCAGATCTCCCACTCCGCGCCTATATCAAAAATGGGGGAGCAAGTGAGAGATGTGATTTTAATCAGATTGAAAAAACTGTGAATGGTACATATAGTTCTACAATGATTTCCTTAGCCATTCTGTCTGATATAAACAGTGCATTTGTTCATCACTGGATACAAATTTGCTTTAAAAGCATTTTAGTCAGGTGAGCGATACAGGCTCAGCCACACTGAGCCTCTGGTTTAATAATGCAGGGGCCGGAGTTCACATGTGGAAGAATATATCACGAGGTAGCATAAAACCCCATTCAATTAATCAAAACACAATTTCGCCTACCCCACCCACTTTTCTCTAGGAAAACTTTGTAGGCTACAAAATCCAATTTCATTTTCAGAAATATCCATCTTTACAAAAACATTTATGTGTAGTTAATAACTTTATCATACTGAATTTCAATTCCCTTTGAACATTTTTTTTATTTTCATATCAAAAGTAACGTGTGTGTTTCTTTGTTTAATTAAAATTGCAAAAAATTGCTGCATCGTAATTGCATATATATCTGCAGCAGAAGTTTATTTGAAGTTATATTGATATAATTTTTGTAAAAATTAATAGCAAATTTGATATTTAAGATGCAGAGATACATATCATGTATGAATATCATAACAACTATCAAGGTATCAAGGTCTTGTTTGAATATTAATATTTGATTGTTGCTTTTGTTGTTTAAAGTATATCTATAAGTTTACTGTATGTACCTGGCCCCAAGTTCACAATCATTCGATAACTAAGATTTTTCTTAATCAGATTTAATCCATTTAGTCACATTCAGCACTTATCTTTGATAATCATTATTTAGCTAACTTTGACAATCTTTTATGCAACTCAAATGAATTTCAAAAAAAAAAAAAAAAAGCAGAACACATATGTTATGTGTACCTTGAACCAACCTTCAAAATGATGCTCTTAATTAAATTTCTGAATACCTTGAAAAATAACAAAGATTTCAATTAAGATTTCAATTTAGCTAGATGTAAGTTCATGGATGTTTTATTTAAGGAATGATTATAAAACTGATGGCCAGGCCCCGGTTTCACAATCATTCCTTAGCTAAGATTTTCCTTAACTTAAATCTAACAAAATTTCAAAACTTTATAATTTCAGGAAATTAAGGTGTCATTTTTAAGGTCACTTCTAGATTAAAACATTTGCATTTAATTTTTACAAAAATATTCATCAATATTTCCAAAAAGTGATTACCAAAATTGGCTGAATTTAAGTTAAGGAAAATCTTAGCTAAGGAATGATTGTGAAACCGGGGCCTGAAAACTTAAGTCTCTCCTAGCTTGACTAAAATTTTATCTTTTTAGAACTTATTTATCACAGAGAAATCCTTGCGTGTCGTTTGAACCTGTGTGTTGTGAGGTACTGTTTGTCTTAGACCACTTGGTCATGAAGTCCCCAGTTCAAATATATGAACCTGTGGGGCACTGTGATCTGTATTTTACTTGGACAATTTGGTCACCAAGTTCTTACTCAGATGTTTGAAGGATGTTGTTCTATCTAAGATTAAGCTGTTTATCTAACACGAAAACTTACAAATTTGATATGTACCAATACATACATGTTGATGTGGCTTTATACATGAAAACTTTGAATCACTCTTATATGATTCTTTAATTTTGGTCCTTCTTTAAGAAGTTGGTAGAGTGCTTTCTACATATATAGAAGGTCAGGGGAGTTCAAACCTTGGCCCGGGCTGGCCAAAATTTGAAAATAGGTTGTGACTGTTCTTTTGACAAGCACTCTACATTTAGAAATGAAAATTATTTGTCCTTCCAATGAAGGCATGGCATGCTATATAAAATACTCATTGGGCATTGCTTTAAGCAAACTGCAAAGATCAGAATTTCTGCAACTGCCCTGATATACATGAAATATTCTTGGCTGGGACATAAAATCAGGTTTATCAATTAATTAATCAATCAATCATATGGTGGCACATTTTACCCCAAAACAGGTTGGAGATGTAAATCAATATCAGATGAGCACCTAGGACCTTCACATCTGTCTTGTTTCCCTGTATTATAAATTGACACTCTGAAACTGCCTTAATCATTAGTTGTTGAGGCAAAAGATGGAGATGTTAGTCAATCTCAGGTGAGCACCTAGGGCCTTTCTTTACCATCTTGTTCCCTATACAAATTGACTTGCTCATTAGTTATTGAGATATTCCAGGATATAAGCTGTTGTTGATTAAGACACATGTCTGTGGCAGTTCCTCAGAATAAGTAATTGAGAATAGAGTAATGACAATTTAAATGGATTTTAGTGAAAAATATATATAGACTTGTATTACAAACTAAGATCACACTGTCCTTAAATAATTGTTCAGGACCTCTAATTTGGAATTTTGAGAAAACGCTATTTCTTCAATTTTATACTTAGAACACTGATAATGACTAATAATGGATTTAAGTGAAAATATATATAGACTTTTATTACAAACTAAGATCATGGATGTCCAGGACCTCAGTTCTAATTTAGTATTTTGAGAAAAGACTATTTTAGTTAAATTTTATTTTTAGGAAGCTGATATTGCAACATCTAAAGTTCAATAACATGACTTATAAAGTCGTTAAAATTGATTTTTATGGAGTTGTATTACAAACTAAGATCCAGGATCTTCGGTCTATTTTTGAATTTGAGAAAAGACTATTAGTTGAATTTTATTTTTAGAAAACTGATATTCAAATGCACTAAGTTCAATAACACAAGTTATTAAGCCGTTAAATTTCAGCGGCGTAGCCAAGATTTTTGAATTTGTAAGCAGGGGGTCTGCTGCCCCCCAGAAGCTGAGCAGAATTTGAATGTCAGAGGATGAATTTGGCCCTCTCCCGGCATTTGATCCCCACATTTAGCTATTGAGCTAGTTGTATAAAATATGCATGGAAACAAGGATATCAGATAGCAAAGAATCACAGCCAGCTTTGATTTTTTTCTCTTTTTCTTTTTTTTCCTTTTTAAACAAATTTTTTTTATTATTTGTTTTAGTTTTGTCTTCTGGGAAATGTCTTCAAGACACTTCTTTTTTTAGTTTTTTTTCTGTGTTTTGTCTTTTTTTTTTTTTTTTTACTTCTTCTGCAAACTGTCGTTAAAACGTTATGGCACAAAGCTATATACAACAATACAATTTCAAATATAAGACATGGGCCTGGGCAGCGAAAATACTCCAAAACTGTAACCACCGTCCGGTTTAATAAGGGAACAGAAGATGGATTTTGCGGTTACCATCTGATGCAAAAGTATTGATGGCTTGGTCAAAATCAAGTTCGATTTCTGGATGCACATGCATCAGTGACAAGCCATTCAACCTGTCCTCTACCATTGTTGATCGAAGGTAGGTCTTTACACGTTTCAGGGCACTGAATGACCGCTCCGCTGTTGCAGAAGTGACTGGCATAGTCAGAAGAATCTTCACGGCTGTATGGATGTTGGGATAAAGTTCACGCTTTAAGGTCAAGAGTGGGTCTCTGTAGCAAGTCAGAAAGAGCTAAACTGTACTGTAAAACATGCTCTGCTACAACATGTGCAACCATAAACCCGAAATCTTGAATTGCAAGCTTCAATTGTTTGGCATTTTTATCACCATCGGTCGCCAGGTCGTCTAAAGTATCAACATTGATGGAATGTGCTGATTTGAATGTGTTCAAAGCGTCAGCCCTACTAGACCATCTGGTTTCGCACATGCCCTTAATTTTTCTCCGACCGTCCAGCGCCTCTCTCTGTTCTGGGTCAGCCTGCTCCAGCATTGTTTTAAACCTTCCAATCCTGTTCGTTTTGAAAAATGACTAAACGCAAACCAAACATCCTTCACAGTATCAACGGTATTACGGATAATAGGTAATTGACACGATTTTACCACAGCCAAATTCAAGCAATGTGCATAGCAGTGTACATAAAAAAATTGTCAAAATTATTTGTAAGCACGTGCTTACAGTGCTAATAAGCAGCTACGCCAGTGAATTTGATTTTTTTTCTTATTGTGACTTGTATTACAAACTAAGATCAAATTAACTTTAGGACATCTTGCTATTTTGAAATTTTGAGAAAATAGCATTATTGGTATTTCAATTTTATATTTGAAAAACATATATTCCAACATTTAAAGTTCCATAACATGATTGAAATTGATACCGGTAGTTTAAATGAAAAGGTTATAAAATTATATTGGGATATTTTTTCTTATCATGGTGGATCACACTCCTTTTTATTTGCCCGTTTCTAGAAACAGAATGGGAATGTGTTATGTTAAGACGTTTTCTGTCCGTTTGTATTAGTTTGTCTGGCTACTTTTCCAACACCTGCTAAAATTTATCAAGGCTTAGTCAGTTCAGGGATAGTAGAGTAAATAACTTATTATTTATGATTACCAGGGTATGGCAATGCAGTCTTTGCCAAAAGTTTATTGGGAAAATGTGAATGGGCATATCTTGCTCCACCTAACAGCACTCTTATTTTCTCGCTTCTCTGAAATTGTTGAGCCTTTTTTGTTAATTAACTGTAAATGTACTAATTTTAACATAAAGAAATATTTAACAAAATATTAATTTAGGTAAATTCACATAGACTTTAATTAGCACAAATCTTATTGACCCCCTATGTGTACTATAATCGTATTTAATTTGTTATTTTAATTTTCATATGTACAAATTAGTGTTAAATATAATTTGGGTAATTTCACATGGACTTTGATTAGCCAAATTCTAATTGACCACCTTATAATCATATTTAATTTGGCAGTGGATTATAATTAGCGTTACTGTATCATCACGAAAGTTGCTAAAATTGGTGCACCTGCTCAAATTAATACGTTCACAGTAATCATTGGGTGGAATGAATATTTCCATGATTATGACCTTTAATTTAATGATAGTATTCTTCGTTTATTTTATTTCAGGTAATTAAAGATTAACAATTTTGAGGTCATCAAATGTTTAAAAGACAAAAGATACATTCAGGTGAGTGAAGTATTTAGACAAAATATACAGTACAGACCTGTCAAAAGTTTAACGCTGCGGCTAACAAAAAAGTAGAAGCTTTGCTGCTGGAAAGTCAAGATATGGGTAACTAGTAGTTGAAAAGCTGCCAAGAGATAGATAACAGCTGTCGAAAAGCTGTCAAGATAGACCTGATGAGGGTCAAGATTGCAGCTGCTGAAAAGCGATCAAGATAAAGCTTACGGAAGGACCCATATGTGCTGCCGATTCAGCAATTTTCAATGTACAATGTGTAATTATTCATTAATTAATCATTAAACAATCAACAGGTCTATAGGTCTAAAGTGTATATTGCTTTAAGTTAATATTTTGGGTTCATAACTTGTTGAACCTCATTCTAGACTCAAAAATATAAGAATGGACTCAAAGAAAAAGTTTGTGAAATTACTTCAAACAGCATTGTAGCTTGTCTCAAAACAAGCTGCAATAGAGATGTTCCATAAAGTAGGTGAGAAATAAAAATCCTTTTTTAGCTTACCTGACCAAAAGTCATGTGAGCTTTTGGCGTATTGCAGCGTGCATGCACGTGTGTGTGTGTGTGTGTGTGTGTGTGTGTGTGTGTGTGTGTGTGTGTGATGCCGGCTTTTAAAAACAAATGACCTTTATAGATATAGAAGTGTTCTTTAAGGCATGTTTGACTGTATTGGAAATTTTCATCTTCAAAATCTGTGTATTACATAGGCCAGTAATAAGACAGAACAGAAAAGCTCAGATAAATGTTACCCTGGTTACAATAATATAAGTAGTTGTTGAAATAAACAACAGGAAGTTGTGAAGATAAGGACGTCTATTTCAAGCTCTAAATAGTATCCTTTTAATTACATCTTGTTGAAGATTTCAACATATCATAAATTTAATTTTCAAGCATCAAGCATTTGAGAGAGAGCAGGGGGAAAAATAAAATGATGAAGCTGTATGTATTTCAGCAGCATAAAAAACTCTTATAGAAAAAAGGGATAAAAAGATATTTAAAAATAATCTTGTTAATTTTTATCCTAGAATTAGAAACCTTTTAAATAGATATTTTCATCATATATTGATGACATCCGTATGATTGACCTAACAAATAAGATTATTTCGTCCTGAAAATTTGGAAGGTTTCCTATACAAACTTAAAATTTAGTTAATGGCTTAGTAATCTCAGAAGACTTCTTTTTTTTTTTTTTTGAAAATCCTGTTTGTATTATGTCTTCTTGCGGTATTAACCTAACCAGAATGATTCAGTCTTTATGTGCAACAATTATCAACAAGAGCGGAAACGACTCTTGAGGCTGAATAAGCCTATTAAATATTGAGGTCTAAAGATACACTTTACTCGGTGGTACTGCAAATTATGATGTCTCTATAGTTAATAGCTCGAAAAAATATGAATAGAATTATTGGATTGAAGTAGATATAGTCGGATAAAATAGATTTTAAAATAGTTATGGATATGGGAATATTGTGATTTATTTATTGAAGAGCTTAATTCGGTCTTCGAAAATTAGTTCCTAAAATGTACGATGATTTCTTTTAAATTGTTGTTTTTATGGAATCCCAATAATGTTAGTACTGTGATAATTGCTTTGCCCTCATTTACACGGCGAATGTTTTGTCTCTTAAATGTTTTTGATGATATTTACTGATATTAGGCAAGACTGATTGTCATACTTTGTCGTAATTTGAAGAAATATAATTGTAGATATTAAAAGAAGAAGAGGATGTGGGGTATACTGACTGGCTTAAATCTTCGCAAATTGTTGTCACGATTTGTTTCTATATTTGCCTGACCGACAATTAACGTCACACTCAGATCACAATGTCACATGACCGGCTTCTCGGAAATAAACATTTAAAATGGATTACTTACTATGTTTGACTAGATTTATCTGAAAATTTCCAGTTTAAAGAGCTGTAGCTGAGAAGCTAGTCACATGGCCTTGTGATCTGAGTGTGACGTTAATTGCCAATAAAGTAAATATAGAAAACTGCAGTGCCCAGAGGAAAGCATCGACATTTGGCAAGCAAACTGACAACCTTTCTTGCACTAAGATCTGTCCTAGATGGATTTGAACCTAGGTTGTTATAGGCACTGTGATAAGTTGTAAACACACACTTTAGACTTTAGACACCAAGCCCCCCGTAATTTTGTTGAGGGATGCACACACTTTTTTAAAATTTTAAAATTTAGAAAGGAAATTTAAAAATAAGAGATATAGTCACAGATTATGTGTTCTCTTTGTTTGATATCCACATGAATTTTCTAGCTGTGTCTCTAACAGACATAAAAAACAATATCATTGGAAGACGTTCATCAGTATCATTTAAGATCATTGGTCACTCAAATATAACTATAAATAGTCTTGATGAAATGACATCTATTTGAAAAATAGTTTTTATCACTTTCTGTGATTACCTTCTGGGAGTTGATAATGTAATAACTTCCCATTGCTACAAATTTGTCAAATTTACGCAAACATCTCGACATTGATAATTCCCGATGATACTTAATTTGCGAGTAGTAGCAGTATTCCATATATTGTCCATAGCTGTCATTGGGAAACGATATATCTAATAATATCAGTTCAGATTAAGTCCATTCAATGAAGTCAAGGACCTTTTAGTGTCCAGAAATAACTGCATTTTTATTTTAGCGGATAATGACCGACCACCGGGGTATTATGTACTGGTGTACATTATAGATTATACTTATGTCGTTTATACATAAAGATTTAAGATACAAAATAGGAAATATTAATTAGATAATTATCTTACCTTAGAGCTTTGTATATGACAGAAAAAAGTGTTAGTGACCACTTTCGGAAATCCAATTAACGTAACTAAAAAAAAATTGTATTTTACTGTAATGGGCCAAAAGTGGACCTAGTATTTAATTATACTATATTGAAAATCAATATTTTTAGCATTAATTTTATATATGAGAAAAAATAGTTTGAAGGGGGAACTTTTAGAAATTCCATTTATATTTAACAAAAAATTGTATTTTACTGTAGTAGACCAAAAATGGATATAGTTTTTAATTGAACTACCAGTATTAAACCTGTATTGAAATTGTTATAATTCTTAGCATTAACTGTATATATTGGACAAAATATTGTCAAGGACAGCTTTCAGAAATTCCATTAATGTAACAAAAAATTGTATTTGACTGTTATAGACTATAAGTAGAAAACGGTTCTTAATTGAAAATTTCCTGAAATTTCAATAACTCTTAATTAAGGTAATTGACTCTTATTTGAGGGGGACTCTGACAGCCTGTGGTTTGTTGGTTGAATGTTGCTTAACGTCGCATTAGCAATTTTTCAGCTATTCGCGACGAGAACTATTTAATAATCTCTATGGATTAATCTGTGAACAAGTTTGTGTAAGCATGTGAAGTGAAAATGTGTTTTATGGTTTGCCTTGTACTAGCACGCACTGAGGGCGACTTTAATGTGCTAGCTCACAGAGTCAGTAAGCCGCAGACAAGCATACCACTCCCCCAGTCACATTATACTGATACCAGGTGAACCAATAAAGGCCAATGTCAAGGAAAATTCACTTTCCCACATTTGGTCTGAGCTGGGCTCGAACTCACAGCGGTGAAAGACCCTGGATTTGAAAACTGACGTCTTACCCATTAGGCCACTGCGGCCTCCACACTGACAGTCTGTAGATAAGTTGTCTAAAGAACTAGATTACAAGGTCACATCACCTCTCTGCCTAGGTTTCAATCCCAGGAATAATTTGGCATCAACATCTATGTAAGCTTCCTGATTTGATATAAATTCTTTAGCAATTGACATATCGCCGGCCACGCCCACAATGTTCCGTCAAATGGCCGGATGCTTGATTTACACGCAAAAAAGAATGAAAACTTGGCCTGAATAGCGCCATTTAATGACGTCACTGACACTAGTACGTCATTAGTTGCTGTGACGCTGCTTTGGTACAGTGATAGCGGCCATTGACGAAACATTGTGGGTGTGGCCTGCGATCCATCAATTAAACCAAAAAATTCATGTTAACTTTAATTACTTTCCAGCATTTACTTTGTGTAAAGTTTAAACGTATTCTAATGTCTATAGAACTTTGCAATCTGTTTTTATCCCTGCCTTTCAGAGATAGAGGAAATATTAAATTCTGCCTACCCATCAAGTCACATCTTGCCTGTAGTTATTCTCCAAAACTAAGAAGCATTAGGTAAAAAGCATCAACGTTAATAGGATGCGTACATATCAAGCTGGTTTGCTAATTCTAATGGCAATTATGACCCTCTGAATATAAGTGCAAATCACAAAAAAGGGACCTACTAGTGGGGATCCTAATGCACTCAATTTGCTTGTTTTTTGGGGTTTTTTTTCAAATCAATTTTTCTGACTGCTTTTCTTTATTATTTCCCTTTATTTATTGCCAGAGTTGTGACCTTTAAGATGCCAAAATTTGACTGAAGATATTGATATCTCTAAAACATGTTTTTAATATACCTGGCCCCGGTTTCACAATCATTCCTTAACTAAGATTTGCCTTAACTTAAATTTAGCAAAATTTGGTAAACTGTTTTGGGAACTACTAATGAATATTTTTGTCAAAACTAAATGCAGATGTTTTAATCTAGAAGTGATCTTATGATTGAGACCTTAAATTACTGAGTATCTTCAAAATTAAGAAAATTATAAAGGATTGAAAATTTGCAAGATTTAAGTTAAGGGAAATCTTAGCTAGGGAATGATTGTGAAACCGGGGCCAGTACTTTTGAAATGCAAAAGATTACAAGACTTAGAATAGTCTCTTTTGTTGTTGTGTCTGCTTTGCTGTATCAAAAAATTGTTTTTAAAACTTCAAAATGAAACACCATATCTATCTTTGATGTCTTCAAATATGGGTCAGGGCATCAGATTTTTTAGGGCCCTCGGAGATTATCTTAGGGTTATTCTTTGTTGTCTGTAAAACCAACTAATATAAGTCAGTTCACTCCTTTATATCACTTAAAGATCAAAGACTGTTGACCGCTGCTTTCTTTAGAACTGATGATAATTGCTGAAACAACTAGGGTGCTCTAGGCACTGAGACTGACATCTATAGGTAATTGTTTTTAATAAAGAAAAAATCTAGTTCTGTGTCATCTTTGTTTTTTTGGTAAACTAATATTTTCTGGAAGGGAAAGGTCACACAAGTTATACAATGACATTGTTTTTGGTAAACTTTATTTCCCAAAGGGAAAGGTCACACTAAGACATACAATGATATTGTTTTTCAGGTAAAAATGTATTTTCCTTAAGGAAAAGGTCACACTATGTCGTACAATTATATTGTTTTTGGTAAACTATATTTTCCTTGAGGAAAAGGTCACACTAAGTCGTACAATAAATTATAACAAGTTAGAACATAAAGGCCATTGTTTTTAATAAAGAAAAAATTTCTTTTTTTTTTCTTTTTTTTATTCTAAAGGCCATTGTTTTTAATAAAGAAAATTTTTTTTTATTTTATTCTGTATTGTCATTGTTTTCAGTATATTAAAATTTTCCCGAAGGGAATTGACACACTAAGGGGTATAATACAATGATATATCCGAGATACAACAAGTTGGAATCATAAAAGAATTTGTTTCTGGCACACCATATTTTCCGGAAGGAAAGGTCGCACTAAGTGGTACAATGAGTTACAACAAGTCTAAATGATAAAAGAATTTGTTTTTGTTACACCATATTGCCCTAAGGGAAATGACACACTTAGCAATACCATGAGTTACAGCATAAAAGTACAAAGGCACTGGCACAGTTAATTTATATGCTAAAACTTTTGAACATACATTATTCAGTCTGCCTGGAATAAATATTGCAGTTATAGGACCAACTGTTCATTGCTTTAGTAAATATTGCTAGAATCCCAAATCTCAGACAGTCAGTCCACTTGTTAAAGGTGAGTAGGTTTTCTCCAAGCACTCCAGTTGTTCTCCAGCATCTTAGAACTAACCTTCTCGATATGTGCAATAATCTTGACTGGGGCATAAAACATCATTCTCCACTAGACTCAGACAGCAAGGTTTGTCAGCATACCATTTGATCAATATCTAGTAATGCTTTTGCACTACCATTTGGAAAACATTTAAAATCACACATTTTCCAGGAATAATGTTTTTTACAGGAAAACGTCAACTAATGAAATTCCATATCCAATGGATATGAATTTTCTGCCAATGGATACCCAAATGTTCCACACAATTTTATCATTGGTACACTGGCTAACCCCATTAGGTGCTGTCCTTGGCTAAAATCATTCTACTTTTTCTGTTGTAAAAAGCATATCATCAGTACTACCTAAGAGTACTTCTGAACCATTAAGCTTGAAAACAATATCTTCTAGAATTAAAATAATTACAGATCAATAAAATAAGACTTCAATATTTGTGATATAAATAATTGCTGATATTTTGAACTGTATTGTTTTATTCATGCTTTATAAAACTTCACATCAATTTACACATTAATTTTTCATCAGATTCAGAAAAAAAATCTTAAGAAAAATTTTTATTTAAAAAATTTATAAGAAACCTCATTAATCTATTTGAAATTTCAGCCATTTATCAGTAGCAAAAGTCAATGTTACATAACTTCCTGTTTTTGAAGTGAATTGTGGGATTGATGACATGTTTTTGAAGTGCATTCTGGGATTGATGGTATGTTTTTGAAGTAAATTATGGGATTGATGACATGATATTGAAGTGAATTATGTGGGTTGATTCATTTCTTATGTCACCATTATTTGAATGATGTATTGACAAACAGATTGATATTAATACTATAGAATTGATATTTAAGTCTCTCCTAACAGATAACATTTTCCAAAAAGTGCTAAATCTGATCTTGTAAAGACTATATTGAAATTATAGACAGTCTAATCTTTTCCAAATGAGAT
The DNA here is from genome assembly GCA_021292105.1 of Anadara kagoshimensis. Classification (NCBI taxonomy): domain Eukaryota; kingdom Metazoa; phylum Mollusca; class Bivalvia; order Arcoida; family Arcidae; genus Anadara; species Anadara kagoshimensis. The sequence goes on from CM037862.1 coordinate 43,469,456, forward strand.
AAACAAACAGAGAAATGTACTTTTGCATCAATAAAATTATCTCAGTGTTCTAAACACCAGCTGACCGCTATATATATATGACAGACCACTAATATTTGCAAGGTCCCAGGCTCCAGTTTCACAATGTATCCTTAGCTAAGATTTTCCTTAACTTAAATCTTGCAAGATTCCAAATCTTTATAATTTTGTTATTTTTCAAGATATTTAGGAATTTAAGGTGTCAATTTTAAGTAATTTCTAGATAAAAACATTTGCATTTAGTTTGGACAAAAATATTCAGTAGTAATTCCAAAAAGATTTTACCAAAATTTGTTAAATTTAAGTTAGTTAAGGAAAATCTTAGCTAAGGAATGATTGTGAAACCGCGGCCAGGTCTCTTGTAAGAGGATTCATTTTGATAAAAGTACCAAATCTGTAAGGTTGATGGTTATCTTGTAAAGACCATATTGAATTTAGACTTATTTTCCAAATGGGATAAAACAAACAGAAAAATTTATGTGGCAGTCACGGCTTAAAAGGTGGCCCAGTACGTCTGTCAGTAGAGCATCCAGCTTGTATTGGAAAGATCCCTGGTTCATGTCCTCTCAGTATTTTAAACACCTATTTTCTGGCCACTACATGAAATTATTTTGTTGGAAGAGTGCTCACAATGAAAAGTGAGAGGACAAGGAACCCCAAACCTTCACCCCCTCACCTGTCACTACCATCCTGTGTTTGAGTTAAAGTGATTTATAGCTGACAAAATGCACAATGACCAATATCAAACACAGAACAAAATCAAATAGACAAGGTAAAAATATTGAAACCTTTGATAATACTCCGGGCTTTGGATGTGTACTGAATATAATAAAAATAATGGTATCTAGTAATTTGATAAAACCTATTTAAAAAGACTACCCAAAAGAAGTATAAAATATGGACTTTATAAACAGACACTGTTATGTAGTGGGTCTTTTTGGTTGGAATATGAAGCAAAGGCATCTCAAAATATTGGTCTTAATGGACAGGTGGTCTTAATACAGAGATTCTTTGGTAAAACAAAGGGACCTTTTAACTGGTCTAAATGGACAGTTGGTCTTTATTTAGAGGTGACCTATAAAGTGGGATTTACACATTCAATTCCATGTAGTTGCAGAGCGAATGTATGCAGATAAATGCTGACGGTATCTCTTGTAAAAATTAACTGATGCAAAAAAATTCCCATTAAGCATAGAGAGCAACCATATGCAAAATAATTTGCCAAAAGAACAATTGGGTGAGAATGGGTTTATGTAGAAAACATCCATATGCAAAATAATTTGCCAAAAGAACAATTGTTTGAGAATGGGTTTTAAATTGAAAAAACAACCGCTTGGGAATGAGTTTTAAATTAACTTGTCTGTACTTACGAGGAAATGGGTCACTAGAACATATCTAATATTATGACACTATTCTCATCATGGCTTTATGATTACCATATTACGTATATAAAGATATCACAGAGGATCCAATTTATCAGAGCTGATGATAAAACAGATAGACCCATTCCACAGTTAATTGTCTGACAATATTACCTCACTTACATAATTTCAGAGCTGATTATCTCGTGAATATAACAAGGTATTCTGGCTGCTATAAGAAGACTGCATGTTTTGTGTCTTTCTATGTTAAAGATTTGGAAAAATAGCATTTTAGCCAAGTTGAGTTTAGTAATGGTGTTTAACATCCAGTCAAGAATATTTTACTAATATCAAGACGCCGCCAGCTGTGGGCAAAGGTGCAGAAATTTTGCCTCTGTGTTGTCTGATTGCATTTTACAACTAGGTTCTTTATCGTGTCATGTTTCCATGACACAAGACCTCGTTTATCTTAAGTTCCATCTGAGTTGTACTTGTGGTACATAAATTAAATTTAAGGTCAAGCTTACAGGTCAGTGTTGTTTGCCTTTACTAATTAACTTTTTTCCAATATTGATAAAGCTAGACCGTGTAAATACATAAGGATATATATACCTTTGTTTTTTAGTGTATTGGAAGTCTATAATTGGTTTGTCTGCTCTGTCTCCCTACAGTTTAATGGTGCTTAAGACGATAATGAAACCACATCAGACGATTTTTATATTGTTAACTTTTTTTTATTTTTTTTTTATGAAACCACCTGAGACAATTTTTGTATTGTTGACATTCTTTTTCTTTTCTATTTTTATTTTTATTTTTTTTTTATAAAACCACCAGAGACAATTTTTAAAGCATCAGCCATGCTGAATGCTTTATAGCGATCGTTGGATTTTTTCGTATTTAGCGCCGCTTTCATTTCACCTTGACAGCCAATCAAATCCTTCGTTTCGACTGAAATTACGGGAATTTCCATATACGGTATCCCAGGTATGTATAAACTCTAATCTGAGTGATTGGGTCTCCCGGAAAGTTACGAAAGCAATGTTTTCATCATGTACACATGTGCCGATCTGAAATGTATTCATACGCGTATTAGTCCGTAATTGTTTTTGCTGGATATATATTTTAATTCTTCACTTTTGTATAAAAACCATAAAAATCCATGAAGTATACGCCCCTCGGAAAGCCCAACAAAAATGACGATCTTGTCAGTTCGCGCCGACGTTCTTCTTTTTGACCTACAGTGCTGTACATGTGGTTGTTTTACAGTCGCCGCCATATTGGATTTTTTTAATTTACGCAAAGTGACATCGATAAATAAACACAAAGTATGCTCATTAAACAGTTTTAAGTTAAATAACTCCAAACATGGATCACATTTGATGATAAATTATATATATTTTTTTAAAAATTGATTGTCAATAATATTTCGTGTTTGGGATATCCCGACCTGGTTCATTAATATTCATCATAACGTCACGAGGATTTTCCCGCTTTCATTGGGTATTAAAATTCATTCCTGTCAGTTTGCCGGTAGCGAAATTATGCATAACAAAAAAGTAGAAATCAAAGATTATTCCCAAAAATGTGATACGAACTGAAAGAAGAAGTTTATTTACAAGTTATTGGCTATGTTGATAAATCGTTTGTGACTCGTGAAGTTGTGTAGGATATCGATACCGTAGTTCGTATGCAAATTAGCCATGTGTTTGGGGGCATGGCATTTGACACCCGATGCCCCTGCTTAAATGTATTCAGCGTAGTGACTGACCTTTTTAGTCCAGTACACCCTTGCCCCTTTTAAAATGATCATGACACCCTGTCCTTTTCAGTTATCAGTTTAATATAAAAACGACATGCTTTATTCTCGAATCTCTGCTACATACTTCCGATCTTCCGCACACACTCCGCTTCTCACCATGCATATGTCTCCGAAGACAGACAATTTCATCATCAATGTTCATTTAAATACCCTTTCCAGTTGTTTATTTTGAAACAACAAAATAAATCGCAAGAAGGAACAACTTGAAATCAAAATCTAAACAAAACTGAAAAAAAACGATGTTTTAAAATTTTCAGATAAAATTTATTTACCTTGTTACAAGTCCTTATTAGATCGTTTTACAGTGGATATCCGATTAAAGTTGTTGTCAGTAGTTTAATCCATGGTTTTTACAACCTTTAATTTCCTTTAATGAAGCCATATTACTTTATTTCACATAAAATGTGGCCACTGGACATGGAGGAAAACTGAAACAAAACAGTTATTGTGCTTTCTTAAGTTCTTCCGATTTCTAGAGCACCGTTGGTGAAGTAGAACAGAAACTAAGGGCGGGGAAAATATGGTACCAATCTTGTGAACTCAACTCCTCTTACAGTTTTCAACCAAAAACCTTGAAACTTCACAGAATGTTTCTATATATATTGAGGATGTGCACCTGACTTTATGGAAATATTTCAAGATTTTTTCCCCATTTTTCAAGACTTTGAAACTTAGTCACTTTTTAGCAAGTATTTGAATGGGGGTACCTACTTTGTGAACTCAACTCCCTTACAGATTTCAACCAAAAACCTTGAAACTTCACAGAATGTTAATATATATATTGAGGATGTGACCTGACTTTATGGAAATATTTCAAGATTTTTTTCCCCATTTTTCCAGACTTTAAAACTTAGTCACTTTTTAGCAAGTATTTGAATGGGGGTACCTACTTTGTGAACTCAACTCCTCTTACAGTTTTCAACCAAAAGCTTGAAACTTCACAGAATGTTTATATATATATTGAAGATGTGCACCTGACTTTATGGAAATATTTCAAGATTTTTTCTCCATTTTTCCAGACTTTGAAACTTAGTCACTTTTTAGCAAGTATTAGAATGGGGGTACCTACTTTGTGAACTCAACTCCTCTTACAGTTTCTCTTAAATTCAAAGTAATTTTATTGTAACATTTTAGTTGTCTAAATAATAATCAATTAATTTTCAATTAATCCTATTCAGAAATATTTCCCCCTTTTGTACTCAATTCTTGTCAACGAATTTTTTGAAAGAGACAGTTGCCTGGACAACTTCTGTAATTGGGAGGTACAGATTATTAGCTTATTGTGTCAGGATGGTTTATACCAATTCAGGCTTTTGAAGCTCACTTGGACAATTTATATATATTCAACAATAATTTTAAATACATTTAAATTATTTCTAAAACAAAGGTTTTATTTTTATTTTTATTTTTTTTTCAAATTAATTGTGAATTCAATGAATAAAATTAATGACTTCAACAATGGTTAATCTGTCAGTTGCAAGTCAAGGGAAATAGCTGGTCATGGTGAAAGTTTTTTTTGTGATGATGACACTATGGCGATGATGATGTGGCATGATGATCTGGTGAAGATGATGACAATAATAATGATGATGATGACATTCAGTTCTGCTGCTGCCGATGATGATGATGATGTCACCATGATGATGATGATATGACATGAGGAGATATGATGATGATGATGAAATGATGATGATGATGATGTGACACGAGGAGATATGATAATGATGTTGATGATGGTGATGACATGAGTTCTGTTGATGCCGATGATGATAATGATTATCTGTGATGAAGAAGATGATAGTGATGGTGGTGATGAAAATAAGCTCTGCTGCTATGAATGATGATGGTGATGATGACGATGTGACTTGACGAACTATGATGATGATTATGATGGTGACATGAGTTCTGTTGCTACCGATGATGATGATGGTGGCAATGATGACATTCAGTACTGCTGAGCACTGCCCATAGTATGATGATGATGATGATGATGAAGATGGTGATGATGATGATGGTGGCAATGATGACATTCAGTACTGCTGAGCACTGCCCATAGTATGATGATGAATGATGATGATGATGATGATGATGATGATGATGATGATGATGATGAAGAAGATGGTGGTGATGATGATGATGGTGGTGGTGATGACATTCAGTTCTGCTGCTGTCGATGATAATAATAATTCACGATGATGATGATGATAACAAAGCCAATGTGTTCATTGATGATGTGACATGATGATGATGATGATGATGATGATGATGATGATGATGATGATGACATTCAGTACTGCTGCTGCTGATAATGATGATGATTATGTGACACGAAGAGCTATGATGATGATGTGACCATATTAATGATGTAACATGAGGATTTCTGAAAATGATTAATATAATGGTGGTGGTGATTGTCATGGCATGGGTTCTACTGCTGCTGCTAATGACGACGATGATGATGATGATGATGATATCTTCATGTTGATGATCAAAATGTGATATGAGGAGTGATAATGATGATGATGGTGGTGATTATAGATCCAGTTTGGGTTTTCTTCCAGTCAACTGCGTTTTAGTGGAGTTATGCCCCTTTCACTTTGTGAATTTTATCAAAATGATGGTTCTCTGGACTTTTTTCCATTACGCTTGAGATATTTCACTCAGATTTGGGGTCGGGTCTTTAGTAGCCTCTCTTGGTTTTTGAAAAATTGAAAATTTATATTTATGCGAATTACTTAGTTTACTCAATTGATAAACATTGCGTGTCATGTCCATTTTGACCATGTAACATATTTATATTAGAACCTAACAACTTGCATAAAAAGCAGACTTGTTGTTAGAAGCTTCCCGATCACAGTATCTATTATTTGCATGATTTTCATTTGTTACTGATTCATTAGACAAATCTCAGTTTCAAGTGCACATTTTTTTTATCAAATTGCTCAGTTTAGCTGATGCTTCAGTACCTTCAGTACTTTGATTATATTGTTGACATTCTTTTCCATTTTTATTTTTATTTTTTTCTTTTATAAAACCACTTGAGACAATTTTTATATTATTGTTGATATATTTTTTAGATAAATAAATGATGAAAGAGTTGTCATCAGGCTAAATTAGCTTACACATGTGGTCAAATAAAGCTATAAATGAGTACAGACAATGAAACAATATGAATAGTGAATAATAAAAAATAGTAATAGGGTTTGTCACTGTATCACATGATACCCTATAACATTTCTGCGGAGATATTATTTCCATTGGAGATAGAATCACTTTAATTCATGTTTTCCCTTTAAAATATGACATTATTCTGGGAAATCTTTTCCAAATCATATAGCACAAACATTAAGGGGTATTTATCATGTGGTACAGTGGAAACTCCATTGTAATCCAGTTGGTTAAAAAGAAGTGATTTGTTTAAAATTTTTATCTTTTTTATTGAGCAGTTCTTTACCATGACACAGGTTTGTAAGGTCTGGTCTAAAGGACCTGCCACTTAGGTTTGAATCCTACTTGAAATAGGTCCTAATGTAAAAAAGTGCTCTCTTCGAACATTTGTGGTTTTTCACGGGCATTCCAGTTTCCTCCACCATCCCTAAAATGACTTGAAGTGAAAGAATCTTGACTGGGGCCTTGATCACTATGACTCCACTCTACTCCATCATCAGAGAAGCTTTACTAAGTTGTGACTTGATCATCAGAATGCTTTCTCTGTCATCTCTGCACTGACCACCTCAATATGAGTGAAAGAATCTTGACTGGAGTCTTAATCAATATGACTCCACTTCATCATTGGAGAACCTTTACAAATTTGTGACTTGATCATCAGAATGTTTTCTCTGTCATCTCTGAACTGACCACCTCAATATGAGTGAAAGAATCTCAACTATGGCGTTAAACTCACTACATTACTCAACTGAACTCTGCTCATTTGAAGGTTTACTGTGTGACTTTATAATCACTGGAATTTCAGTAAATTATTACTTAATACGTGATTGTCAGAGGTTAGTTTGTGGTGGTATATAATTTTCCACAAATATGTAATTTTCATTATAGATTTAATTTATAAATGTGTGCCTTCTTATCTCATTTTTCAAAATGCTTATTTTCATTTGAGAAAACCTGCTGTATAATTTCAGTACAATTGATAGTATCTTTCAAGAAGATAATGTTAATATTTTCAAGTACAGTAAAAAGAAATTGTGTAATATTTTGTATTCCTCATAATTTGAAGAAGTCTTAAGGGTTAAGTTTAATCTGAAAATGGAGACAATTTAACTTTGTGATAAAAATTTTTACATCTAAATCTTCAATTGCATAAACATTGGTAAATTGATGTTTTATTCACTTGAGATTGGATCAAGTTTAGAAACAGTTAATTCGATAATGTCATGATTTATGGAATTGGGTGGTTAGATCCATTCTTAAGCCAGTATTGTCATGACAGCAGGTTCACACATCCTAAGTCTTAATCAAAGAAATGTTTCAGGCAATACTTATTTATTGGCAATCAATTCAAACATTTCAAAGACTTGTTCAGATAAAGTATGACAAATGACTCTGGGTCATGGAAGGTCTTGAATTACATATATATCATACATATATTACTTATTTTATGACAAATCTGCATTTGTAGACATTAAACTCGGACCGTTTTGATCAACAAATCACCGCGTGTGATTAAAAATGACCACAAATTATTACATATTATTGGTAATATCGGTCAGTTTACAGCTAATAAAGATTTCCACTTGTCAATTTTCTGATATTAAAAAAACATCATGTTTTACTTAGAACCATTCATCATCTTGAACAAAAAAATCATCATATGATTAATGTCAAAAGATATAATTTTATGTTGTTAAGGAGTGGTGTTTTGCACCCCAATCAAAACTTTTTCACTTGCATCCATGTCAAAAGATTGTATCAGTATATTATATTTTTGGTTAAGGAGTGGAGGGGGAGTGTAGCGAATTTGTTTTATGCTTCGGCCAAGACCCTATCACTTATATCAGTGTGGATCAGACTGGTCAACCAGGTGTCAGTATAATGTGATTAGTGAGTCAGTGTTCTTGTACTTTGAAGCTGCCCCAAGTGTGTGTTAGCATAAGGCAGACATTTAACACACAATCACATTCTCACTTATATACACAAACTTGTCCCAAGATTAATACTTAGAGATTAATAAACTTGCTCTTGTGGCAAATAGCTGAAAAATTGCTGATGGGGCTTATACAACATTACAACTAACAAACATCATTGTACTTACTAATGCTCTACAGTTGCAAACAGTGCATTCTTTTACTGAGCATAGTAAAATAAAAACAAAACCACTCAGCATTTTGCTTAAATACAAGGACAATTCAAAAAGCTGTCAAGACATAGCTAAGATAGATCTGGGATGAACTGCTGAATTGCAATTATTTGTCAGTTTAGTTTTGAGATTTTGACAGGTCTGTACTGTATGTATAAGATACCCATGATTCAATATTAGCCTTGGTCGCAGAGTCCTCTAAAGCACAAACTTAACGATTACAACACTTTGCATTGCCTAGGTTTGAATCCCACTCAGGCAAGTCAGTGTTTGTTAAAAATAGATGGGGCTCTTTGGCCAGGTGGTCTAAAGTGCCAGCTTACAGATCACAGCACCTCTCATAAGCTTAGTTCTAAAATCTAGAGACAGATATAAGTGTGAGAACATTTTTCAGCTCTTTCTTAAGACACTCTGTTGCCACCATCCTCCCAGAACTTACTGCCTCATAATGTTGAAAGAATCATGACTGGACCATAAAACTACATTACTCCACTCCACTCCACTTTGCTCCCTTGATTGAATGGGTAAAACTATGGAGTGATGCTATTGGCTTCCTGATTTCTAAGGACTATAGATTTGCCTCTGTCAAGATGGTGGATGAACATCTTCTGCTGTGACTGCTCAGTCCTATTCTTGATCTGCATTAATATGCATATAAACTTTTGTTAAATATACAGTTGAACCTGCCTTAAAGGCCACCTCTATGTAAGGACCACCTGCTTATAAAGGACAGTAGAATTGTATCTCAGTTGTTTTTATTCATATAATTTGAACCTGTATATAAGGACCACCTCCTTATAAAGGCTAGTAAAACTACATCCCAGTTGCTCTTTATTCATGTTATTTGAACCTGTATATAAAGATCACCTGCCTATAAAGGCCACTTTTACTGGTTATCTTCAGTGGCCTTTATAGACAGGTTTGACTGTATTCAGTATTTATAGAATTATTTGAAGTAAAACAAATGATAGTCCTATACACTGATTATGTTTTGATGTAAAATGAAGCCTTAAGTTAAAGTCTGAAATAAGAAGTAGCCATATAAGACTTCATTGTTCATCGTTTGTACCAAGTAAACATGTTTTGAGGGATATGAAAATAATTTATGGAGACTTATCTATGTCTTAAGCAACTGTTCAAAGATTGGTCAAAGTTTGTTTTACAGAATTTTAGCTCAAATGGCCCAAACCATTATTTTTTTCATGAATTCAAATGAGTGAAGTGCAGTGATGGTGTTTAACTCCCTAGTCAAGTTTCTTTCACTTAAATTGATGCAGTCATTTCTGGGATGGTGAAGCTAAGTGAATACCCAAAGAAAACCACATTGTTTGGTAACCGTACTGACCAATTTTCTTTACATTAGGTTTTGCCAGAGTTGGATTCAAACCTAAGCAGAGGGAGGCACTGTAATCTGCAAGTCAGAGCTTTAGGCAACCTACAACTCTGTTTTTACAGGAAAAGAGAACTGTCACTGATAAAGTTCTACAAATAAGAGCATCTAAAATTATCATAATCTGAAAGCTGCTGTTGAAGCCATAGCAAAGATGCTATGTATAACTATATTTCTGAAATAGATTGATTTCATGGTACAGCAGTTAAAACGTTATTGTAATAACCCTCAATAACTTTGCCACCTCACAACTATTAGCACTTTAAATCTCTGTTGCAAAGTCTTGCAAAGACTTTCTCAACCCAATGAACTTTCACCTTTGACCTGCTGTTCTTATATAAATAGTGTTCCACCAACACCTGTTGCTGGTTATTGGTTTTAATTCTGTTATTTCATTTTTTTAACCTTTTGGTAAAAACCACCTACTTACTAATTCATATTTTACTTATCTGTCTACTGAGATAGTCAATTATTTCTCCATTAGTGAGCATTATTCTTATACAATGCAATTAGGTTTATTACACGTCTGGTGGTGTTACTTTAACATTTAGATAAACGGCTAATATACAACGGGCGCACTAATATACAGCAATCGTGCTTCACTACGCCTACACCAAACTAGATTCATAAAGACCAGGTGTTGTAAATAGAAAAAAAAATTAAAATCTTAGGTACATTAGCGAATACATCAGCGAGATGTGTCTGTCTTGAAGATCAAAAAATACCAGGCTGCAGTTTCGCGGTGATACCTTAACTACGATTTTCCTTCACTCAAAACTTATGATTTCTGTCGATCTTTTATCATACTAAAAAAAGAAAAGTTTCAACAAAATTAGAATACAGACGCCATAATCTTGAAATTGTCTTCAAAATGACACCTCAAATTCAAGAATATTGCGAAATCTTATTCGAATTTTAATAAAATTATTCAGATTCTAAATTTGCTATATTTAAGTTACCTAAGGAAAATCTTAGTGAAGAAATGATTGTGAAACAAGACCCAGGTGTTGTAAATATAAAAATAATAATATTTTAGGTATATCAGTGACATTTGGTTTTCTTATGTTTAATAAGACTAAGAATATATATTCATTGTAGCTGGTGGTGATGATTGTGTCTGACACTACCTGATCAAATTCAAATGTTTATGATTGGGGGAAAAATGGTCTTAAATCTTGAAAATTGTATAACCAGAAGTGTTTAAGTGGGTGGAAAGTCTCTTCATAATTTTATTTCATGATTCTAAAACATTCTTTTCAAAATTACTGTCAACTTTTTACACTGGGGATTTTTGCATCGCAATATACATATTGTATTAGTGAGTTTTATTTTTAGGGTTTTCAACTTAATGTCAGTTGCACCAAAATAAAACTATTGTTAAATTTTCTAGATTTACAGTATATAAAGTGTAAATCCAAACTTAATCCTTAACATCTCCCTAAAAAGATGTTTGCAAAAAGTATTTATGCCAAACAAAATCTCGGAAAGAATAATCTGAAGATGGACACCAAATGGGAGTGATGTAATGGCGTTTTATGTTTTATGAAAGTCAAGATTCTTCTTTTTCTTGCTGTATATAAAGAGGGGCAGTTCTGTGATGGTAGAGGACCTGGTGAAAACCACTGACTCCAGTTGGAGGATAACTTGAATTGAGTGAAGTAATTGTGTTTTACGCCCTTAAGTGAAGATAGGATTTTCTTATAGACAGTTGATCAGTTCTGGGATGATGGCGGGTCCACAGAAAATATCACAAAAATTTCAGAAAGAAAATCAACATTTTTCTCACACTAAGTTTGCCCAAGTAGGATTCAATCCTAGGCATCAAAAGTTGCAGGTCTTAAGTGTGCACTTTAGACCTCTCAGCAACTGAGGCCCTTGAAATTGAAATTAAAAAAGTTCACCAAAATTTCAGTGTATTATATTATGGCCCCATTATGTAGATTTTTTCACTTCAAATAATTTTCATTTGTCGATTATCAAAATTTAAGTACATTAAAATGCTATTTCACTTTATTTGATGTTTTAAATGGAAAAAGTTAAGCTCTTTCAATAACCATTTCCAGAGATGTTCAGCTAACAAGATGAGTATAGAATAGAATTGCAAATCTATCCATTTATCTGATTATTTCCAAAGTTTGTTATATTTTTTCCCTCTTTTATCAATTTACTGTTTTTGGGGGAAAATAAAAAGATATATAGATGTCAAAGAAAAACCCTCTAAAACAAATTACCAAGATTAAAATTTGACCATTGTTCAGCGATAGATTCCCCGCAAAACCTTTTAGAGACAATCCATCTATGTCAAATTTTGTTTGCCAGGATTTAATCCGTTTTTACGAATGAATTTTATGTTATTACCATTTCTGTAACATTTCTTTAACAAGTACACAAAAATTTGTGGACGATGACTGAGTAGGGTGACTGAGAAAGATGTTTTTAACTTTCAGTAATTTTTCCTTAACCTTTTCAATGTGATGATAACATGACCTTGTAGCAAATGTTGGCAGAATACCATTGTAGTTTTTCTACATATCTAGTCGATTTAGGGCCTCGGTGGCTAAGTGGTTTAAAGTGTATGCTTACAGATCACAGCACCTGTCACCACTTAGATTCCATTCCAAATCAGGGCAGACCCTAGTGTGAGAAACCTGCAAATCAAGTTGGACTTATCTAGACTCAATATAAAATGGTTTTGACAGAGTTATGGCCCTTTGAAATTTTCGCTTTTTTAACAGTTTTCCGGGAGTGGACATGATTCTTCATGAGTCTTATTTAGTATGTTGACCTACAAGTCAAGTTGGACTAAATAGTTTTGACAGAGTTATGGCCCTTTGAAATTTTCGCTTTTTTTACAGTTTTCCGGGAGTGGACATGATTCTTCATGAGTCTTATTTAGTATGTTGACCTGCAAGTCAAGTTGGACTAAATAATTTTGACAGAGTTATGGCCCTTTAATATTTTCACTTTTTTAAACAGTTTTCTGGAAGTGTACTTGATTTTGCATTAGCAGGATTTCTTGTTACCATTGGTAAATGATAAAATGTGTAATAAGGCATGGAGTTCATTTACCGGCGTACCTTAAAACCATATAAATGCAATGTAAATAAAAAACCATGTCTAAATTGTCTGTCTGTATACGGAAAATAAAACCTACATACTTCCCAGCATCCTTAGCAGTAGCTGCCGATAGGACCAATATCATAAAACTGACAAATAATTTCAACAAAGATATCAGTGATTTTGTTTGCTTAAAATTACTACCGTATAAAGGCATGTTCCCCAGGGGGTAAATTACTAAACTTTTACAATTTGTCCACTAAAATTCCGCAAAATAACAGTGATGCACTGAAAAATTAAATCTAGTTGCCCTTACCCACAAAGAGGCCACAGTGGCCTAATAGATAAGACGTCAGTCTTTAAATCCAGGGTCTCTCACCACTTTGAGTTCGAGTCCCGCTCAGACCACATGTGGGAAAGTGAATTTTCCTTGCCATTGGGCTTTACTGGTTCAACTGGTATCAGTATAATAGACTGGGGGAGTGTTATGCTTGTGGCGTACTGACTCTGTGAGCTAGCACGTTATAGTCGCCCTGAGTGCATGCTAGTACAAGGCAGACCAGACCATACAACACACTTGCACTTCACATGCATACCAGAAATTGTTCATAGATTAATCCATATAATTTAATAAAGTAGTTCTCCTCTGAAAAATAGCTGAAAAATTGCTGATGCGATGTTAAACAACATTCAACCAACCAACCTTACCCACAAAATATCAGATAGTACCACAAAATAGTCTGTGCAATGGAGATACTAGCTATTCCCAGCATATCTTAATGCAGTTTGCTAGATCTCAGAATTCAATTTTTCCGTCTTAAAGGCAGAAGGTAGTTTTTAAAAATGTCACGTAATCACTGTATATTACATAGATGGCGTAAATATGAAATATAAACTATCAGTTTTAACATATAGAATGTCGGAAGAGCTTCTTGTGTCACCTGCATCAGCTTCAGGGGGTGGGTGTTATATCACAAAACAATTAATCCAGTTATGACAAATCTGCTGACATTAATCATGTAGTATCGTTTTTCAAAATATGAAGCCATCTTAGCAAAATAATTGTGATTAAAATGGTTTAAATATATTCTATCACTCCTATTGTTTTTCTCTTATTTTTTTTTTTTTTTTACAAATGTTGTGCAGCTGCGTCTATAATACAGTGCAAAAAGGAAATGGGAAAGATTAAAATCGGTCAACATGACCAAATAAGTGTACGTGCAAAAATTTTATAATGGGCAAAAAACACAGTTCGCAAGTCTCGCCTGAAAAAACCTGATACATTCTGGAAATTTTAATAAATAATGGCTGATATGACTTTTTTATACCCCATCCATTTAATAGTTCGCAAGTCTGGCCGAAAAAAACCTGATACATTCTAGAAAGGATTTCAATAAATAATGGCTGATATGACATTTTTATACCCCCATCCATTAAATTCCATGTAATGAATAAAGAAAGTGTGATTTTTCCAAAATCTTCAAAGTCACTTTATTGCATCATTTTAATCTTTTTCAGTCAAGATTTAAAGTTTTAGTGGAAAGTAAAAATGGAAGTCCTTCCAATATGCTTGACACTTTTCAAGTGAGACACCATGATTATTGCCAGCCCTGTTAGGTGTCATCTTTGGGTGCAAAAATGTGAGTGGGAAATAAGAATTGTCTTGAAACATTTCCAAGCAGTGCCAAGATTCGTCGCTTGCCAGACATTTTATTTGATTTGTAGTATTAGTACAAGACTTATCAGATTTCATAATCTGATTTGTTAAGAAACTTAATTTTAAGAAGTCTCTGAAATTCAGCTCGCAGCACGTTTGGTAAAAAATATGTTTAAGACTAAACTCGAAATAAAAATTTAGTTTTGTGAAAGCAGACAGTCAATACTAAGGTCCAAAAAGTCGCACATTGCCAAACTTTAAATTATCTTTTTTAAGCAGTTACTCCTTTGTTACCAAAGAGTCCAAAGAAGTCACACATGGTACACTTTTTAGATAGTCTTTTTCAGCAAAAATTCCTTTATGGCCTAGTGGTCTGAAACTTTGGTATAAGATCAAACACCACCTAAAAGGTTCAAATCTCAAATCTCATGACAGATCCTAATGTGAGAATGTTTGTCAGTTTGCCTGCCAAAGGTTGGTGGTTTTCTCCAAACACTCTGGTTTCTATCCCTGGGTTGACAGCCTCAATATAATTGAAAGAATCTTGACTGGGGCATAAAACTCCATTAATTCACTCCACTCCAAAAACTGTTCTTTATTGGAATTTTATATTTGAACCCACTTTTAACAAATCCTAGTCTGTTTGCTTGCCGAGGGTCTTGGGTATTCCAGTTTCCTCAGCTATTCTTGAACTGACTACCTCAGTATAGATGAACGAATCTTGACTGGGGCAAAAAAATGTCATTACTCCACTCGACTCCAAAAACAGTTCTTTAGTGGAATATTACATTGGAATCCTACTTGAAACAGTTTCAAGTCTGTTTACCTGGTATTCCGGTTTCCTCAGCCATCCCTGAACTATTAGTGCAAGAATCTTGACTGGGGCATAAACCTCTATTACTCCACTCAACTCTAAAGACAGTTCTTTATTGGAATTTTACATGGTTTTTACGTAACAGATCAATATCTTGTCATAAACATGTGCCATGTGATATTAGACCTCGGGGCAGGGTAACCCATAAATAGAAGCCACGTTTTACAGACAAACTGACAAAATAATATGGTGTCTGATTAAAACAACCATTGTAAGGGGAGACAGTACAGATACTGAAATAATCTTGCATAAACTTTCTGTTCTGATACAAAGAACATTTATTACTTGTCATCTTCAGTGGTTCTGTTATTATAGATAAACAACATTGACCTGTCTGCTTGACCTTTAATTTGAGTATCTATTATGGAGCAGTACATTTATGTATAGGGAACATACATTACAGTGAAACGTGTCCATAAAGGCCACCCAAGGGAACTAGTAAAAGTGGCCTTTATGGGCAGGTGGCCTTTATATACAGGTTCAAATAATATGAATAAAGAACAATTGGGCTACAATTTTACTGGCCTTTATAAGCAGGTGGCCCTTATATAGAGGTGGCCATTTATGCAGGTTGGACTGTAATTTATCTACACAATGTTTTCAAAATTGTGTATATATTAACTGTGAATCACTCATGTATTGGTTTGTTTTCCATTATATGAACAATTCTTACTGAAAGGTCAAGCAGACAGGTCAGTGTTGTTTGTCTATACTGTTTGTATGTGTCATTAATATTCTGCAATAAGAACATAGAAGATGTAATGTTTTTAATGATTTTTTAACTTACCGGTATTGTCATATAACATTTTTTGAATGTATTTTATGATTAAATTCAAAAAATGGTATATGACAGTATTATAAAGTGGCATAGTATCAGAGTTCTTAAAAATACTTTCAAAATGATTTTGATAAAACTTGCCACAAATGCAGACCAAGACATGAGAAAATGTGACAAATACCGAAATTTAGGATTAAAGGTCAAGGTGAAAAGGTCAACTCTTAGAAATAACAAATCAACAAAGTTGAGGACAGGGGGTATTGGTCTCTCAAGAGACTGCTCTAGTTGTTGGAGTTTTTTTTTCTTTTAAGTTTTTTGCAGTTTCAATTTAGGTATTAGTTGGCAGACATTTTAAAACATTGATTTTGGTTTCACAGAAAACTGTTTACGTTTAACAGACCATTAATTCAAATTTAAATTTTAAATTGTCTCCTTCATTATGTAAATACAGCACATGGAGCTTAAATTTCGTAAAAAAACGACAGCATTTTGTTTGATTAAAGTTGTAACTGACAGATTGCCTCGCCTCAAGGATAATCAAGATTGGGTGGTTATGCCTGCGATCGTTGTCTTTAGCTCGACATACCGCATTCATTAAAAGTAATTTGTCAGGAATTGCATCTTCCGACAACAGCAATTTTCCAAATGGCGACACGAAGCAGTAAATTAAAGATTCTCAACTGTCATCAGGGGTGTCTTTCTTGATGCAAGTAGATAAAACGACATGGATTTCCTGATCAATATCTGTCAGATGCTTGTCAATTATACAAAATATTACTTTTCTGTCTGCTCCGTAACAATTCTAAGGTTATCGGTGAGCCTTCACGGGAAATAAAAAATCGGAACTTTTTTGTGGGGAGATGATAAATTTGATTTGATCTTGGCTATTGTAGGGAATATATTTGCCCACAAAATTAATTTTTTGAATAGCATCAGCAGTTCTTGGCTGGTTGTTCCGCTCTTTGACAATAGGTCGGTAGATTTATGTGTGGTACTCTGACTTCAGAATATTGAGGTGATGACATGCTACGGAGTTTCATTTCTTAATCCCTCTTACGCAAACCAAACCTCAAAAGTCATTGAGGACGAAAAAACATTTTATTCTTTCTTTAAATATATAGTATTAAAGACTTCAGATAAAAATGTTTATCGTAAATTTAAAGATTTTCTCTCGAGAAAACGCTGAACAATATTCTTTAAATTACATGATGTCGCACAAACTTTAAGAAATATTTGAAAGCGTGTAACAATACCATGTACTAGCTGTCAAATTGAAGATTAAACAATATCAAGTTTTATTTTTTTAAATTTTAACTTTAAGTTCAAATTTTATAACATACCGTAATCCTTCTATATATTCGGACCCTCTATGTTTTCGGACACCCCAATTTTGAAATTTCAATAATTTTCAAATTTCCTCTAATTTCGGACGGCATTTTTTTTGCCTCTAAATCCGGACGCGATTTTGTTGGAATTCACCCGGTAACAAGCAATACATATTGCTTATACTTAATATTGAATAAAAACATGAAGAAATGTTGTTGTTTTGTTGGTAATTTACATTAAAATTTGTTATTTTTATGTGTTTGTTGCGTTGTGTATTTGCGTGATGGAGTCATGATTGTAACTTTGAGGGCAAGTATTTTACGATGTATTTACGTTTTTAATGTAAGCTGAATATAGCCATACCTGTATTAAGTGTTTTAATATTCTTTGAAAGTGAAAGTTGATTGAAATTAAAAATCGTGGGTAAGAAACTTCGTACTAGACCAGAAGTTCTGTCGGCACACAAATCCAACATCAAAGACATTTTTCAGGAAGTGACGTTATCAATGAATTTCATTGGATGAGAAACTTGTGGAATCCCTTCTGATTCAGTGCATGTCAACTATGGGAATTCCCGATCCTCTGATACTTTCATTTGTCTAAAAACGGGAAGATGGACATTACGATGTATTTATTGTTTTTCCTAAGATTAAAATTGTTTGAAACGTGAGTTAAAACAATGTATTTGTAAACTATTGTGTTCTGTGAGTGATAACATAGATTTTTAAACAAAAGCTATATTGATCACGGCGAACCCCATTCAAACATGTCCTGGTTCTTAATTGTACAAAATGTGGAATTTCTTGACTAAAAAATATTCTTGACCATTATTAATTATAACAATTTTGACCGTAGACAGTGACAGAAGACGAAGTGGGGTAACGGTGAACCTCAAACGGTGGAAACTACTGACAAAAATCACGCGATTTGCTTACAAAAAATGGCGTCCTTCGATGTGTATTACACATTGGATCATGATTATTGGTCAACAAACACTTCAAAAAACGACTTTTTTGTGAAATAAACAACACTAAAGGTAATTTCAACATGAACTTTATTTGAAAATTGATATTATAGATGATATCCATGTGCGTATCGTCGTTGATAGTGTCTTGCATTACCGGGAGGGCAGCGAGACATATTATCGGCTCCTAAATATCGGACAACTCTAAATATTCGGACACCCCCATTTTTCCAAGTGTATAATTTTCATATTTCCTCTAAGTTCCCGGACACTTGAAAATGAAATTATTAAAATTCGTCCGAATACATAGAAGGATTACGGTAGGTTAAAAAGTTCAGATTTTATTTATTTTTCAGTAAAATTTTCAGAATAGTTTGAATATTGTTTTAATTTTTTTTCATTCTATGAAATTTGATGTAATAATTATTCATATGGGAAAAGGCTTGGCCTTGTTCTTTAATGATAATTTTTCAAGAAACATAACTTTTATAGAAGGATTGGTTTCAGAAGTTAATTACTATGCATACCATATCATTATGTTTTCCTGGGGGAAGTATGATTAGAATTTAATTTTAACAAAAATAACAGTGTAGGCAAACAACATTGACAAAGCCCAGTTTTCACAATCACTCCTTAGCTAAGATTTTCCTTAAATTAAATTTAGAAAATTTTGGTAATCTTATTTTTGCAACTACTGATGACTATTTTTTGTCAAAACTAAATGCAAATGTTTTAATCTAGAAGTGATCTAAAAAAAATGACACCTTAAATTCCTGAATATCTTGAAAATTAACAAAATTATATAAAGATTTTGCAGAATTAAAGTTAAGGAAAATTTTAGCTAGGGAATGATTGTGGTTACAGAATCATTCCTTAACTAAGGTTTCTTTAAGTTAAGTCTAGCAAAATTTAAATCTTTAATAATTTCTTAAGTTTTTAAGATATTCTATAATTTAAGGTGCTATTTTGAAAATTCCTCCATGCTTATAAAATGTATACCAGTATTCTTGTTTTATCAAAAATTTGGGGTTTTTTTTAGTTCCATAAAAGATTGCCAAAATTAGCTAAATATAATTTAAGAAAAATCTTAAGTGAAGAAATAATCATGTGTTATTTTCTCATGCAAGGCAACAGTAACTCAAGTTCTCAAAAGTGTCATGAACTGATATGCCTAGTAGCTTAACGCTTATAAAGCATCAGTGCATTAAGCCATACCAAGTTTAAGCATTCATAATTCATGCTTTTTGTGTCCTCGGGTGACTGTTAAGGTACTTTTGGTCTCATGAACTGAAAGACCTAAAAGCTTGACACTTATATAGCATCAGTGTATTAAGCCATACCAAGTTAAAGTATTCATAATCATGTGCTTTTTGTGTCCTCAGGTGACTGTTAAGGTACTTTTGGTCTCATGAACTGAAAGGTCTAAAAGCTACACTTACACATGTATAGCATTGGTGCATTAAGCCTCACAAAGTTTGTAAATGCTTCAGCAGCATTCATAATCATGTGTTTTTTGTGTCCTCAGGTGAGCGTTAAGGTACTTTTGGTCTCATGAACTGAAAGGTCTACAAGCTTGACACTTATACATGTATAGCATTGGTGCATTAAGCCTTACCAAGTTTGTAAATGCTTCAACAGCATTCATAATCATGTGTTTTTGTGTCCTCGGGTGTCCGTTAAGGTCCTTTTGGTCTTTGGTTTGAGTTGTTTTAATTTTCAGAGTTTTCCCATTAAATAAATGCAGTGAAACTTTGATACAAGTTGAATCATGAAGTGCATTGGACTTTGAATTTAACTTAAGTATTTGATAACATAATAAAGCAACAAAAACCTTTTTGGACTAAATGAAGTGAAGACATTTCAGTTTGTTTATGTTTAGACTTTATAGTAAAACTATAAACCAGGAAATATTCACATTCTTTTTATTTTAACATATAAATTTGCAAGGGCAATAAAAACAAGTTTTTTTTTTAAATTTGAACTTTTAGTTTGAATTTTATGACATAGGTTAAAAGGTTCAGATTTTATTTCAAAATTTTATTTTCATACAAATCACTTCCTCTTTTTTGCACTGACAATTATCTGACATTGTGAAACTATAAGTTTGCAAAAAAAATTGAAAAAACATAAAAATGAACTTACACAAAAAATCCTTAATTTACAATAAGACCATAAAAAGTATTATGACTGTAATCACATTATCATTGATAAGTATGATATCTACAGTCCAAACTGCCTTAAAGGCCACCTCTATATAAGGGTCACCTGCTTATAAAGGCCAGTAAAATTGTCATCCGATAGTTCTTTATTTATGTTATTTGACCTGTATATAAAAGCCACCTGGCTATAAAGGCCACTTTTACTGGTTCCTTTGGGTGGTCTTAATAGACAGGTTTGACTGTATATCCCAAATCCATGTTCCATGTTCCTTTTATTCTCAATTTTGATTTTACATGACAGATGTAACTAGCTAGTAAGGAGTTGCTTACCCTTCTGGAGCACCTGGCCTTGCTTCCCTGGTATACATTCATAGTTTAACTTAATTTGTAAGTTTTTAATTCGTTTTTGGTATTGTGATTTAGACATGGACTGGTGTGTTTCTTTTTGATACATAGACCTTTTTCATACAATATTTATATCTGGTGTTCTTAATTAACCTGTTTTCTCCATGTGGCCTTTAAGTGCAAACTAGATATAGAAAACAATTAATGTAATATCTTATATCACTGCAGATACCAAAGACGAATTATCTCCCGTACAGTACAGACCTGTCAAAAGGTTAACACTGATCTAACAAAAAGGAGTCCAAACTAGGCTGTTGAATGACTGAGATATAGATAGGTAGTGTCCGAAAATAGAGCAGCTGGCTGTCATAAAGCTTTCGAGATATCCCTAACAAAGAGATGAGATAAGCTGCCATAAATCTGTCATGATATAGCTAACAAAGGGCATAGGCGAGAGGCCATAAAACTTTCAAAATATAGCTAACAAAGGTCTGAGAGGAGCTGCCGATTTGGCACTAATTTGTTACCCGAGTTAGTTAAACTTTTGACAGGTCTGTACTGTATGAAATGTACATTACATATGACATTGACATCACTTAATCCTGTGTGGTAAGATGTAACTCCTTGTTTGTTTCCTTGTTTGATCACAATCTTCTCATGTCAATTATAACATGACCTGCTGTAAACATAATTCCTTGTTTACTTTTTTATTGTTTTTATCATGGATTCCAGTCCATTATAACATTTTCTGGCTATTTAAGTCACCACAACCTTGTCAGATTGAGAGGCTTAAGCGATGAATCTCGAGTCAGATGATACCCAGACTTAAGTGCAAATAGTTACTGTTTTTTTTTATTTCCAGGCCACCAGATGTTTGTTTTTAGATTTTTGGACCGACTTTTGATTCATATGGTATTTATTGGTTTTCTTAACAATACTGTAATTTTTCTTCAAGATTTTTTAATTTGTAATATCTCTGACAAGTTTGTGTTTTGTAACTTACAAATTCGATTTGACAGAGTTATTGCCCTTTGTTTATTTTAGTGAAATAGGAATATTTCTGTCAGCATTCTAGCAACTTTATCAATAAAACTTGTTACAAGGGTTTATCATGGTAATATCTTGGACATTCTGGCTAACCCAATTTGACAGAGTTATTGCCCTTTTATTATGCATAACTTCACAAGAAGGGTTTAGTATCACTTGTGATACCTTGTTCTTATGTGGTTCAGACTTGCTTGTTTTTATAAACACTCTGCTATCAGGGGTGAGTTGTTCGAAGCCTGGTTAGTTTAATCAATTAATTAGTCCAAAATTTAAATAATGAATAATTTCAAATTTGTTGTGAAATTAATGTTGAAAATGTCATAAGTGAATAGAATTTCAACAAATTGAAGCACATGACTATAAATGTATGGATTTGATGATGACATGATGATTTAAATTAATCATTGATTAAGCTAATCAAGCTTTGAACCACTGGGTCCAGAATGCTGTGTACTCTTGCTTTGTAAATACAATGTATAATATTCAACACTTAATAAAACAAGTTTATTAATCCCTAGATAATTTAAAGTTCACGAATAACACTAACTGAAACAATAACCACATTTTTATTTGGTTTTATTATTCTTAAAGAATACTCTTGGCTTTTTTTGTGTGGTCCAGTTAGTCATCTCCCAGAACAATTAAAAATAGCTTTCTAATCATATCAGAGATAGAGAGAAAGAGTAAGGATATGCAAATGGCACAATGAATAGCACTATTGTCTGTCATCAATGTGATGCACATTTTTATGAGAAAAGACGAAGCATGAGCACTGTTAACGTATGAACTGGGAATCCTAATACTACCTATGTAATGGATGGATTCTCCCATATGAATATTTCTAATGAAAAGTCAAGCAGACAGGTCATTGTTGTTTGCCTATAACTGTACTCTTATATTCTTAATGAAAGGTCAAGTGGACAAGACAATGTTGTTTGCCTATAACTGTTTACTCTTATATTCTTAATGAAAGGTCAAGCAGACAGATCAATGTTGTTTGCCTATAACTGTTTACTCTTATATTCTTAATGAAAGGTCAAGCAGACAGGTCAATGTTGTTTGCCTATAACTGTACTCTTATATTCTTAATGAAAGGTCAAGCAGACAGGTCAATGTTGTTTGCCTATAACTGTAGTCTTATATTCTTAATGAAAGGTCAAGCAGACAGGTCAATGTTGTTTGCCTATAACTGTTTAC
Source organism: Anadara kagoshimensis (assembly GCA_021292105.1). NCBI lineage: Eukaryota > Metazoa > Mollusca > Bivalvia > Arcoida > Arcidae > Anadara > Anadara kagoshimensis. The sequence goes on from CM037862.1 coordinate 43,492,762, forward strand.
TCTTATATTCTTAATGAAAGGTCAAGCAGACAGATCAATGTTGTTTGCTTATAACCATGTACTATTGTTTTGGAAATAACTAGTAAAACAAGTTTATTTATCCCTGGATAATTTAAAGTTCACCAGTAACACAGTAACAAAACTATAACCATATTTTTATTTGGTTTCTAATTCTTAAAGAATACTCTTGGCACTTTTTGTGTGGTCCAATAAGTCATCTCCAAGAACAATTAAAGATCGCTCTATAATCATATCCATTTAACAAACCCATTATTTTTACTTCCGTATTCTATTTGCTTATATGTTTGGTATCATTATTCCCCGAAATACGGGAAGCAGGATAAATGATTCCATCCAATCTATTAATCTATTTGTTATTCACATTAAATTTTTCATTTCGGGTTTAATTTCACATGAAACCTTAGTTTTATATATTTAAAATGACACATATTTTAAAAGTACTTGGAAGTGTTTATATTTATCTGATAGTGGACATTAGATTGAAACAGAAGAGTTGAGAGAGAATTGTCAATGAAGTAATGGAGTTTGAACCTCAATCAAGATTGTTTCACTTATATTGATGCAGACATTTCGAGGATGGTAGAGGAAACCAGAGTACCCAGAGAAAACCACTGACCTTCAGCAAACAAACGTGATAAAGTGATAAATTTTCTTACATGAGCAATGGATCCTAGGTAGTGAGAGGCATTGGTAATTACAGTAAAACCTCGATTCATCGCCTTTATTTGTTCAGTCAAATTTTGGCGTTATAAAGGGGTTTGGTGATAAATCGGGGGAGGCAGATAAAGAAAAACATAAACAAAATGGATTTTTGGGACTTCAAAATAGTGTGGCGATAAGCGAGGTGGCAAAGTTATCGAGGGGCATTATAACAAGGTTTTACTGTATATGTGCACACTTTAGACCAGTCTGGTTTGAGAGAGAGTGCAATTGATGGAGTGATCATAATTTATGCTTTGGTCAAGATTCTCTCACTTTTATCTTTCGATTAATTTAAGGATGGTTGAGGAAACTGAAGTACCCAGAGAACATCACTCACATGTACATGCAAGGGAAGTTACAAACTTTCTCAAACTAGGATCTATCCAGAGTAGGATTCGATTTTTCAGCACAGCACTAGATGGATTTACTGGGGCCTCCGGTTTTCTATGTAATCTTAGAATTGACCACCTTGGTATATATGTACTAAAAAGAATCTGTGACTTTTAAAACAGCAGACCTTTTAAGGTTTACATGATGATGAATTAAACTTGTAATCACTAAAACTATTTGTGGAAAATGGAAAGTGAGTGGTGTGGGGATCTAAATGACAATGTCTTCTAGTTTCTTGGGAAACAAGGGACTAGTGCACATAAGTTACCAGTCAAAAATGATTAAAAGTAGTGTACCGAAACAGAGCAAACTATTAATCTGAATAATATAATCACATCTAACAAATACCATCTGTATCTCGGCCTCTCTCCAACTGATCAAATTATACCAATATCATTTTGACATTCTATCAAAATTATCATATACTTTTGCACTTTTCAATATGTCTTCTGTCAGCTAAGAAGTGTTTTATTGGCGATTTTGATCCAAAGCTAATTCTAATAGTGTCTGAGAATTTATGAGGCCCCATACAGGGTTTTCCAGATGAGCTTTTTCAGTGTAGATTGAAGTGGTCAATTCCTTTAAGTACTAATTTTTATCTATGTTCAAAAAAGTCAATATTTATAACTTGTACAGAAAAATTCAAATTTTTATTTATAAAAATTCAAAATTCATAAATTATTTTACCTTTTTTTAACCTGTTCCCATACTACCCCCTTCATCTCTGGCTTTATCAAGAACCTTATTGGACAGGAATATTTTGAAATCCATTTCATCTTGGATGATTGACAGTTCATATATGATCATGTGATTATTCCAATTACATAATAATGAATTTGTTGTATATCATGACATCAAACTGTTTATATAAGAGACAGGTAATTATAATTGCCAAGATGTTTGCCATCTTTTCCCGAACTTTTCTGACGAAAAAAGAACATTTTCCAAATTGTTATCGGTAACTTCTTCCCAGATTATTTGCTTTTGTGTATTTGATTTGCAATTAAAAGATAGTTATTTTGGCTTCTTACTGCTGGCTAATTTTTCAGGATAATTTTCTGTCTGTCATTTTTCCTAACTAAACAACTTTATAATTTCCGAATGATGAATAAGCATCAGAAGAAGTTCAAGGTCACTGATGTTTCTCAGCTTGATTCAGTAATTGGAATAATATATTCCAGACATGATTGTTAGGTCATTGTACAGAAGAGTTTGTGTGCTTTGAATGTCCTTTTCTTGAATATTGTGGTGGCCAAATTGTTAAAACAGTAACCTTCAAAAACAAGGTGTCTGTTCAATGGCTTTGGCTTTGACCTTTATCAACTGGAAGTTTGGAAATGTTTCTTATGCACCCATTTCTAGAAACAGGACAAATTAAGGTTACATGTTAACCTTTCTGTCCATATGTATTTACAATAACATTTCCATGTTTTCTCCATAATTCTTGAATGGTATAAAGAGTTAAAATGAATGAATGTTTGTTGTTTTCAGATGTGCAGAGAACTGTTCATGAAAAAGGTCAAAGGTCAGGGTCACAGCAAGCAAAAATATGTAAATTTTGGGTTTCTTTTGATATTTCTTTGTCTGCTGCATAACTCCTAAGCCGTTTAGAGGATTTAATGAAATTTGCTATAAGAAGCACAATGCATTGTGGGCCATTTAGGTCACATTTGGGGGTTCTGTGAAGATATTTATGTCCACTTCATAACTTTAAATATTGTGAAGGATTTAAATCAAACTTACAACGAGTATTTTTCATTTTGAAAAGATGTTCAAAGTGCTGTGGAGGTCTGAATCAAAAGTCTGATCAAGGTCAAGGTCATGGTCACAAAGCAGTGTCTGTTTCATAACTTCTAAGCAGTGTTAAGTATTTAAATAAAAAATTGTGACTACTGTAAACCAACTTTTATTCGAGTGCGATTAACTTTCGCGTGTTTCGCGAGGGCAAAATAATCACGAAAATTAATCGTCGCGAATTGGTTTATGAAAATGGTTTTATTTATACCAAATATTTAGCTAAAGACCATATGGCAAACACTGATAGTCGCAAAATGGTTTTGGTAAGAGAATTAATATCAGCGAATAAAAATTGGTTTACAGCAATATTTGTCACAATGTGCATAGGAAGAGGGCATTAGTTTTGCTAACACGACAGTGACTCTTCTGTTTAAAGTAAAACAGTTTCGCATTGATTTGTAGAGGACAAAAATGTCAAGGTCATATGCCGAGTTTTCTCGTTAAAACCTATGACATCAACATGTCAGATTTTCAAATTGGTTTTGTACATCATTGACAGCAATCTTATCATTAGGATTGTTCTTTCAGCTTAGGTTTATTTAGGTCACATCACATGACCGAATTACATGCCCATTTAGTTCTTCATTCAACCTAATATACAGCACAGACCACGCAAAAAAAACACTTGGATATCTAAGGTGAGTCAAAGCCCGGCTACAGAGTGACCATAATATGAAAAGTCATAATCCAAAAAGCTTCCGAGAGATAGATAGCAACTGATGAAAAACTGTCCAGATATAGCTAGCGAAGAACCAAGATGAGATTTCAATTCGGTACTAATTTGTTGGCGTACTGTTAAACTTTTGACAGCCTTGTATGTGTATATATAAAATAATTTCTTTTTATACAGTTAGATATTTAAGTTAAAGTGTGTGTTTATGATTGATAGAACCCATTATTTAACTCCGCATTCCGATAAATTTCTCATCAGCGCCAATAACGAGATAAATCTCGATGATGATATATTTCAATTTTCTTACCATAACACTCTTGATAGATTTAATTAGTGGCCCGTTCATCCATGAAAACAACTTCCTTTGTTGGGAAAACAACTTCCTTCATCATGAAAACTAGTTCCTTTGTCGTGAAATCAACTTCCTTTGTCATATTCATGCTCAGTCACAGAAAGTAATACGCAGTCTTTGAATATTAAAATTTGTGTTTTTATAACTGTGTAGTTATGTGGATATATATTTTATGTTCGATTGCCTCTTCTTTTGTCGTATTCATATTATGACGCAGAATGTAATACTCGGTTTTTTGATATTAAAGACTGTGTAGTTATGTGGATATATTTTTATTGCCGATTACTTGTAAATAAGTAACATTAATAATAGTTATCTATGAATAATTCATGTCCTGCTGCTTGATTGAAATGGTAAATTAACGTTAACACAGAAATTAATTTTTTTGAAAGATACTCAACAAAAAAAGTTAAGGACCACATCAAAAACATTACCGGTATTTAATTTTGTAGAATGTGAATTATATCATTTCATACTCACACTTCTCGTAATTTCTTAAAGGAGATTTAATTTCATACACAAAACATTTACTTCATAACATCATTTGAAACAAGAAAAGAATAAGACCAAATTACGGATGGATTTTACATTTTTCAGTTTTTTAATTTTTATTTCAAATTTAACAATGGTTCCTAACTTTTTTTGTTTGAAATGTTGATCACTATATTTACTGATACTCCTTTGCAGTATGTTATTTTGGAAGAAAAAAACTGCTTTAAGTTGATGTTAAGAAAATTCTGGAAAAAAAATAGTCATTTTCTGTAAGAACCAGACAATTTGACAATATTTTGGAAATCACATGTCTCAAGTTTTGATAACATTGCATATAATTGTTAAGTACATGTAAAAGACCAAAATGAAAAGCTCCATGCAAAAATTCAAATTGTCGTTTCCATGCTAACCAAGTACAAGAAAACACATTTCATGTATTTCAGTCAATAAAGAACATAAAATCAAAATATTTTAGGTGATAAAAAAAACTTGTCAATGAATCTAGTTTTTCTACTTGTAAATTTTAATATGGCTCTCCGAGTAATAAAAGTATGAAGTCAATCTGCCTCAAAGGCTTCATAGAAGATTGTAAATTTACCAGTATACCGAATGACTCGTCTAAGGGGAGAACTAAAACCCAAGTTATTTAAGATGATAATAAAAAAAAACTTGTCAATGAATCAAGTTTCTGATGCCACTGCATTTTGACGTGGATCAACAACTTTTAAAAGTATGATGTCAATCTGCCTCAAAGGGTTCATAGAAAGAAAAAACAACATTTTGACTGTAAATATTTACTGAATGACTTGTCTAAGGGAACGTAAAATCCAAAATATTTTAGACCAAAAAAAAACTTGTCAATGAATCAAAGTTTTTGATACGACTACCACTACATTTTAATGTGGCTCAACAACTTTTAAAAGTATAAAGTTAATCTGCCTTAAAGGCTTCATAGAAGATTGTAAATATATATCGAATGACTTGTCTAAGGGAAGAACGTAAAAACCAAATTATTTAATAGAAATAATAAAAATAACTTTTTAGATGATAAAAAAACTTGTGAATGAATCAAGTTTTTGATGCCACTACATTTCAACATGGTTCAACAACTTATAAAAGTATGAAGTCAATCTGCCTCAAATGCTTCATAGAAAGAAAACAACGTTTTGATTGTAGACTTGTCTAAGGGAAGAATGTAAAATCCAAAATATTTTAGGCAATGATAAAAAATTGTCAGTGAATCAAGTTTTTTATACTGACTACTTGTACACTTCAACGTGGCTCTGACTTAAAAAAGTGTGAGGTCAGTCTGCCTCAAAGGCTTCATAGAAAAGGAAAAAAAAAACATTTTGACTGTAAATATATACTGAATGACTTGTCTAAGGGAAGAACGTAAAATCCAAAATATTTTAGACCATAAAAAAAAGTTTTCAATGTATCAAGTTTTTGATACCATTATTAGTACATTTTAACATGGCTCAACAACTTATAAAAGTATGAAGTTAATCTGCCTCAAAGGCTTCATAGAAGATTGTAAATATATACGGAATGGCTTGTCTAAGGGAAGAATGTAAAAACCAAAATATTTTAGACCATAAAAAAATTTGTTGATGAATCAAAGTTTTTGATACGACTACCACTACATTTTAACGTGGCTCAACAACTTTTAAAAGTTAATCTGCCTCAAAGGTTTCATTGAAGGAACAAATGTTTTGATAATAAATATATGGCGAATGGCTTGTCCATGGGAAGAACGTAAAAACCAAAATATTTTAGATGATAAAAAAAACTTGTCAATGAATCAAAGTTTTGATACGACTACCACTACATTTTAACATGGCTCAACAACTTTTTAAAGTATGAAGTTAATCTGCCTCAAAGGCTTCATAGAAAATTGTAAATATATACCGAATGACTTGTCTAAGGGAAGAACGTAAAAACCAAATTATTTAAGACGATAATAAAAATAACTTTTTAGGTGATAAAAAAACTTGTCAATGAATCAAGTTTTTGATACCATTATTAGTACATTTTAATGTGGCTCAACAACTTATAAAAGTATGAAGTCAATCTGCCTCAAAGGCTTCATAGAAAGAAAAAACGTTTTGATTGTAGACTTGTCTGAGGGAAGAATGTAAAATCCAAAATATTTTAGGCAATGATAAAAAATTGTCAGTGAATCAATTTTTTATACTGACTACTTGTACACTTCAACGTGTCTCTCTGACAGTCTGAGGTCAGTCTGCCTCAAAGGCTTCAAAGAAAGGGAAAAAAATTGACTGTAAATATATACCAAATGACTTGTCTAAGGGAAGATCATAAAAACCAATATTTTAGACCATAATAAAAAAAAAGATGTCAATGAATCAAGTTTTTGATACAACTACTTATACACTTAATACTTTGATTCATAAAGACCGTAAAAACTCACACCGTTTAAGTGTGGAAGATTTGAAACACTTGAAAATACATTTTCTCTCGCAGAAGACTTGGAAGTGACTGTATTTGTTATTAAGAAAAGACCCGTAGACACACTTACGAAAACGCTGAAGTTTTTATGTCGTAATTGAGGAAGAGAATTTGGGAATAGATAAAATAGGATTGCTATCATGTGAAATGTCAATAGAAGCCAAAATCTGTCTGTTGCCAAGATGTGCCACACCTAGGGTAGGGTGTGGATTGCTACCATGTGAAATGTCAGTAGAAGCCAAAATCTGTCTGTTGCCAAGATGTGCCACACCTAGGGTAGGGTGTATAAGTCTTGTTTAAAATCTTTGATTTTGTAGCCAGATATAAGAATTTTGATGACAGAACATTTGGAGTGCCTTGGTGGTGGTCTTAGTGGTCTGAAATGTACATTTACTGATCACAAAACCTCTCACCAAATGGGTATGGATCTCACTTAAGCAAATCCTAATGTGAGAAAGTTTGTCAGTTTGCTTGCTTAAAGTGGGTTGTTTTCTCTGGGCACTCTGGTTTTCTCTACCATTTCAGTTCTTATCATCTCAGCATCAGTGAAAAAATCTTAAATCTTCTACTTTCTATCCTCTTCGTCCCTGGTGGGACATAAGGCCACAATAAGTTGCCTCCACTTCACCCTGTCCTTTGCTAGTTTTTGTGCCTGCCCCCAGGATAGTCCAAGGTCTTCCAGTTCAGCCTTTATAGTTCTTCTCCAGGTCTGTTTTGGTCTTCCTGGCTTTCTTTTTCCCTGTGGTGTCCAAAATAGTGCTTGTTTTGGTATGCGTTGTTGTGGCATTCTCAAAACATGCCCTAACCATCTAAATCTTAAATGGGGTGTAAAAAAACTGCTCCATTCTACTACTCTTTTGTTGAGTTTCTAACTTAACCACTTCTTAAAGATTACTCGTAAGTGAATTATGAGAGAGAACAATTTTGTTCTGTTGAGTAAAACAGCTTAAAATAACACCTTAAGGTTTTTTTTGTTTTGTTTTCCAGTCATGGTTTGTTGTTGCAGTTGATGTAGATCTAATTTTTTTGGCACTTTTCATAAAACGCGAAAATGAATTATGAGACAATGTAATCTTTGAAGCTGTGCTGAGTAAATCAGTTGGTAACATAAAAAACTTTACTATAATTAACATTTCTATTTTGTTTCATTATTAATGTTTTGTGGTAACAGTTGATGTAATTTTTGGCCAGATTTTGAAAATGTAAAAAATGATTTACGAGAAAATTTGACCTACCTAGTAATGTAGAATTAACCACCTGATGAGAAACCCTTTTGTTTTTATTGTAAAAATGCTTTATTTAACATTTGAAGTAATTTTTGGCCAAATTTTAAAAATAGAAAAAATGAATTATGAGAGAAATTGACTTACCTAGTCACGCAAAATAAACCACCTGATGCAACCGCCTTTTTTTTACAAAATGCTTTATGAAAGTTAATGTAATTTTTGGCCAATTTTTAAAAATAGAAATAATGAGTTACGAGAAAACTGTGACTTACCTCGTCATAGAGAATAAACCACCTGAAGCGAACCCCTTTTATTTTGATTTAACAGTTGACGTAACTTTTGTGGCCCATAAATAAATTATGGTGAACATTTACATAATACTGACGCGCAGTTGTAAACTATCCGAAAACATAGAACCTTTACTAATTTAGCATTTTTATGTGATTTGATGTAATTTTTGGCTTTTTTCAAAAAACACTAAAAAATGAATTATTAGAAAAATTGACTTCTCAAGCTGTGAAGAGTAAACCACTTTTACGGATCATCTATAATGAAATTAGTGTTTTTATTTTTGTTTTAAAAGTTGGAACAGTTTTTGGCCTTTTCAGAAATGCAAAAATATGAATTATTAGAAAAAATTGACGTTTCATGCTGTGCAGAATAAACTATACCTTTACCGAACATCTGTAATCAAATTAGTGTTTTTATTATTGTGTTAAGTGTTTTGCTTAACAGTGGTAATAATTTTTTGGCTCTTTGAAAGCCGAGAACATCCCAACCCTATCAAATGATTTATTTGTATGTGAAAAACACTTCTTCTGAATACCTTTTTATTGTACCACACAAACGCAGCGCCAAAATTTCCAATTTAGATATTTTCGTATGATAATATTTCGTTATCATCACAAAAACGTAAGTGGCATTCTACTTGTTCCCATAGTTATCATAACTCGCTATCGTAACTCCGCTATCGTCTTCGTGATGTATGTCATTGGTATGAATCTGTTTTTTAATTCTGGAATTTTAAGTATATATACCTTTATATATAATGTTCTCCAAGAGGTGATAAAGATTACGACATTGCTACTTTATGTTGATAACACCAAATTACTAAAACAGTTAGTACCAAAACTAATCATTTTAGCTCACCTGAGCAAATGGCCAAGGCAATGTTCTCTGAGAGAAAATAAAGTTTACGACATTATTACTTCATGTTGATAACACCAAATTACTAAAACAGTTAGTACCAAAACTAATCGTTTTAGCTCACCTGAGCAAATGGCCAATTGTTACTTGCCTGTAACTTGTCTCCATTTTCACATTCATTCTTTAAATAAGATTATACGTAACCTTAATCTGAAAAATTTGAATTCTTATTCATTTGTTAATATTCACAAATTTAAGGTGTCTTTCCAGCTTATTTAGATTTGCCACAATTTGTTTGCAGTTCCAAAAGAGACTGTCAACAGTTGCTAAATTTAAATCAACAAAATATTGTGAAACTGAGACTTGCTTTTCATTGTTCAATTTATTCCCCTGTCCTTAAAAGTTTTACATAAATCACACCTTCTCCAGCCCCATGCACTTAATGTGAGCATATGACAAAAACCTTCAAAGGGCTGTGTCTTTGACCCTCAACCCTTTCACAATAACTTTTGATAATAAAACCTGAAAATATCTATTCAAAAACTAAATAAAATAAAAAATCAGAAATTTGAAGTATGTGTAGTTAAATGTTATATATCAAAAACTTGCTGTTTTGAAAATATTTGAAATCAAAATATCCTACCATGTTTGTTTACAAATAGATAAAATTGTTTATTTTTCGAATTAATGTAAATAAAATATTTTGAAATAAATATTTTCTATTCCTACATCAAAGACAAGGTGCACATGTATCAGTATAAACAGTGAGATATGATTAGTTATTAATTAGGAAATTCTGCATGTTAAGCGTCTTACTTCAATTTGATGCAGCAGTTTCTTATCATTTTAATGTATTGGTTTTTAGTAAAAATATTGCAAACGCAACATTATTTTTTTGGGGCAGCTATTAAGATTATAAATGATAAAGGTCATATTTGACCCCCTAAAGTGAATGAGTTTAGTAATGGTGTTTTACACCCCAGTCAAGATTCTTTCACTTATATTGAGGCAATCAGTTCAGGATTTATCAGAGTACCTGGACAAAACCAGCAAGCAGCTGACAATCTTTCCTACATTAAGATTTGTCTTGATCTGGATTCTAACCTAGGAAATATGAAGTACTCAGATGTGTAAGCTGGCTCTTCAGACCATGGTCATCAAGTCCCCGACCAAAAGTGAACGGTTTGGAAATTGAGACAAAAATGGAAATACATCGTATACAATAAATGTTGATCATTTATCTAGGCTATGATGAAAAGAAAATGAGGTGTCCAAGAGGTATTGTGGTTAGCGCTATTGCCTATCACCAATATGTCTCTGGTTCAGTTGCCGGCAACATATGTGATGTCAGCAGATATAGAGTTGTGGATTAAATTTCATCCAGTTCTCTAGTTTTGAACCACATTAAGACCTCAAATGCATTTAAATCTGGGTCAACAATCTGGATTAATATTGTATAGCTCATTTTAAAATTATTGTAAAACATAAAAAAATTTAAAAAAGCCCTGCTATAAATAATTGACACATAACACTGGTTAATTGCATTTTCAAGAACCTAGACAGTGTCCAATTGACGTATCGCCGGCCACGCCCACAGTGTTCGGACACTGGCCCCATCACGGTACCACAGCAACGTCACGACAACAACTGACAATCTAGTGTCAGTAACGTCATTAAATGGCGCAATTGAGGCTGATTTTTCTTCTTTTTTTTTTTGCATGTTGATTAAGCTTCCGGTCATTTGTTGGAACATTATGGGTATGGCCGGCGCTACGTCAATTCAAGTATATGGTACATTTTATGGGAAATGAGGGCTGTAATTGGCTTTAGTACCATAGTTTATTGGTACCTATAAGGCTATAAATGGTTCTAGTACAAGCATACCCTAGTTTTATTTTTCACCAAATGTACTTCAAAAACATATAAAAGACATAATATTACACCATTTAAAATAATTCAAAACTGTTATATGCATATGAATTCCAAAAATAGTCAGTACAGAAAAATATAAAGATTTAAGGACATGAAGTATACTTGAATGGTTTTTTTTTCATCAACAAGACTGTAAGATTGGTTTAAATATAGAGTTGGTTTTTTTTTGGCTCCAGGTCCCGGTTTCACAATCATTCCTTAGCTAAGATTTTCCTTAACTTAAATTTAGCAAATTTTGGTAATCATTTTCTGGAATTATTGATTAATATTTTTGTCAAAACCAAATGCAAATGTTTTAATCTAGAAAATATCTTAAGATTGACACCTAAAAATCCTGAATATCTTCATAATTAACAAACATAAAAAAGATTAAAATTTTGCAAGATTTAAGTTAAGGAAAATCTTAGCTAAGGAATGATTGTGAAACTGGGGCCAGAATCTATTGATTTTGTCTCTATCCAAATTATCCTGGATATTTTTGGTGTTGCATAGTTCCATGTTCTTTTTCATTTTCAATTTTAATTTCACAAATGGCAGGTGTAGCTAGCTAAACAAGAAGTGCTTAACTTTCCGGGGCACATGGCCTTACTTTTCTTTGTAGATGTTCTCATGTCTAACTTAACTTGCCAGTTGTGAAGTTTTTACTTTGCTTTTGAGATTGTAATTGTAATTTTAATATGGACTGGTATGATTGTGTTTGATTTGGTAAACGAATATAATCATAACTAGAAAAACTGTGAGCCAGAAGCTCACAAAAAATACCCCCGCTCCCAAAAATCCTTTAAATCCACAAAGATTGTGTGAAAGTTTCATGAAAATCCATTGAAGGGTTTAGGAGGAGTTGCGGATAAGAGTAAGGTACCCTAAGGTGTAACGGAAGGACGGACGGACACACGGACGAACACCCCTATCACTAAATACCCCCCACTTTTTAAGCAGGGGGTATAATTAATTTACAGTAAACCGACTAATTAACCCAGAAAAAAATCACCATCAACTTGCCAGGTAATCATACTTAGTTTTAGCCTTAATTAGGTTAAGTATTTTTATGACAATGGAAATCAGGAATTAATTATTATGTTTGGATTCAGATTTATTTTATTTCTTATATCACTAGTCTTTGAGCACCTATTAATGTTATATAAATAGATAATAAAAAGGTGTGACCAACAAAAATTGATATTATTTGCCGACACTTAATCTTGGTCCTGATGATGCTTGATGCAAGGTAAAAAAACTATAATGATGAAAAACGAAATGAGAATGATACTTGATACATTTTATATAGGTTAGACAAACATGAAAAACATTTAATCTGTCGCACTTTTAAATTTATTCTCAGTTTCTTATTCCATATATATTTTTTATGGCACTTTCTGTTAGCCAAGCTCAATTTTCAAACTTTTCTTTTTTCGATTTATGCACAATGCAAAATGTACTTTTGTATTTCAAAACCTTTTTTTCTTTTCTTGTTTTATAAGTACAATAGAAAATGTACTTTTCTAAGGATAATCAAATATTTGATATTGGTAAAGGATTTAGGGGAGTGAGTCATGATCAGTGGAGTCACTCAGTAAAATTACTGTTTTATGTACCATTTTCTAGAAATGGAATATATTGTGGTAAAACCTTGTCCATCCACCCATCAGTCTTTATTTCCATCCTCCGTAATAGTTTGTCCAACCTACTCCTCCTCCAACGCAGATAAAAAATTGTTTATCTCCCGCCTTACAAAGAAAGAGGGGAAATATTAAATTTAAGTTTCTCTCCTTCCATCTGTCCTTCCTTTAGTCCGTCCAAAATTCTTGTCTGCACTAATTCTCCAAAACTATGAAGCACTATTTCACAAAATTTGGTGCAAAGTATCAACATATATAGGAGATGTGCATATTGTTAACTTGAGATGGTTTGCTCATATTCCTAAGAGTTATGGACATTTGAACATAAGTGCAAACCACAAAAAAAGAACTTGCTGGCGGTGACTCTAATTTACTGAATTTGCTTGTTGTAAGTATCTCTAACCACCTAGGTTCAAATTCCAGGCTGGCAGACCATAATGTGAGAAAGTTTTTGTCAGTTTGCTTGCAGTACATCATTGATTTTCTAATGGTACTCTGATTTCCTCCACCATCCCAGAACTGACCACCTTGAAAGAATCTTAACTTAAATAACTACAATTACTCTACTCCACACCTAACCCATTGTAACTACCGATATGCAGATTTATCTAACATTAGACTAGTTTTTCTATCTGATTTGATGAAATACAAGTTTTATCGAACACGTATGATACAACATTGGTGGTAAATTGCACGTGCACTTTCTCATTTCGACGTCACGTCATGTCAAATGTCATAACATAGTTCAGTGGTTTTCTGTGGTAAAATGTAATTTTTTTCACATAAAGTATTGTTTTTTTATTATTTTAAGTAACCTAATTGGAAATGTTAGATAAAAATATCATATAAACAGTGTGTATGTACAACCCTTAGTATCAGGTCTTGTCCTTTTTTCGTAGCTGTATCACTACTCGTCGCACAAACGCGACTCGTAGTGATATGGCTACGAAAAAAAAGACTCTACCTGATACTTAGGGTTGTACATACACACTGTGTATATCATGTACAGGTATTGGGGTCAAATTACAAGAGGGTCACCTTTTTTAAGAAGTGGTATTTAAAAAAAGCAGGTTTGACTGTAAAAGTATTACTGAAATTGGGATTAAAAAAATTGAAGTGCATGACCTTTTATGAAAGTGGTATTTAAGGCAGGTTTGACTGTAGAAGCATATCATCTAAAGAGGTGAAAAACTAGAACTAAAATTATATTCAGTGTAGTTATTTATGTCAAATGCACCTTTGTCATTCTTAAACAGAGAAAGAATCAACCTTGTCATTTTATTAAAGTGGTATTTAAAGCAGGTTTGACTGTAAAATTCTTACTGTATGAAGTATGATCTAAAGAGGTGAAAAACTTTAACTTATATTAAATTCTGTATATATTTATATCAAATACACTTTACCATTCTTATACAAAGCGCTATAGTATTTAAACCAGGTTTGACTGTAAAAATATTTCTGTTGTAAATAGAATTTAAAGAGGTGAAAAACTAGGACTTATATTAAAGTCTGCATTTACTTATATCAAATACACCTTCACCATCAGAAAGAATCCACCTTGATTCTTATCCTTCATTCCTTTATTTTTATCTATAAAAAGTGTATCTCATATAAAAACCATACACTCAGGGCTACTAGGCCATTACAAATCTACATCAGTGAAAAGCTTGACACATTTGATTGGACTAGATTGATTTCCGTTCTGTGGTATTTTAGGTATTATATATATACACGTAGGTATGGTAGGTAATATTAGTGATATTGTTGTTTAGTGTGACAGGTCACTATCATTTTGTGAATGTTATATACCAGTATAAGATGGGTCTTATTAGAAATTATGGTATATGTTTTTGTAGTATGCATTAGTATATTAGTACTGTAGATTAAAGGAGAGGGGGGGGGGTTTACCTGGAATGGGGGGGGGGTGATAATTTCAGTTACCTGGAACAGTGTGTATATTATGTATTGTGTATTTGTACTATTCATTAGTGTATTGTAAGAAAGGGGTTGTGTTTTATTACTTGGAAAACAAGGCCTGGGGGAGGGGGGTTTCAATGGCCAGGAACAGTGTGTGTGTGTGTGTGTATTGAGATAGACTTGCATATGCTCTCTCTCTCTCTCTCTCTCTCTCTCTCTCTCTCTCTCTCTCTCTCTCTGTATTGTAAGAAAGGGGTTGTGTTTTATTACTTGGAAAACAAGGCCTGGGGGAGGGGGGTTTCAATGGCCAGGAACAGTGTGTGTGTGTGTGTGTGTGTGTGTGTGTGTGTGTGTGTGTGTATTGAGATAGACTTGCATATGCTCTCTCTCTCTCTCTCTGTGGATGTTTTAACACTGTAAAGCAGTGGAAATGATGTGAGAAATAGTGGGGACACTGCGAGATTAATACATACTAGTATAATCTGCAATGTGGGAACAATTTTTGGTGGTGTCCCCACTAAGACAATCGTGGAGCAAATATCAATGGCTGCAGCATCTCTCTCTCTCTCTCTCTCTCTCTCTCTCTCTCTCTCTCTCTCTCAAAACACTGTAAAGTGGGGATTGAGTTGAGTAATGGTGTTTAATGACCCAGTCAAGAATATTTCACTTATATAGACATCACCAGCTGTAAGTGAAAGTGCAGAAATTTTGTATGTGCGTTGCACTGATGTCATTATACAGAAGGGTTCTTTAGCGGGCCAAGCCCACCGTGATGCCGGATCTCGTTTATTTTAAGTTCCCATCTGAAAGAACCGTGGCTTTCATTTCGTGATGCCGAGTGCTTGGCAAAAGAACAGTCATTACCCACTTTCAAGTCTTGGGTCAGACCTGGCCGAGGTTCAAACCCACAACCTCCCACTTAGAGAGCAAGCACTCTACCAACTGAGCTACCACAGTGATTCTGTAAAGTGGGACAATGTGAGAAAAAAAGATACAGTAGTCCATTAACCTGCAATGTAGGGACAATTATATTGTTGCCACATTGTTAATGGTGTCCCTACTAAGACAGTGATTGAGCTAATCTTCCCAGATCAATGACTGGAGCCTCTCTCTCTTCTCTCTCTCTCTCTCTCTCTCTCTCTCTCTCTCTCTCAATGATCATTAAATGAAGCCCCTCCTTTTTTTTCTTCCAAGCCACTGCTGTCAACTTTAAGCCTACACACAATTTCTAGACAGATTTGATTATGGCAGAAAATACATGTATTTAAACAACAAATTAATATATTTTAGGTTTTATGCTAAATAAATACAGAAAATGAAGGAAAGAAACAATCCCAATGAAAAGAGAGTTTGTTTGAGAAGAAAGATGCTTTTAGATTAGCTTGACTTCACAAAAATTAGTTAAGTATTAAAAAGATTAATAAAAATACATTTTTTTTATGACGTTTGGAAATAGATATTAAAAGTGATCAGTGGAAATTGTTTGTCATATAGTTTTAAAAATTATTTTTTTACAAAAAAAATTGAAACACAATGTAATAGTGGATTTTGATCAATGTTAGATCATTATGTTAATTGATGATCTATAAGAGATTGTAATTACTACTCTTTGATATTTCAGAAATTTCTATGATGTTTTTCTCCGTGAAAATAAAAAATTTATTACAAAGCGTGTTATTATAATTATTGTATAATGTTTGTGTTTGATCATTTGTGTCAGAACACGAGAAGAATTTGAAAATTAATTTATTATTATTATAATTATTGTATTACATTTTTGTTTGATCTATTATGCAAGGATGAGAAAAAATGATAAAAATTGATTTGTGTTTTTATTTGATATGTAAATTTTTTTATGTTTTTTGTTTTTTAATAATTTTGTTTTCATTGTTTATTATTTTTTTTATAATTTTGATGTATTTTTGTATCTTTTCAGATTCTGGAGACTTATACAACTTATTACAACATTTTATTTATTTTTATTGATAATATAAATATTTTATCTATTATTCCATCACAGGGTTTTTATGTGCAATTTTCATGATAAAATGCTGATTCTGAAAAAAATAGGAATTTGAATGTGTGGGATAAAGTATATATAATTTATCAAAAATCAGGCATTTTCTCAATGATGTATAAAAAATCAGGCATTTCCTCAATATTTTGTATGTAGATATTATCTATATGTATGTGTATATATATTTGTCTATTTGTTTACCATGTTTACAAAGCTGATTTATGTATATTGAATTTTTGTATCTTCATCTGATGAAGAGCTTTGTGTATATTGGGTTTTTGTATCTTCATTTAATGAAGAGCTGTTTTTATCAGATGTTTTGTTTTTCGCTGTATTTGCCTGGTGATCAATGATGCTATGATTTTGATTTTTAGCTCACCTGACTAAAGGTATTAAAGGTTTTTAAAAAATAATTTCTGAAACCAGAAAATGCTGATTATAAGGATCATCACATTGCCATCAATGTTATGATTTTGATTTTTAAAAGATTTGAATCTTCTCTGAAAATGTTAATTATATGGAGTAAAGATTGTTGCGATTTCATCATTGCTTGTTACAAATTTGAGAGAAAAATCAAACAAAATGGATGCATTGATCACCAAACAACAATACTTTATTTCCAAAAATATATGGAGGTAATTTTCAGTTTTCCTTATTAGTGTTTAAAATGCTGATGTTAATGAATCATCAAAAAAAATGCTGCATGTTTGTTAGAAATGCAGAATTTTATTTTTTTCTAGACCCAGTTGTTTGAATCTTGGTTAGTTTCATCAATGATTAAATCAAATCTAAAATACAAATGAAAATAAACATATTATTGAAAGGATGGTTTTAAAACGAAGTTTTTCAGTTTGATTAAATATTCTTTTCACTTTTCTTCTTTTCAACAATAAAATTGTGAAATATTTAATACTATTAAAAATCTTAACTAATCAGTCAATCAAGCTTTAAACAACTAGGCCTCAAGTAATTATAAAAACTGAAAACTGCAAAAAACGTAAAACTGAAAATTTCTTCCTAAAAATATTTTTAATTATAATATACAACACATCATATGATATAATGAAGCAGTTGTCGATTTATTACTAATGTTTATTATTATTTAATATTGTATAAATTATTTCATTATTTTATCTCGTTAATCACAGGTATGTCAACATCCACACCTGGGCATGCGATGTTGGGGAGCAGAAGCTGTTACCTCGCTGGTCAAAGCCGCTCTCGGACACAGTTATGACCAACCATTACATACTAATTTGGTAAGTGAAATTTCAAGTTATTTACCAGTGATTTTGTGTACCTGAAATTAAGATCGAATAAAGGTAGTTTTTGTATGCTATTCATGACAATGAAAGCATACATTGCTATCGCTTTCTGCCAAGATCGGGCTTCTTTATTATGAAATGGTATGAAATGAGTACGCATGGAAATAGTGTGCCTGGTAAATGAACGTGAAAGAAATATATCTGTTTTATTGTGAGATATGTATTCTGAGACGGGTAATGCATTTGGTTACATATGCACATTTGGAATAAATTTTCTGAATATATTTCGAAATCTAGTAACATATTGCAATGGGATGCATCCAATAATTTGTGCAATCTGGCAAACTGATCTTGTAAATACAATAAAAAGTAGTCCGGGAAGTTTGCGTCCTACAATGTAAAATCATAACTTTTTATAAAATAAACAGCAATGGCAGGTGGATTTAAATAATTCTTTATGAAATCTACGGTAATTTGAATTTATTTTAAAGGGTATAATAAAGTATTTTGGTGTTGCGGTATTCTGTCACATTTAAAAACTGATTTATCGATTACATTTCACTTTCGTATTATATTCATAGTCCTACTCCAGCACCATTTTCCCAACTAAGCCTAACAGCAGCATGGCAGTGCTATGTTAAAATGTAATAAATTCACGGTTTACATATTTTTATCTTTACTTTGATGCAAATGCATGTGAATTATATTGATAATTAAATATTTCTGAAAGTTTAATTTTCATGTGTTGTAACTCATGAATTTACACAAAAATAAAACATATGCCAAAATTTCCTGATTTACAGTTTATGTCTTGTTACTATGGCAAACAACAACAACAAACAAATAAACAAAAACAAAACACAAATGCCAAATCTTTCCTGATTTAAAGAAAGTCTATTTTTCACTATTTTATGAAATTTTGTGCAAAGCATCAACATTGATAGGAGATGGGTATATCATTAACCCAAGTTAGTTTGCTCATTTTAGTTGGAGTTATGGCCCTTTGAGTATAAGTGATATGTCTTGTTACTATGGCAAAATAACCAAAAAACAAATACCAAAAATTTCCTGATTTAAAGAAAGTCTTTTTTCACTATTTTATGAAATTTTGTGCAAAGCATCAACATTGATAGGAGATGTGCATATCATTAACCCAAGTTGGTTTGCTCAGTTTCTTGGGAGTTATGGCCCTTTGAACATAAGTACAAGTAACAAATAAGTACCATCTAGTAGGGGATTCTTATTTACTGAATTGGCTTGTTTTCCTGAACTTTATAAACTGTTTTTATTCTTATAATCAACATACATGTCTATTCTGTCTATACATGTATGTATTCTCATGATTTATATGGAGAACCATTCCCTGTATGTATGTACAGTACAGGCCTGTCGAAAGTTTAACATTTAGCTAAGAAAAAGAAGTCTATATTGGTAGCAGAGATGTGAATATCTAGTGGTCGGAAAACTTCCTAGAGGCAGATAGCACCTGCGAATCAGCTTTCAAAATAGAGCTAACTAGGGAATGATATGAACTACCGATTTGGTATAAATTTATTAGCTCAGGTGTTAAACTTTTGACAGGCCTGTACTGTATGTATCAGTATATAATTTTTTAAGCTTTACTAAGAAACCTAACTTTTACCAAATTAATCAAGATTTTCTGTCAGATACACAACACCATCCATTTTTAATGGCTTTGTGTGCGACGAAGATGATGCGTTTTTATTCACGTCAAGAAAAAAAATTCATTACCAGAAAATGACAAATCTTGTATTGGATAAAAATAATGAAAAAAAGGAATATATCTTATATGTAATAAACAAGCTTCTTTTTTTTTTGACGATCGAAATCACAGCAGATAAAGCTTATCCTACTTATCATCAGAAAATGACGGCAGAACATGTAGGGTTTCATCTCTGATCTGAGACAAGTTATAATGATATTAGACGGGAATGAATACTTACAAAAATATGATGTACAGTCAAAATCTGTCACAGAAATATGAAGTACGGTAGATATAGATTGCACACAGGACCTAAAAAATTTGGACTTTATAGACAGGTGGTCTTTATATGGAGGTTCTTTTTTATTTGAATATGAACCAAAGGGACATTAAAATACATTAATGGACACGTGGTATTTTTATAGTGGTTATTTTTTTTATTTTGAATATGAAACAAAAAGACCTTAAAATACCCGTCTTTAAGGTAAAAATATTTGGCACTTCACCTATAGCTGGTGATGTCTCGATATAAGTGAAATATTCTTGACTTTGGACATAAAACTTTAATTATCCTTGAATGCATGCTTAAACTTATGTTCAAAGTATATAAATATAACATACAACCATCCATCCCCACCCCCAAAGTTTTTGATCATGGACTAGATACGCAGATGCTGTTCCTTTACTCATGAACCTAGATAGCTTTCCAACAGAGAATATCTTTCATATTGCAAATCTCTGAGAATCAGATGAGAGGATGAATGTTAGTGTTCATAGATTCCATCAAAACCCTGTTCAAAGTAAAGATGAACTTATTTCATCTACCCCACCCCCATCCCTAAAGTTTTTAGCTCACCTGAGCCAAAGGCTCAAGTGAGCTTTTCTGATCACAATTTGTCCGTTGTCTGTCGTCGTCGTCGTCGTCGTCGTTGTCGTCGTCGTCGTAAACTTTTCACATTTTCATCTTCTTCTCACGAACCACTGGGCAGATTTCAACCAAATTTGGCACAAAGCACCACTAGGTGAAGGGGATTCAAGTTTGTTCAAATGAAGGGCCACACCCTCTTTAAAGGGGAGATAATTGAGAATTATTGAAACTTTGTTGGTATTTTTCAAAAATCTTCTTCTCAAAAACTATTCGGCCTGTAAAGCTTAAACTTTTGTGGAGGCATCCTTAGGAAGTGTAGATTCAAGTTTGTTCAAATCATGGTCCCCGGGGGTAGGGAGGGGCCACAAGAGGGGGATCAAGTTTTACATAGGAGTATATAGAGAAAATCTTTAAAAATCTTCTTCTCAAAAACTATTAGGCCTGAAAAGCTCAAATTAAAATGGAAGCATCCTGAGGTAGTGTAGATTCAAGTTTGTTCAAATCATGGTCCCCGGGGGTAGGGAGGGGTCACAAGAGGGGGATCAAGTTTTACATAGGAATATATAAAGAAAATTTTTAAAAATCTTTTTCTCAAAAACTATTAGGCCAGAAAAGCTCAAATTAAAATGGAAGCATCCTCAGGTAGTGTAGATTCAAGTTTGTTCAAATCATAGTCCCTGGGGGTAGGGTGGGGCCACAAGAGGGGGGTCAAGTTTTACACAGGAATATATAGAGAGAATCTTTAAAAATCTTCTCCTCAAAAACTATTAGGCCAGGAAAGCTCAAATTAAAATGGAAGCATCCTCAGGTAGTGTAGATTCAAGTTTGTTCAAATCATAGTCCCTGGGGGTAGGGTGGGGCCACAAGAGGGGGGTCAAGTTTTACACAGGAATATATAGAGAGAATCTTTAAAAATCTTCTCCTCAAAAACTATTAGGCCAGGAAAGCTCAAATTAAAATGGAAGCATCCTCAGGTAGTGTAGATTCAAGTTTGTTCAAATCATGGTTAAATAATAGTGTATTTTCCATGCTGTATTCTTTTATAAGTATTTTGATATAAAGTTAAATATATTGTTCATGAGAAATATATTAATTGTACTTGTATTTAAAAGCTAATTTTTAATGTAAATCCTGCTGTATTCTATAATTTCTATTTGCCATTTGCCATTTCCAGATTACAGTATTCGGCCTATGCATTTTCTCTCTTTTGAGATTGGTAGATTGCATGATGAAAATTTTTTTTTAAATTATTTCATTGGTTGATGCTGTAAGAAAAATGTAACGGAATAAGCCGAGGCTTGTCGAAACATCAACCTTTTACGGTACATAGAAATACTTACAAATTGTTTAGTGAAAAGCATCGGTAGGAAGTATAGATTTCAGTTTGTACAAAACCTCCCTCCCCTGCACTCACTTCAATACTGAACTCATTTCGGCTTCTACCTAGCAAGTTGCTCAGGTGAGCGATGTGGCCCCTGGGCCTCTTGTTTGATGATGGACTTAATGTGCATAAGGATATATGCTGTTCTTTTAACCTTTAAATGTAGAATCTTCCAACACAGCATACTCCTCATATTTGCAAATTTATGAGACTTATATAAATGGAGGAATGGCAGAGTTCACAGCGACCTAAAAACACATGTCTTAACATTTTAGAACTTGAGATTAAGAAGTCTTCAAAGTACATGTGATATTGTCTAAAATGTCAAGAAAAAAGATGTATCGGTGGACTTGATTTGTAACAGGAATAAAAACAATAATAAAATTTTCAATTAGCATTTGTCCGTTTTTCAGGGAATCAAACTTAACTGTTTTTCAAGTAAAAATTTATGTTGTTTAAGACAATTTATGCTTCAAGTGTTATAAGAAGACCACAGTTTTAAAATGTCACTGTGTCAGTATGGAAATCATAAATTTTGAGTGTAAAAAAGGGATATTGTTAAAGTGTATTTTTTTCAAGGATATGTCTGTAAATTTCGTACTTTTTTAATAAGGATTCCTGGGGAGAAGGCTATTATGAGCAAGGAGTGGGGTTGGTGGGACTACTGTAAACCAACTTTTATTCGTGTGCGATTAACTTTCGCGTATTTCGCAAGGACAAAATAATCGCGAAAGTTAAACGTCGCGAACTTGTTTCGGAAAATGCTTATAATAATACCAAATATTCGGCTTAAGTCCATATCGCGAAAGTTTATAGTCGCAAATTGGTTTTGGTAAGAGAATCGCAAAAGTTAATATCCGTGAATAAAAGTTGGTTTACAGTAATAGTGTTTTACAATCCAGTCAAGATTCTTTCCACTTATATCATCAAGGTGGTCAGTTTTGAGTAGAGTGATGTGGAGTAATGGTGTTTTACTCTCCAGTCAAGATTCTTTCCACTTATATCATCAAGGTGGTCAGTTTTGAGTAGAGTCAAGTGGAGTAATGGTGTTTTACTCTCCAGTCAAGATTCTTTCCACTTATATCATCACAGTGGTCAGTTTTGAGTAGAGTGATGTGGAGTAATGGTGTTTTACTCTCCAGTCAAGATTCTTTCCACTTATATCATCAAGGTGGTCAGTTTTGAGTAGAGTTAAGTGGAGTAATGGTGTTTTACAACCCAGTCAAGATTCTTTCCACTTATATCATCAAGGTGGTCAGTTTTGAGTAGAGTTAAGTGGAGTAATGGTGTTTTACTCTCCAGTCAAGATTCTTTCCACTTATATCATCAAGGTGGTCAGTTTTGAGTAGAGTTAAGTGGAGTAATGGTGTTTTACTCTCCAGTCAAGATTCTTTCCACTTATATCATCAAGGTGGTCAGTTTTAAGTAGAGTTAAGTGGAGTAATGGTGTTTTACTCTCCAGTCAAGATTCTTTCCACTTATATCATCAAGGTGGTCAGTTTTGAGTAGAGTTAAGTGGAGTAAGGGTGTTTTACACCCCAGTCAAGATTCTTTCCACTTATATCATCAAGGTGGTCAGTTTTGAGTAGAGTTAAGTGGAGTTATGGTGTTTTACACCCCAGTCAAGATTCTTTCCACTTATATCATCAAGGTGGTCAGTTTTCAGTAGAGTTAAGTGGAGAAATGGTGTTTTACTCTCCAGTCAAGATTCTTTCCACTTATATCATCACAGTGGTCAGTTTTGAGTAGAGTGATGTGGAGTAAGGGTGTTTTACAACCCAGTCAAGATTCTTTCCACTTATATCATCAAGGTGGTCAGTTTTGAGTAGAGTGATGTGGAGTAATGGTGTTTTACTCTCCAGTCAAGATTCTTTCCACTTATATCATCAAGGTGGTCAGTTTTGAGTAGAGTGAAGTGGAGTAATGGTGTTTTACAATCCAGTCAAGATTCTTTCACTGATATCAAGGTAGTCAGTTCTTGGATGGCAGAGAAATAAAATCAAAGAGTACCGAGAAAAAACACGGACTTTTGGTTCACAAATTGACAAACTTTCTCACACTAAGATCTTCCAAGCAGGATTCTGAGACATTGTGCGATAGTGTTCTAGCACTCTATAAAGTGTCATAAGTACGCACTACTACAAACAAGACCAAAAACACTTGCATAATTTCATGCATCGGCTTTTGTCATCTCCTGTTCAATTGGAGATGTTCATTTAATTGATGACTCTGAAATGAAAGAGAAAGAAAAGTTTCTGTAAATGAGCTTAGCAGAATGTGACACAAAAACTGTATCAAATCTAGTTTGATTGGAGTTGTTCATTTAATTTGTGACTAAGAAATGAAATACATTTAGGAAGAAAAAGGCTTCTGAAACTGAGCTTAGCTGAGTTTATTATATCTAGTTTGATTGGAGATGTTCATCTAGTCAGTCGTGATCAAGTCTTTAATATCCAAGTGTCTATTCCTGGTAGTCAAAATCACAATTGGCCACTAAGTCTGAGAAATTCTTTCAAAAAGTAACTGAATTTATCAAATTTATGAAAAAGTACTCAAAAATGGACAATATTTTCACAAATTTTGGAAATTTAACTACTCATGATTTTGAATTCGTGGAAACCTAGAATATTTTACAAAGTGGTGAAAGTGCCATTCATTAAGCGTGACAAGAGACCCCTAACATTGCAGTTTAATCTATATTATAAAGGATGAAATTAAGTAACCTTTTAATGATCTTCAAAATGTTTTCTGAATGCCACTATATAATAAATTGCTGGCAAGACAGAAGAAAATATCTGAGAATAATGTTATTTAAAAGCTGACAGAAAAAAAAATCATGAACAAATAATGAGAAAAAACTAACATTACTTGTTGCAGGAAAAAGATTGCGAAAAATGTCAATTAGCCTAAAAAATTAAATCTTATTGTATTTCTTCAAAAACCTCCTTAGGCTCCTAACGACAGTTTAATATTCAGGTGTTTTAAAAGTACAAGAGTTGAGGTATTTATTGACATTGTGTGCTAGCACTCATTTAAGTGGCATAAATATGCACAAGTACAAAGCAGACCAAAATCTTACCAACTTTATTATCCCCCTGTTTGATTGGAGATGTTCATTTAATCATTGACTATGAACTAAAAGAGAAAGAAAAAGGTTTCTCAAACTGAGCTTAGCAGAATGTGACTGAAATACTTTATGACATCCTGAAAATAATGTTATTTAAAAGTCGAGAAAAATATAACATGAAAAAACTAACGAAAAAAAATTAAGTAACATTACTTGTTGCAGGGAGAAGATTGCGAAAAATGTCAATTACCTTTCAAAATTGAATCTTATTGTATTTCTTCAAAAATCTCCTTAGGCTACTAACGACAGTTTAATATTCAGGTGTTTTAAGAACACAAGACCCTAGATATTTATGGACATTTTTTGTTTCCTCTTGTGCATAAAGATTAGTTTTTAGTTTAGAAAGGGTACAAGCTGAATAGTAAAAAATATTAAGAAATTTTTCTGAACTTTTTTTGTTTCCTCTTGTGTATAAAGATCCATTTTTAGTTTAAAAAAGTTATAAGTTCATTGAATAGCAAAATTTTCATCTTCCCTTAAGCAAGGTTAATAATTTATTATCCGATTTTGAAGGATTCTTTCATTATTTTTTTTAGGCAAAAAACATCATGAATGTCATTTTCTTCCAGCGATAAATCTTATTCAGGAATCGTATTTCTATTTTGATTCATCATCTGTTGTTAACGGGGATGTTCTCACAAGATTAATTATCTCTCTTAACATTGTAACTGTTTTTAAAAAAATTCTTGGTTGAGGTTGATCCTAAGTATAGCAATTTTTTTATAATTTTTTTTTTAAAATCATCAAGTGTATTTAATTTTTTTTTTTTTTAATGCAATTGAAATACATCAATCATTTATTTACACAAAATAGTGATTCAGTCTAATAAGCAATCACTTGCAAATAATACAGATGGTTGCATGTAATGGTCAATGGGAGATAACTTGTGCATAAATGAAAAATAAAGATACAAAATGTACTTAATTTATATAAGAGTTATTTACCTTTGAACATTGTACTACAAGATAGGCACTGGTTCAGTTTCGGTATAACAGCTGGAGTACACAGAACAAAAAAAAAAAAAAAGAGGAAATAACAAAGTCAAAGAACTGCCCACCTCTTGATATAGAGGGCGCGGTGGCCTAATGGATAAGACGTCAGTCTTCAAATCCAGGGTCTCTCACCGCTGTGAGTTCGAGTCCCGCTCGGATCACATGTGGGAAAGTAAATTTTCCTTGCCGTTGGCCTTTACTAATTCACCTAGTATCAGTATAATGGACTGGGGGAGTGGTATGCTTGTCTGCGGCGTACTGACTCTGTGAGCTAGCACGTTAAAGTCGCCCTGAGTGCGCACTAGTACAAGGCAGACCATACAACACACTCGCACTTCACATGCATACACAAAAATTGTTCATAGATTAATCCAAAGAGATTAACTAAAAAGTTCTCGTCGCGAATATCTGAAAAATTGCTGATGCGACGTTAAGCAACAACCAACCAACCAACCTCTTGATATATCTGAAAGAGATGATACCATATAGTACGTGTATATAGATTAATAGAATCATACACCAATAACAATGTTAGACAGAGATATCTCAAACTCAGATGAATATTTTCCTATCCAGAACAAGCTTTAAGCATGTTCTGGGCATTGAAAATATTCATCTGAGTTTGAGATATCTCCGTCTTACACTGTCAATGGTGTATGATTTTTTTCTCACACATTTGCAGCATAAAAATGCAATTTGTAAACAAATATTTGCATCAAATGTTCAGTTTTCACCCTTCGTGCCTTCTGAAAATGACATCATCGAAATTCTGTTGACGTTCCTGCATGAAATGGCTTTTTTGCAAAAACTCAATCGGTGTGACATTGAATTCACTGAAAAATCAATTAACATTAATGTTTGCCTTGATCACAGGTAACAACTATTTAGCAAATTATCAATAGGTGTCACACGGTACACTGGTGAACTTCCATTGGCCATTTTAACTCGCATGTCAAAGGTTCACATGAGTTATTCCTAAGGAAAACCAAATGTCGTTAGTTGTGCATTGTGTGTTTACTGTGTTTTGCAAATGTAGAGGTCAGGGTACCATAGTTCAGTTGGTAGAGCACTTGCTAATAATGGAGATGGTCCCAGGTTCATTCCTTGGTGCCACCTTTCTTCCCCTTCCTATTTTACATCATTTCTCATCCGTTGTCCTTCATCGTTTGTCCCTCTCTAAACTTTTTAATTAAAAGACTTTTTTCAAGAACCAGTAAGCCGATGAAAATGAAATGTATCAAGAATGTTTCATGGTGTGTGCCCTTTCAGGTTTACAGAGTTGGTTGACCGGTTCTAATGACCTTAAAAATTAAAACATTAGAATTTTACAAAAAAAATTTAGAAACTACAGCAATCAACACTAACAAAAAAGTTTATAAATCAAAATTTTACTCTTATTTTCGAAAACTACATGTACAATGACCAGTATTTTAAAAAAGAGGTTTATATATAGAATTTAATGATCTTTTATTTTCAGAAATTACAGTGATTAACACTAAAAAAAGTTTATAAATAGAATTATATTATTTATTAATTTATTTTCAGAAACTACAGCGATCTATTCTGAGTCCATTACAAGAACTGTCGGTCATAAACCATGCAGACATACGACAGAAACAGCTGGAATGTGTACTTCAGATTTTACACAACAATGGAGACAAGCTGGCACATGGATGGCCGCTTATTTTAGGCGTTATTGGGGCAGTAACAAATGATCAAAGGTAAGGAATTAGAATCTCAGATAAGAACAAAACATAATGACTAGAACATCATCATTAAAAAAAATTCATGTTATGTCATCTCTCATTGTTTTCTATCTATGTTAAATCAGATTTTTTCAAAAAGTTATCCTGATTTTTTTTTCCAACACCAATTTTAATGAATTTTCATTTCTAGACCTAGAATTAGTTCTACTTCATAAAAATCAGTCCATAAATAAATTTATAATATTTTTTTAAATCTTATTTAACATAGAAAATAATGGATGAATTATGCAGTGTGAAAGTGTTTTGGAAGTGAACTGAAGTTTCAACACATGCATTGTGTGTCAAAAATTATTCAAAATTTTCTATAAACATGCACAGCGCATTCTTTGCAAAATCAGCTATTTTCGAAAATAATTTAGATAATACTAGAGATATTCAGTTATCTCCAGTTAATTTTACAAACAATATTGATAATATATTATGTCCTGGTAAAAAATATTTCTGTTTAGACAGATGTTTAGTATATGTCAAGTTTTTACAGGTTCAGTGGTACATTTGAATTATTGGTACTATATCATCCCAAAAAAGTGGTCTATACCATGCTTACAGATCACAGCACCTCTCACCGCCTAGGTTTTAATTCCACTCGGGACAGTACCTAGTGTGAGAAAGTTTGTCAGTCCACTTGCCAAAGATCGTTGATTTTCTCTGGGCACTTCTGGTTTTCTCTGCCTTTCCTGAACTCACCACCTCAATATAAGTGAAAGAATCTTGACTATGGCGTTAAAAATCATTTAAACGAAAAAAAATTCCGAAAACCACTAAAATTAGAACACTGCAAAAATTAATGCATTTACAGTATTTTATGTTTTAAATTTTTAACTTTTCTTTGTTTTTTTACACCGCAAACTTAATTCAATTTATTACATTGTATATATAAATCTTCTTTTTTTTTCAGTGAAAAGTTGATTCAGACAGCGTTTCAGAGTTTACAGTTAGTCGTGACTGACTTTTTACCCATAATTCCCTGCACATACCTCCAAGTATGCGTAGAAGTGGCAGCGAAGTTTGGACTTCAAAATCGGGAACTCAATATCAGTCTCACATCCATCGGATTTATGGTAATTTGTGATTTTGTAACTGCAACTGAGGGTAATGGGTTTCAGGATTTTAGGCCCTGTTGCCACTGAGGTCCCGAATAGGCTGACTAATCAAATTTATTTATTTCTCCAGATTGGTACATTTTTAGTGCGCAAGTTTGCCTTTTAGGTCCTTTTTATCGTTAAGTGTTTTGGTACAATTTCCATACAAAACGTCCAAAATGTTAGTACTTTTAATTAAAAAAACATCATTTTAAAATTTCTTACAGTTGCTATGTGAAATCTGTTATCAACAGTAGTGAAAAGAAGACCTATCCTTTGAATGAACATAATTCCAGAGGTTTTATAAACATGAAATAAGCAAAATATTGCTTGAGGTTTGAAATACCTTATGATATTAATGTATTTTATTACTACATGTAATTGCTTCTATTAATATTTTTTCTTTCTTTTTTAGTGGAATATTTCAGACTTTTTCTATCAGAATCGAGAACGTATTTGCCAGGATCTAGGCAAAGACTTGACCGTTGAAGAGAGAAAGAAGTTAGATATGCCAGCGTTCGATGCCCTCTGGATGTGTCTGTTTGCTAAGCTCGGTGATCTCTGTGTAGATCAGAGGCCAGCTGTGCGTAAGAGTGCTGGACAAACCCTGTTCTCAACGATATCTGCCCATGGCACTTTGCTACACAAAGATACATGGAAAAAAGTTCTCTGGCAGGTAATGTATATTTAATATCTTATTCCTCATTTTATAAGACCCCTCCCTTGAGATCCAGGTGCTAATGCAAAAGTGGCGGACAATCCATATCCTCAACATTATCTGCCCATGGTACTTTGGTACACAAAGATACATGGAAAAAAGTTCTCTGGCAGGTTAAGTATGTTTAATACATGTACTTTAATCCCAAATTTTGTAATACCTTTCCAAGGAGAGTCAGTGTAAGAGCACAGGACAAGCGCTGCTGACAATGATAGCTGCCCATGGTACTTTGCATGGGAAAAATTTCTTTGGAAACCACTTGTATCTATTATGATTACAATGAGAACAAGACCAGCCATGTTATATCAAATTTTAAAAACAAAATGGACATTCAACATGGGTCTTATGATGACATTTTTCTTTTTTCATCTCATCTTTACTAGATAATGAAAATAATGGTTTGTAGATGAGTTTGAGTCCCACACAAACAAATTTTAGTGCGAGAAATTTTGTCGGTTCACTTGCCAAAAGGTCTGTGATTTCCTGCTAGGTTTTTTGCTTCATATATCAATGTTCTCCGTTTCAGGTGTTGTTCCCATTACTAGAGAATGTCCAGAAATTATCCAGTGTGGCATCGAACGTAAAAGATGAATCTGAAACCGGAAATATCCTTATACATCATTCCAGAGACACCGCTGAAAAACAGTGGGCAGAGACAAGAGTTCTCTCCCTTGCAGGTGTAGCAAGGACATTCAGTTCAAAAAGCAGAATACTTCAACCAATAGGTAAGTACTTGTATCTGTAGTTAATCATGGTATTATGCAAATAATGGCTTTGCTGTGGGAGGTTGGAACCCTAGCAGGGTCCATATTAGGGCTGTGAATTGGAGGGGCAGTTCCGATACGATACGTGTCACGATACGCCTAGAGCGATACACGATACCTATTGATGATACAGATATTTTTATATGTGTTTTACTTTGAATTAAATTGCTTTAATCTGATAACCCTAATAATTATCGCCCCTAATACTTTCCTAATTCTGCTACATGGAGATAAGGCAACATTAGTACTCAGTACACATGGTTCTGTAACTTCTGTATACATCGAGCAAAATGAAATGTGGACGTGCATTTATTTCTGACAACTTCCAAAGCGATTTAATTTCAATGTAACTGAATAATTTAACAAGACATAAGAATAATGGAAAAAAAATATACGAAGATATTTTAGTGATGACAAAACTGATACTTGTATCTGTTTAAAATATCGGCACATACTGATATATCGTTACAGCCTTAGTCCATACAAAAAACCTTATTCTCAAATGAAATAGACATGGGTCAACTCCACAGTAGCAAAATTTCTTAAGTACATGCACCATTGCAGTAGCTCTGTTAGTAGAGTTCTCGCTCCATAAGTGGATCTGACCCAAGACTTGAAAGTGGGTAGTGACTGTTCTTTCACCAAGCACTTGGCATTACGAATTAAAAGTCATGGTTCTTCCAGATTGAAACTTAAAATAAATGGGGTCCAGTGTCATGGTAGGTGTGGCACTATTGAAAATCCTGCTGTATAATGCCATCAGTGCAATGCATGGGCACAATTTACTCAACTCAACTCTTAAGTAGATACATGCACTTACAGTGCCTATCAGAATCCCACTCAGGCAGATCCTAGTGTGAGAAAGTGTGTCAGTCTGCCTGCCAAAGAACAGTGGTTTTCTTCAGGTATTCCAGATTTCTCTACTATTACAGAACTGACCACTTCAGTATTAATGAAACCTTTTGACTGGGGCATACAATACCAATATTCCACTCCATTCCACTTTTATCTGCATTTAACCAAATTGAGCATTATAAATTATATGGGTATTTAGCAGGTTACATGGCCCCATGTGCCCTTTCAAAAATTTATGTACTCTGAGCCACAGACTAACATTTTTGTCCCCCCTCAAGGTGGTACTTGTTTGGTCTTTTCAGTTTCTATTCTGTGTGACTTCCATAATTAGACTTCAGCCCTGTGTGAGTAACTTCCCTTTTGCCTTTAAATGTCATGCATATTTATGTACCCTGGCAGATTTTTTAACATAGTTCCAAGTACGACCGCAGTAATTGTTATTGTTTACATTTCAGGTGATTTTCCGCGAGCATGGTCTTTGTTACTGGAGCATATTGAGAACTCCGCCTTATGTCAAAGTGCCGAAGTTTCACTTGCAGCGCTGAAAAGTTTCCAGGAAATTTTACAAATAAGTAAAGATACTGGAATCGATGAACTTTCAAATATGAACGCTCCCGGGGAGGAAGTTATAAATAGATCTGACGAAAAGAATGCTAAAATGCCGCCAAACAGAACTCAATCACAGGAGAGTGATGTTGACTATGATCCATCGTTGTGGAATGTAGCGTGGAAAGTTTGGCTACATATAGGAACAAACGTCACAAAACCACCGGAAAAGTCCAACAAAAACGGGAAAGTGTATGTCCCATCACAGCCATTTTTAACCACATTGATACAAACATTTCCCGCTTTATTTGATCATATTAAGACCCGATTTGTTAGTGCAGACTTACAAAAATTATCTTCAGTGCTGAAGAGTTCTCTTACTGTTCCTGTTCATGGAGATGCCTCCCCTTTTATCATTCCGTCATACCCTGATATCAACATTACACCATTACAAGAAGCCACCCTACAGTCCATGGAGGCTCTTATAAAGGTAAGAACATTTAAATTCAATAACAGTAACTGGTCCATATCTGGGGCTGAAATTAGGCCCCATTCACAATTAAACATCTTACACGTTTTTCACAAACGCCAAGCTGGTTTTCACTATTAAAAATAAAAACTTTAAAATGACTATAAAAATGATAAAACAATACAAATTTGTTTTAAATAAATAAGGGTTCGGGGCTGTACCACGTGATACCCTCTTACGTTTGTGTAGAACACTTATTTCCAATGGATATGGAATAACATGACATTCCGGGAATCTGTGACGTTGGTGTTTTCCAAAACATTCCGCATAAACATTAAGAGGTATTCATCACGTGGTACAGCGGCGACCCCATTGTGTAAAAAATCATGTAGAAAAAAAACTATTGTAAATCTTAATACATGGATTCACTATTCTATTTGGGATTTTGCAACATTATCACAATTTTGGCTATTTGACCACTAAGTGTCACTATTGCAAGGATCCTTGCCCCATTCACAAAAGATGGAGAGATAGCTTACTAAAACTTCAGATCAATATCCCCCTGTTTATATGGTCCATATATCTAATGAAACTGGTGGATTTTAAAAAATCATACTAAAGTAGAGACACTTATTTGACTGGTAAGGACCTCGTAATTTATGGCTGATTTTTGAGCAAGGTATGTACTTGAGCAAGACCTTGTATTTTACATGCTCCAGTCCACAAGAATGATAAAGAAATGAATATCAACAGAAATGTTTGTAGTTTTCCTTGTAATCAAACATCTTTTACTTGTGTGCTATATGAGACCTCCATACAAGGGAGGCACTGTAATTTCAGCCACTTAGCCATAGACTCGGGTACAGACATTAATTTTGTTGTTGTATATAACAGTTTGGCTATTAATTTTAAACAATCAATTTTATTTTCCTGTTATAGGCTGTGAACTGTGGTACAGAATCTATGCAATCCATGTATCCAGATATTTTCCAACAACTGTTGACATATGTGGAGTATGGTGTACATGTGCCTAAATATGGTCATATAGATGCTAAAGCCTTCGGTTCAGTTAAAGGCCCACAGGTAAATTATACTACCAATAAAACCTCATTAGCCTTCAGTAACTTTGCCACCTCACTTTTGCCACAGTAAAATTAAACCACTGTGGTTCAGAATCTATGCATTCCATGTACGGTTTCCATATATTTTCCAACAACTGTTGACATGTAGAATATGGTGTACATGTGCCTAAATATGGTCATATAGACGCCAAAGCCTTCGGTTCAGTTAAATAATAAAACAGACAAATATTGGGAGAATATTTTAATTGAGTTTATTGAGTGGGGTAATGGTGCTTTATGACCCTGTCAGGATTCTTTTGCTTGTATCGATGGTTGACAGTTCTGGGATGGTGGAGGAAAACAGAGAACCCAGAGAAATCCACCAACCATTAGCAAGCAAACTCATAACTTTTCTCACATTATTGTACCCAAGTGAGATTTGAACATTATTGGTAAGGGGCACTGTTATTCTCTTTAGACCACATGAGGTTCCTTACTACTGAGTTTACTGGATATGTTCTGCATGTCAGTCAATGCAAAAACTTCATTGAAGCACTAAAATGTTTAGTCAGCTATTGGCAGAGTAAATGTAAAACCTGAATCCACTCTTCTGATAGAGTAATTCATTTATATATTCATGTTGTCCATTTGTATGTCATGTAGTGGTTTGCTTGATTTCATATTTACTTTTTTGTGGAACCATGAATTTCGTGGTGTCCAGTTTCTGTTAAGGGGTCTATGAAAACAACAAAAATTAAGACACCAGAAAAATAATTTTGATCTCACAGAAATCACTGTCTCAATATGAGTTTTGTATTTCTTCTTTCATGTGCTTTGTTGTTATATGTTCTTGATGCTTCCACCTATTGCCAAGTACTTGTTTTTCATCTGGTACCTTCTTTACTTTCTTTTAGGTTGACTGGGTGACAATGAATTTTGTACCATTTGCGGAGAGATCTGTTGAGATGATTGTTGACCTGTATCATGTGACAGCCAAGCATCCAGCAGTCATCCAGTCTCATATACTTCAACAAATAATCAAAGTAAGATATTATGTAACTCAAGGGAAGCAAACTGCTTACAAATGGTTGACTCATGGATATTGCAAGCTTAGGCTTATCAAGGCCCTAAAAAAGTTTTATGGCTGCCATCAGAATATTTTTGATAAGTATGATGTCTCTGTATCCAGAATTACCCTGGGAATGTTAGGCATCCCATAGTTCCAAGTTTTAAGTTCCTTTCATCTTGTAATTTTGATTACACATGTGGCAGGTGTAGCTAGTTTGATCAGAAATAGGCCAGGAAAAAATTCCAATGGTCAAAATGGACTGGTGAATATTTGGAAAGACTTCCTTTTGTACCCTCAACTAAAATTTTAATTCTGATTGAAAAAGCTTAAAAAAGACAGAATCGTTGAACCATCTCAAACATGTCTGTGAAAAAATAATATTTCCAAAATTTTACATAACATTTAATGGTTAAGATGGTTCAAAGGAAGACTTACCAAAAGTTTTGTTACATATAGGTTTACCCATGAATCACCTTATGCCATATTATTTAGAACTATTGTCTCTGCATGTATTTGTAAGAAATCATACTGTAAAGCGATTATTTTCGCAAAGAAAATTTTGCGATGTCTAAAATC
This sequence comes from Anadara kagoshimensis, assembly GCA_021292105.1. Classification (NCBI taxonomy): domain Eukaryota; kingdom Metazoa; phylum Mollusca; class Bivalvia; order Arcoida; family Arcidae; genus Anadara; species Anadara kagoshimensis. The sequence goes on from CM037862.1 coordinate 43,527,777, forward strand.
TGGCGTTTCACGTGGGTGTTATTTTCACGAAACCAATATAAATGAATGTATACTGGTATTCTACATATTATGATATAAATGTATTAACCTGAAAGGTAGAAATATTATTTCATGTGTGTAAAATTTTTCACAGTAATTTCTTTTGTACGAAATAAGCGAAAATTTACCCCTTTACAGTACAATTGAACTCGCTATTGAACAAGTGCATTTGTATATCCATCTTGTGACATGCTCTCTGTGTTTAGTAGAATCTTTAATCTGGCATCATGTTCCTGTGTTTTCCCTGAAATTGGATTATAGAGAAATCCCTTCCTGTTTCCTTACAGGAAGTAGACTTGACCCTACAGGAACTTCTCCAGGAAGGGGTGTTACTTGGACAAAATCTGAATTTTTAACACTAACATCAAATATGTTTGCAAGAAATTACTGTAGATCAGGTAATTTTTGCATTCGTTTTAATTTTGCATAAATTTGCAATAACCATCCTCTAACAATGTGAAAATAAAAGTTTGTAAATATCTTGCAATGAGGATTCTCATGAAAATTAACTGAGTTAAAAAATTTCCCATTGAACAGTTACCGTACATTTGACCATGCACATCTGTTTTTTCTACTGAAATGGATCTATCATTGAGGTGGATGCATCCAGTCATTTTGAGGTGAAATGAACAATGGTTACCTTTAGTCTGTCAGCGATGTTATAACAGAGTGTTTATAAACACAGACAGGTCTATTTGACACAAAAAGGCATACAATATAGTGTAATCGTATACATATATTCCATGCATTCATTTGTCAGAACCACCTTAATGTATCCATCCATGACATTATATAGACTCTCCCATGTTTATAAACACTCTGCCAAGTTGCCAACATATCTCGCATGGAGTATAGAGTAGTCTCTCTTTTCCTTTACAGTAAAACATGAATCAGTTATGTTGTAATTTTCACCTTTTAAGTTCTACTGTACTTATAGACAGTTTCCAGGAACATTGAAATTTTTTGCGAAAATTGCATTAGAACATTAATCGTAACAGTTAAATGTAATACATGTACCGTTAGTTCTGTACAAATGTTAGCAGGCATCATGTGGTTCACCAGTGATCACTGTTTTGTGACTTGGATACCGTGTGGCAACCACATCAGTAAGCTTCAATTAATTATTTTAACTTTCAATATTTATATTCCATTTGACAATGAATCCTGTATGTTCTTTCGTCAAGGGTTGCAGTCACAGGTTCCTTTTGATAAGGCCTTAAAAACTAATGGGTTTTATGTCACAGTCAAGAATATTTCACTTATATCGAGACATCACCAGCTATAGGCGAAGTGGCAGAAACTTTGTTGTGCACTAAGGGCAATATGCAAGGATTGTTCTTCAACGTGACATGCCTGATGTGACACAGGGCATTGGTTTTTAAGGTCTCTTCCTAAGGACACTATGACTTTCATTGCTAAATACAGAGTCACTACCTATTTCCAAGTCTTGGTCAGGTTTGGCAAGGTTGGAACCCACAATCTCCCACATATGAAGCGAACAATCTACCGATTGAGCTGTTGCAGTCACTGGGATGGTGGAGAAAAACCAAACAAACAAATTTTCTCACACTAGGATCTGTCCTGAATGGGGTTTGAACCTAGGAGTTAAGAGGCACTGTGATCTGTAATTGCACACTTTAGACCACTTCGACACTGAGCCTCCATTGGTAGGTAAGCAGGCAAGCTTAGCTGGTCGACTCATTACAGGATTTTTTCGTCAATAACAACAATGAGACCAATTTTAACTTGAGACAAAAATTTTAATCAAATATCTAGATTTGAATAACAATACATTACATATTTTGATTAAAACATTTGTAGGATTTTTCTGTATCATTGGATTCTAAATATAGTAACACTTGCCGTGTTATCGAAAACATACAAATGTCAAAACTTCTGTGTTGTTTAAATAATCAAAATATTATAATAATAATAAGAATAATTATAATAATAATAATAAATTTCATCATATTTAAAACAAAACATTGACTATAATCCACCCTCCGTATTTTGGCTGAGTAAATCAGAGAGTCAACTTTTCGAGGTTTCTCATGCTGTACACAATCTTGAAATGATATGCTTAGCATACCGTATTCTAAGTTTCTACAATTTTAAAATCAATAGTAGCCAAATTTTAACATTTGTGAAAATATGTCTTTTCAAAGTATTTTTTCACAAGTTTGCTAAAATAGGTTACTTTTTGAAAGAATTTCTCAAAAATTAGTATTGATTTTGGATAACAGAAATGAAAAACAGGATTTCTTTTCATCGCAATTAATTTAATTCTATTGATCTATTGTAGATTTCTGTGATTATAAATAATATGATACTGCAGTGGGACTATATGATTCATAATACAGTATTAAGTAAAACCTTATTATAAGGACCCTTTGCTACCTGATCAGTCCAAAATTTCAATTTTGTGGCAAGACAGAATATAACCGAAAATTCGGGGGGGGGGGGGGTCGATCAATGCATAGTCCGACGGATGTTTTTTTTCTTTTTTTTTTTTTGAAAAAGAAACAATGTACCAAACCATGTATTGCTGAATTAAATGGTAGAAAATAATAATTTCATAAATATATGAAAAAGACAATCGGTAATTAAAATTTAAAAAAGTTGTACCCGATCGTTTTGTCATTTCGGATAGAGAGAAAGAGTTTTGCAGATCCTACCGTCGCTATGAGGGGGTACATTCTATCGGTTGTATGTAACTGGATCATTTGCTGTTAATCTGGGTTTTAATTAACTGCTGATTATCACTCACAATATTCCCGTTTCATGTTAATGGTGAAGTACAGTTGTTTTACCAGTTCCGAATTTTTACTACCGAATAATCTAAAATTTCAATCCCGTTCAATTAAAGGAATCGCAAAATAACTTTCTAAATTTGCTTCTACTTGAATGTATGGGCATTAATTGTTTAAATAATATTGAACTTCAACCGCTTCCTAAAAGGTCGACAGATTGTTGGTGACCTAGTTTAACGATGTAAACAAATCGTGATCACGGAAATGCTTTTTTCAAGAAAACATACTACCACGTGTTTTTGAGGACAGGTGTCGATATTTTGGAATCAGTTAACATTTGTATTATTACACAACATAAATTTTATTTCCTCTGCTTGTGGACGACGTCTGCAGCAGCGCTTATATGAAACCCTGTTCGGAACTGGTAAAACGACTGTACACAACACTGTACGAATTATCTCCCTTTCACGAAAGTAAAATCTAATCGATAAACATTTTAAAATATGACACAATTGCCTCAACATCAAAATACGTTATCATAACCTTCAAAATAAATTTAAATTTCCGTAGATTTCGCGAAGAATTAATTAAACAACCTGCCGTTGCTGTTCATTTCATAAAAAGTTATGATTTTACATCGTAGGACGCAAACTTCTCGAACTACTTTTTATTGTAAACATGAGATCAGTTCGCCAAATTGCAGAAATTATTAGGTGCATCCCGTCGCAATATTTTACTAGATTCCGAAATGTATTCCGAAAATTTATTCCAAAAGTGCATATGTAACCAAATGCATTACCCGTCTCAGAATACATATCTCACGATAAAACAGATATACTTCTTTCACGCTCATTTACCAGGCGCACTATTTCCAGGTGTACTCATATCTTATAATTTCATAGCAAAGAAGCTCGATATCTTGGAAGAAAGTGACAACAATGTACGCGTTTTCACGCTGTACAAAAATGAAATTGTCTCCCTTCCCAATATAAATTGAAACACCTGTTTAGAAGAGTTATTGAAAAATTTTCAATTACCCATTCTCAGTAAAAGTGAGAAATCTAAAATTAAATAAGAAGCTAAAACTTCATTAAAGATAACTGAAAAAATGAAAAATTTCTTATTGCTCTTTTTCTCCTTTTTATTTTCTAGTTAACAGTATTTCAGATTTAAATTCCCAAACAATTTTTCACAAATTTGAATAAAGCAATTTATTTAAAACCAGATTAATTGCCTGTCATCCTCAGAATAATAAATACTGGATATCATATGATAAATGAAATGATTAATGAAATATTAAAGCCAATTTGTCAAACATTATTTATGTTACCATGGCAACTAATATTATTATAATGAGTATATTAAAGATTTTATGAATACATGAACACATGATTAATTTGTAATATATATGTACCTTATTTATATATAAATATTGATAAAATAAAATGACTATTACCTGAGTCAATTAAAAAACTGGCACAATTATACCCGTAATTTAAAAAAAAAGTTGATACATGTTTATTGTGATTTTCACCTTTAAAAAATCAGTAAAATTTGAGATTTGATTAAAATTGCATTTATTTTAAATGTTTGTGTTGTTTCCTGAGAAATTTATCTTGTAGCAAATTTCATGAATTTGATGAAAAATTATTCAAGATAATTTTGAAACTTTCACATCCTAATGATTATAATGAATTTAAAAAAAAATGCTTTAACATATTTTTAAATAAAATGATAATATTTATGGATAAGAAAACAAAATAAAACATTTCAAAGACAAGGATGATTACTTATCAACAACAAAAAATGAAAAGTTATCTCCCCTTGTTTTAATGCCCTTCCGACACAGTACACAAAACATAACATAATTAAATGCTTGTAATGATGAGTAAATTTACAAATTGTAACACATATATCACCGGTTTATAAGTTTGACGTACAATCGTTATTTGGTTTAATGCAAGTAAAATCTATTAACAACAAAATATACATGTAACAAGGATTATTGCAGCAAAAAACAACTATTGTCTCTATTGACAATACTTAATGTAGAATGAGTTACTTCTCTACTGACAATACTTATTGTAGAATGAGTTGCTTTTCTATTGACAATACTTAATGTAGAACAGTTTTATTGCAGCAAAAACAATTGTTGTCTATTGACAATACTTAATGTAGAATGACTTTTTTCTCTATTGATACTACTTAATGTAGAATGGGTTCCTTTTTGATTTTTCGGTCAAAAATTTAAAATGACTTTAAAGACCATTTGAGTAGGGGATGGATCTTGGTCACACATAAGAAGCATGCCTTGCTCTTGCAAAAAATCAGACCTTCACGGATCAAGATCTGTCCTGAATAGGATTCAAACTTAGGCAGTGAAAGGCACTTTGATCTGTATGTCAGAATTTAGACCTATCGGCCACCAAGCCCCTAAAAATTGTGATTGGTAAAAAAGAAGGATCATCCAACAAATCTGATATGCAAGTTAGAAACCAGTTTAGGACTCCTAGAATGTGAAATCTCATATTATTGTAAAATTATTCCATAGTTTCATAATTAATTAGAATATTAATTAAATACACATCTATATTATTTATTATACATCATATATTTACAAAGATCATAAGCACTTTTTATGTTATAGACAGTAGTTAATTTTCCTGTTTATTTTCGAGTACACATTTTGCAGAATTGATAGAAATAAGAAGCCGCTCTAGCCATTTTTCTTCATTTCTAGATCAACTTTTATTGCTTACAAATGTGTATGGTAGATAAATTTCCTGCTTTTCTTTACTAGATATTTTGTAGAATCGATAGAAATAAGTATTAAATGTGCTCTAGCCATTTTTGGGGCATTTCTAGATTAACTTTTATGTCAAGTAAAACAAGATTTGTAGACTAGACCAAGCAGAATACATGAATTTTAAACAGTACTATGACTAAGTCCAAAATGAGAATTGAAGAATTTTTCAATAAAAATATGTTTACAAAAACTTGTGATCTTCTATGTCAGTCATTCACAGATTGTAAATCCAGAATTAAGTAATGACTAGAACACAAGTCTAAAATTTTAAAAAAGATCAAGTTTGTGAAATTAACAAATACATGGTTGATTTTTCACATGTGTTTAAAGAACATCTGAACTCAACAATATTTTAGTTTAAAAGTTTTTGAAGACCAGTTTAAATGCAAATCACTTGAATTTCTTGACATGAAATTTTGTGTGAATTATTTTGCTACATGAAATTTTCCATGATGTGATTACGGTACTTATTATGTTACTGCATGAAATTCTATTTTTGCACGCTTTATTTTCATGATTCTTTCGTGTATGTCATGAAAATAATGTGATTTACATATCTATGTAATATGTAGGACTAGCACCATTTACCAAAATATTGTAAAAAGCCGTAAAATATTTCAAACATTGACCATTTCAGTGCCTGATGGGTAATTTCTGTTATGAGATAAATTTCAAAAACTTGAAATCAACAACAATCGTAAAATTAAAATTTAAAATATAATCCTGAGTATATCTTATCACATGACAAAATTTATGTCAAAGTTCAAAGGTCAAGGGTTATACAACATACACCGCAACTTTTCAATTTCGCTCTTTAGCAGCGATACCTCAGTCCGTAATTGCAAATTTTCCTGTTCAAGAAACACAACTCTTAGTGCTATCTGTTCCTCTTTTAATCTCCTGGCTTCTCGGGATCGACGAGCGGAATCGTTATTTTTTTTCCTTTTTTCCCAATACAATTCATCTTTTTGAGTCTCAGGCACAGTATGTTGTCGTTTCTTAGGTGGCATTCTGTTGTCGTCATCAGCATCAGGAGATGCTAAATCTAATGGTGTTGACGGCGTTCCTGTTGATGATGACGGTGATGAATGAGAATGATTTGATGTTTCTAGTGGTGGAATGTCACTCTCTGTTTTCACCAGATTTTCACTCGGAATTGGGGAACTTGTCGGTAAAGGCATGTCCATCATGCTCATTGAATGTGATCTAGGAATTGAAAGCGGCGTTGATTGCGGATGTGAATGTGAATGGGCTGGTCCAGGTGTGTTCATATGAGCTAAATGTGAACTATGAAGAGAACTCTGTCCATTTGGAACCATTGATAATGACGTAAAGTCTAATCCCGAATTAGAAGTCACTGGATTATTCATAATACTGGCTAAATCACTTTGTGTCATCGTATGAGAGGCAGATGGGAATGGCATCCCATAATACGATGATGAAGATGACGGCATGCTTCCACCGGAGCGTGATCCATAAGGTTTCAAGAATCGTTCATCACGATGCATCATGGCAGAATAAGGGTCCTGCATGATGCCGTCAAAATTTTGATGTCAGATAAATAAATAATTTCCAATGTAAAAGAATAACTTCCTTTTTTTTCCCCCGGTTTTTCACAATTTTCTTGTCATAACCTGAAAGTAGAAAATGCAGAATATTGATAAAATAAACTAAAAGCATTAAATTGTGGTTTTATTAATGATTGCAAAATTTCTGAAAATTAACCAGAAATAAAAGTATAAGAAAACATTTGTTAATTAAAACATTTGTCTACTTAGTATGGTGAAGGTTGGGGATTGAACCCATGGCAGGACAGAACAAGAGATGAAAATAGGTATAGCTTTGTTAGCACTGAAAATCATTGGTTCTCCAGAGAACTTAAAAACATATGCCCTGTGTTACACACTAAAGAACCATCAATGGACATTACCCTATTTGCACTCCAAATCTCAAAATTTTTGTAGAACTTTCACATCTACAGGATTGTCAAATGTTATTTACATTTCCATAGAAACAATAGTGTTTTATAATACAAAGCTTTAAGTAGGCGTTTTTCCGACCACATGGTTATTGGATGAACCACATTTTTACCCTATTTGCACTTCAAATCTCTAAATCTTTGTAGAACTTAAACATCTACTGGATTGTCAAATCTAATTTACATTTCCATAGAAACAATAGTGTTTTATAATACAAAGCTTTAAGTAGGCGTTTTTCCGACCACATGGTTATTGGATGAACCACATTTTTACCCTATTTCCACTTCAAATCTCTAAATCTTTGTAGAACTTTCACATCTACTGGATTGTCAAATGTTGTAATTGAAACAAGAGTGTGTTATAATACAAAAATTTAGTAGACTGTAGACTTTTTCCCCCAACCACATGGTTATATGATGGATCACATATTTAAACCCAAACCAGTTATTGTTATTTGGTTTACAAACCTTAGAATTGCCAATATTTAATCACAGGCATTACCAGACATCAGCTAATAAATGTATCCAGTTGTTTAAAAAAGTCCAAAAAGTACCTAGACCCAAAAAATCCTCACAAATTGGCTAAGATGAACACCACATGACCTGGCCTACCTGTGTGTTTCCCTGTTGTGTCATCAGAAAAATGGTGTTATCTTTTTTCAATGCTATAGAACTAGTTTCCACAGGGGTTCTATTATTTTTTTACCTGACATTTGATTGCAATTTGAATACCTGTAGTCATAAAAATTCTTACCTGGGGGTGATAATGACACCTGTCCGAAATGGATTAGACAGACTATACAAAAATCACCAGGATAGATATACCCCAGATAAGCTTCCTGGAGGAATGTTTTTACCCATTGGGTATTTTTTTAGTTCTTAGAATTTTTCAGGTTTTAGAATTAAAAGGCCTTTTGAAATCAGGTGTAAAGTGTTTACATGTTTGTACATGTGCTCCCTCATGTACTGACAAAAACAGGGCTTTTATATTTGTATATTTAAATCCAGTTGTCATGTAAATAAATGTAAATAAATGCTTTTCTTTTTATTTTGTAGTTTTTGGTTTTTATATTAGCTTTAGAATTAACAATAAAGGAGAATTAAGAAGCCAGAATTTTAATTTCTAAAAACAAGGAATTAAGTTAATCAGTTAATCTGGAAACAATACTTTTTTTCTAGATTATGTTTTTCTTTCTATTTGTATTTCCACTTCCAATTCTATAGTTCTTACCTGTGTCCTGTATACATTTTGTCAGTTGAGTTTTCTTGGGGTTTTTTTATGATTTTTAATTTAATTATTTCTGGTGGTTTTTTTTTTTTTTTTTTGTTATTTCAACTAAAATATTTGTATTGTGCAAGAAATTCTTTAAAGTTGGAAGTTTGCTTATAATTAGAAAAATTAAAAGAAATTGCTCACAATGAATCAAATTAATAAATTCATATCAATTATTTATTTTATTTATTTTATTTATTCTTATCATTGATTATTTAAATTTATCTGAATACATATTTATTTATTTATTTATTATTTTAATTTTTTATTAATATTATTTTTTATTTTTTGAAAATTCGAAACAATCAACAGGCATCACTGCATGTTTATTATTTATTTACTTATACTATTATATAATTTTTTATTGTTCTATTTAAAAAAATGGGGGAGGGGGGGTGTTGTGAAATTTTTTTTATTTTGGAAGGGGGGGGTATCAATATCTTTCCACTACTTCCTGTAATTCTGTCATATTTGAACATTATCTATCGGTTTTTGACATTATGAGGAATTAGCTTCCCAAAACTCTAACACCTTATAGGTGAGATAATTGCCTAGAGACAAAATGTCAAAGTTTTTATCATTTACACCGATCTCCCTGACAACCATTATACTATACTTCTCATTATTGCATTTTTCTGACTATTTTTATCAAGAAAAAGGGGTGTTTTCTGGAATTGGATAATTTTAGATTATATTTAACAATAAAAGAGTATTTTCTTGACAAATTATTGCATTTTTCAAACAATTTTTAACAACAAAAGGGTATATGTTCTGGATTTGGATAATAACTAAATCATCAAGATAAATCTTTAATTACGAGATTAAAATTAAGTTTGCTGATTATCAAGATTACTATTTTTTGGAATTTTTAGCACTGTTGGATAATCTTGACATTGGACACAAGAAATTGTTAGGATCGTAAGGATTATTGAAACATTGAAATGATAAATAAGTTGGATTTGTTAATTTTGTTATGGTTCCTAGATAATAAATTTGAAAAATCAATTTTAAACAAATTTATTTATTTATTCAATTATTCATTTATTCATTTATTTATCAATAACATATCTGCAATTTTACTAATCTAAAAAAAATGCTAATAATGAAAATGCAATGTAATCTAAACAATTGACAACATTAAAACAAATTTTATGTGTGGGTGGGTCCGTGTTTGTGTGGGCTGGGGGGGGTATTGCTTATCAGTATCCAAATGACACACATAAATAATATAAATGGGTAAATATAAGTCTATCCAAATTCCAAATGACATATAAGTAAAAGGGGAATTTACTAAAATATGTGGGTAAGTGGCACCAAATGACACTTGCAAGTTACAAACAAATTTACTTAAAGGTATGGGTAATGACAAATTATTTTTGAAAGTAAAAGTTGATCTAAAACACTGAATAAAAGTACAAGTTTTTTTATGAATGAGTAAGTTTAAATTTTAACGTCATAGTACATTGTTATGTTTACAAATAAATAGATTTTAGAATTGAAATTTTGCCAGAAATTAGAACGCTAAGATCACAAAGTACACATAAATAAGAAAACAAAATTGTCATTAACATTCAACAATACCTATGACCAGATTTTACCCAAAATAACAGATTAACTGAATTCAAATTCCAAAACTGTTTTACCATGTACATTAAAAATTTGTTTTATTGTAATTATTCTGTTCGAAAAGAAATTTAGAAGTTAACTGAAAATTTTATTTTGTTTACAAATATTAACAATAATAATGGACACAAGATTTTCACTTGATAATTTCAGAATGTGAAAAATTTATTCTCAAAATGGTTCTGATTGTTTATTTTTGTTTCCATGGAAACAGATCTATTTCAATAATTTTTCATGATTGTTAGGACATTCTATATCTAAATTTCTGATCATTTACATGTGTTTCCTTGGAAACTTGATTTATTTACAATAGTTTTCCATGATTGTCAAATTTCTGGTATTTCTAAATTCTGATAATTTTATCATTTGATTATTTATTTTTGTTTCCATGACAACAGATTTTATTTTCAATAGTTTCCCATGATTATTGTCAAACTTTTACTTCTAAATTCCAATCTTTTTGTTTTATCTTGAAATAATATTAAAATAATAGACTACCTATTCAATGCATTTCACAATTTCCAGGTCACATGAACCAATTGTTTTGAAAAAAAAAAATTAGGTCAAGGTATTTTGTTGAGAATTTTTTTCATTTTGTTTACACGATTTCTGGATTTAACACTGGACATAAGTATATTGATTTTAGAGGAACCAATTTTGTTATTGACCAGTGTGTAAGCTTCATTGTCCAGCAGTTAATGACACTGACTACTCAGGATGTAAATGTAATGTTGGTCAGTTGTGATGCGGTAGTGGTCAATGGTGTACTTTTATTATGAAAGTAAAAATATTGATCATTAAAAATCTTCTCCAGAAATCTATATCCACAACTATATACTTCATTAACATGCGATTTAGTGAGTGAAAATAGATTTGTTTTACATATTAAAATTGGTGTCGTGAATATTACGAAGGCAATGAGACATTAGTGCACAGAGGTGATATATTTTCATCGTTTCCAAAATTTTTGATAAATATTTATATTAATTACTTGGAGATTTTCACTCATTTCTGGGAAATCTTTTTGGGGTAAAAATGAAAAGGTGTGATTATTTTCTTTAAAAAATGTATAGTTATATAAACTTGAAGATTTGTTTTTTGCATTAAAAGTCAGGGTAACTTGAAGCTATCTTTATAGAGTTTCAAACATCTTTAATGAATTTTTATAAGATATTTGATATCCATAGCCATTACTAGGTTTCCACTAATTTAAAATAATTAGTAGCCAAATATCCAAAATTTGTGAAAATATAGTCCTTTTTTAAGTATTTTTCCACAAATTTGCTAAAATAGGTTACTTTTTGAAAGAATTCCTTAGAAATTAGTAGCCAATGGCGATTTTGGCTACTAGGAATGGAAACATAGCATTAAGAAAACTTAAAGTTAACCAGTCTAGAAATGGATATTTACTTTTAGAATTCCTTTGGTTTTAGCTTTGTTTTTTTTTTTGCATAAACATTTCGAAAATGACTTCAAGCATTAACACATCCCCCCATATTTGTTTGTATTTACAACATGTCAAAAGGTAGCGTATCTGAGCTGTGAAACAAATAAAAAGAACTGAAATATATTTGAACTGAACAACAAATTTAAAGACCTTGAAGCATATCTAAACAGCACAACAAATTAAAACTGACCTTGACTAAAAAATGTCAACATTGGTCACCATGGTAACACAAAAAGGACCCATCATTTGCTTATCTGCCCTAGTGTAGGCAAGCTTAAATTAGCATACCAGTAAATAAACTGAAGTATGATTAGCATAAAGAATAAACAAGGACTGTCGATGTTTGCTTTGTTTTGTTTTTAACACTCATGACAGTGTTCGAAATTAGGCTAAATACTCAACAAGTCCCAAATCTGGCTCAAGATCTTAAAAAAAATTATAAGAACATGCTAGAGAATTTAGAGAGTCCAACTGAAATGTTAACATGTCTTACTGTTTACTGACCAGTCTGAATTGTAAATCTTGCTTGTATTTTAACACATTTGTTAAAACAAGCTGATGGAATCTCCGAATAAAAAAAAGCTTTTATATATGAGCAAGTTGTGTGGAGTGGATTACCATGTTTTACAATCCAGTCAAGATTTTTTCACTTATTTTGAGGTGTCCAGTTCAATGATGATAGAGAAAACCAGAGTGCCCAAAGAACCAACCTTTGGCAAGTGAATTGACAAATTTTCCCCCATTAGGATCTGCTCTAAATGGGATTTAACAATAGGTCACGAGATATCATGATATATGAGTATTTTTTTAAAATTATGAATCTAGTCTCTGTTTGTTCAGTTGTAAAATTTTGGAGAAAATTTTTTTTTTATTGAATAAGAGATGAAAAATTACCCAGGAGGAATATTGGTGGGTGGATGCCTGTTATATTAAATTACATGATGGGCCAATTTTGTCATAGACCATTTTGTTATAGGCCGAAATGTCCCAGAGTCAATTTGTGGACTTCCTGTTACATTCAGTTTCTTTTTCATCCTGTGTCTTGTTTGTTTACAATCTATGTTGCTGTGGCAACTGAAATATTTTCAAAATAGATGTCCTATCTAGGTGTAAATAAAGAAATTTGACACATATATTTGTCAAAAAAAAAAAGGTGTTTTTTTTTGGATAAATTGTCTTGTGAAGCAAGTAAAAAATAAATGTTAATAAAAAAATTTTATTTTCCATATATATCACTGTCATAATAAATAAAAAATACATTATTTTTTCATCCATATAAATTTCATAAAAAAATTAACAATTGAAATTTCTTTTTATTGTTATTTGTAAATGTAACATTCTTTTTCTTAACAAGATAATATTTTAACATTGTTTTTCTTGGTGTTGATTGCAGTCTTTTGAGTGTGAAATATTTAGGAACGTGTTCATTTAATTATCGGTAATTTCATTGATGAAATGTTTACAGTTCATTGAAATGATTTTATACTTTTAAACAATAAAATTAAAAATGTGTTAATTTTAAGTCAGCTATTTCAATAATTTTCTGAAAAATATTATCGGATAAATTTCAATCTATTAGTAAAAATGATTTTTTTTAAATTACCTAACATTTGAATTCATTTTTTTATATTTTTATTCATTCATGTGATGCTTAAAAAAACTGCAATTGATGATTATTTTTGGAAGAAAAATAGCAAAATTCCAAAAATAGTTGTTTTTTAACCCTAAAAATAGTTTATACATTAGTTAAATAAATTATTACAGGAAAGACTTCCATCTGTACCCCAAACTAAAATTTTATTTTGACTGATAAAACCTAAAAAAAATACAGAAGAAAGTTGTTTTGATAATTTTTGCAAAAAGATGTATTGCCAAATTACAAACCTTGCAAAAATTGTTTAAATTTTTAAAGAAAGGTTTTTTTTAAATAAATAAAATATTTTTACTTCTAGAATGGTTTAGTAGTTTTATATAAAATTTAATTGATAGGGTACAAAATGAAGTCTTGTCAAATTTTTAAGAAATTTTTTTTCTTTAAAAAATGAGAACTGAAATATTTTTACTTCTAGCAGAATGGTTCAGTAATGTGAAAAAAAAAATGGAAGAAGGTCTAACCAAATTGCAAGCATTGCAAAATTGTTAAAATTGTAAAAAAAAGATATTGTTTTATAAATGAAAACTGAAATATTTTTACTTCTACAGAATGGTTTAGTTATGTTGTTCTTCAACATGCTGGTCAGTTAGTGTTTTAAAAACCAGTATTTAAAGACCTTGACCATTTACTATCTGTGGTACTCACTATCAAGAGATATTGATGATGTTTATAAATAAACATACTCTGTAATCTCTGTTTACTGACCACCATAACATGTCCACTACAATGTCCAGTTGTTGTTAAGATGACATCATAAGTTCATGCAATTCAATTCCCAACCTGTTTTTCACTGATCTTAGATAATGGTTGTGATATTTATATAAACACACAAATATTTACCTGTTTTCTTAAAGTCAAATTTTCCAATATTTTACAGAAATTGAATTTTGTAATATTAGTGTATACACATCCACCCCTCACTTCCTGAAAAATTATGAACCTTAAAGTCAATGACCAGTGTCCATCCACTACACTACAGATAATAATACAGTAACACTTTGTCCAGACTAAACTGACCAAATGTTACATGCCTGACCAGTCAATATTACACAAAGTTTACAGATGAGAGTTTTCTCATTGACCAATTAATTTGCAGGGTTATAAAGGTTGACCTCTTTGACCCCTGGGTAGTATATTTAGATAATACAACAGGTCACATGACCAGTTAAGCCATCTCTTACTGGTGTTGGGTAATCCATTTCAGTAATGAGGATATTGACAATGTTAGCTAATGGTTGGTCAATAGGTTTGCCCTGTTCTTACTTGTTTTTTTCTCATACCAGTTCCACATTGTTGATCACAGTAAATAGCCTGTATTGGTCAGTAACTGGACTTTTTAAATGACCAAAATGTCTTTAATAATTTTCTGTAGTTAAAAAGATTGGGAATTTGACAACCACCAAAATTAAACCTTTTAGTGTAAATTGCTACAATTATGTATAATTTTTATCATTTAAGTTTCATGTAGTATTTCGTAAAAACAATTTTTAAATTAAAAAGATATACTAGTAAATGGAGATTTTTTAAGTTAATATTTCTACCATTAAAGATTATTTTTCTGTAATCTCTCTCTCTCTCTCTCTCTCTCTCTCTCTCATTCTCTTAAAAATAAATTAATGAATTAAAATAAAAAAAGAAATAAATTTAGTTTTTTTCCACAGGGAAAAATGAATTTTCCAGCAGGAATTTCCATACATGTAGCAAGTGGACAAGTCCTTCTAAAATATGAATAATATTTTTTCTGCTTAAAAAATTTAAAAAATAAATGAAAATTTCATACTCACAAATTACTGCAGGTTTAAAAATGGGAAACAATGATGGTACATGATAGTGTTAACTGGTAATGCAAGTGTGAAAAATTGGTTGTAAAGTCTGCGAAGAAAAATTGTGCAACAGTATAACAGCTTATTGTTAATTATAAAGATGTGCTTATTTGTCTTGTAGTGTTGATGAGTTGTTACTATAAATGTGCCAGACAATGTCGTCATTATGACTCACAGTTGTTTGGTCTTTCGTAATTTGGAATTGGGTTTTTCAGTCAGAAGGTTCGTCGTCCTTCTTTCAGATAAGTGCATAACAGGCTTGCAGAACACCTTCCCTGGTGGAATATGGTAAATCTGCTTTTGAAAATGGTGGTATTTGGCAATTTCCTTTAGATTTGATTGTTAGAGCGCTGGGCTTACATGCCAGAGGTACAGGAGAGTGGAGTGGAGTAAAGAAGCTTTACCTCCAAGTCAAGAATCTTTCACTTAGATTGAGAAGGTCAGTTCAGGATAGTGCAGGAAACCAGATTGCCTAGAGAAAACCACTGACCTTTGGCAGGTGAACTCACTACCGGTAACTTTCCCACACTAAAATCGGTTCCGAGTGAGTTTCGAACTTGATCCATGTGACGTCTGACATAAAACCTAAGAAAGTGCTTTTACGGTATCTTAAAAAAAGATGATTTAGAATTTTACTACTAGTAATAAGGTCCTCTTTTCATTGATGCAATTGTTCACCCCTGTAGGTTGGAAGGTTTTGGGGATTGATTCCTGGAAGGACTGACTTGGTAAAAAAGTAATAACTTCCTTTACAAACATAATGGTATATGTACATGTATATGTATTTTGGTCTCTTTAGAGTTATAGATACTTGCTCATCTTTTGGATAAAACTGAGGCAATACATCACGGAAGGCATACCTTGATTAGAAATCCTAGCAGTTATTGCCTTCTAGACATAGCATAGGAAGAAGAAATTTTTTTGCAACTATGTGTGATAAATTTGGTACCTTTTTGATCCTCCCTGCCAAAAAAAACCCAAGTAAAATCCATATACCGGTAACTCTTTGTACCACAGTAGCACAGAAACATCCATGATGACTCTGTTTATTTTTTTGGGTGGGGTGGGGTGGAGGAGGGGAGGGGGTTTGAGTGTGTTAAAACCTAACTTTTAGTGGAGGGTTTGAATAGAATTATTTCCTACTAACCAAAAATGTCAAAATCAGATTATTTTTACTAATTTCATTTTTATTTTGCCACCAAAATATGGCTTTATTCTTTTAATGCAAAACATCACTATGGTAGCTCAGTTGGTAGAGTGCTTGCTTCTACAGTGTTTGGATGTGGGTGTTTGAATCCCAGCCTGATCTGGCCAAGACTTAAAAATAGGAAGTGTCACTGTTCTCAGCATTTAGAAATAAAATTCGAAGAATTCTTTAGAGGAGATAAAAAAAAACTGATGCCCATGTCATAGATGGCATGGCAAACTGAAAAGCCATCACGTACCACATCCCATATTTGGATTCAAAATCTGGTAAGATCTGATCAAGATTTGAAAATAGGTATTGCTTTCGCTAAACACTCAAAGGTATTTAGAAATGAAATTCACTATGTTCTGAGATCTTTAGCCTCCTCCCCCCCCCTTGTACATTTCTCCAAATTACTGCCAATTCATCTATAGCTGGTGATGTTTCAATATAAATGAAATATCTATGACTGAGACGTTACAAATTCCTATTCAATCAATCAATTTTACTGCAAAACATGTTTTTTGTAACATACATACCGTAAAATTATTTATTTCCCTGGTGTACTAATTTTCGCTTATTTCAGGGTTGTTTGTTTTGCACGAAAATTAATACAAAGCGAAAATTAAATTTTACTTATTACGTTATAGAGCATATTTCAAAAATGTCGAAATTTAAGTACCAGTACGCGAATATGTCTAAATATCCTATTTCGCAAAGTTAAATACATTTACCGTATATATTTTAGTTGTGTTTCCTTTTAACTGCAAAGATTGTTAAATGATGTAAAATGGCAAATGAGTTGTGGAGGATTAAATTTCGTTAATTTTTTGTTTTCGTGAATTAGTATATGTCATGAAATTCAATGTCAATACAAATTTTCAAAGCCGGTCCATGATATTTTTTCCCACAATACATTTCTACAAAAATTTATAACCAACTTTTTTTGAAGTTACAAAAACCATGAAATTTCAACCCCACAAATTTAAAACCCCATGAAAAATTCACTCCACAGAATTTTAACCCAATCTCTACAATATAGAAGGGGGGGGGGGGGGGCTTGAGAAATTTTAAAGTGATGTTAAGTCTGACCTATTTTTCAAAGTTTAGGTAAATGTAGTACATGTACTTGAATTTGTTGATAGATTTGACACAAGGCCAATGGTCAGTTTTAGATTGATTGTACAAATTTTGTCAAGATGACCACTACAATTATCAGTAATAAATAACAGATAGGAAGGTTTTATGTAAGATAGTATAACATGTGGTCACTGTATGTCCAGTTATTGATCAGTCTTATCATATTACTTATACTTCCTCCTAACTGACCACTGATGGTCATTTATAATGTAAAAATCCCTTTTTTCTAGCCATTGTCCAGGGGATTGTATATACTCTAATTACTGTATCTACTAACATTGATTTTATTTTTTCCCACTGGAAAAAGGTGACAAATTTCCTGAATAGATGGCTAGATATAAATAGAAAATTATAACCTCATTGAAGATTTCGTAAAACAAGAAATTACACCAAAAAAAATCTCATTAAAAAGTGACAAATTATGCCTCAGTTTATTAGTAACATCAGGCATATAAATAGAAAATTATACCCTTATTAGTTAAAGATTTCGAAAAACAAGAATTTTTTATATAAAAGTGACAAATGATCTGAATAGATGGGTAAAAATATCCCTTCGTTTATTAGCAGTAAAGAGGATATAAATAGGTAATGTGACCTAGTTAAAGATTTCGAAAATCAAGAAATTTTAAGAAAAATAACTGACAAATTTTCTGTATAAATGGCTAAAAAGTCCTTTTATTTATTAGGGGCATTAAGGTTATAAATAGAAAATTAAAGCCTAACTGAAGATTTCGAAAAACAAGGTATTTTTTGGATTTTTTCCCATTGGAAAAAGGTGACCAATTTTCTGAATAGATGGCTAAAAATGGTTCTTTCATTTATTAGCAACATTAGGAATATAAATAGAAAATTATGGCCAAGTTGAAGATTTTGAAAACAAAAAAAATTTATATTTTTTTTCTCATTAAAAAGTGACATTTTATCTGAATAGATTGCTAAAAATGTCCCTTCGTTTATTAGCAGTAAAGAGGATATAAACAGGTAATGTGACCTACCGGTAGTTAAGGATTTCGGAAAAAGAAATTTTTTTTAATTTTCTTTGGAAGCATCCCTCGATTTATCGCCTAAATTCCTTTATAGCACCATAATTGATTGAACAAATGGTGGCAATAAATCAAGGTTGTACTGTATTTATTTAGAAGTGACATTACTTCGTTTAGATTGAACAGTTGCACGTCTCAGCATTTTGTTAGGTTTTTAAGTCTTTCTTTGACTTTCTTATTGCATATGATAATTTGCCCCACATTTTGATATTTCTTATACAAAAGCTTGTCATGCTGGGGCCTTGGTGGCCAAGTGGCCTAAAACGCATGACTTCAGATCACAGTAGCTCTGGGGTTTGAATCCTGCTTGGGACAGATCATGCAAGGTAATAAGAAAGGTATTTCAGTTTGCTTGCCACACTCTGGTTTCCTACACCATCTACGAACTGACTACTTCAATATCAGTGAAAGATTCTTGACTGGAGTATAAAACTCCATTACTCAACTCTACCAAACTTGTAATTTAAATGAAGATTGTTTGACAAAATTGATAGCAATTGGTCACACAGATTGACAGAGTTTCTACATGTGGTCTGTCAGACAATGTGCAGACTGCACCATCTACATCTGGTCTGTCCGACAATGTGCAGACAGCACCAGTTGGCCAGTAAATCTCTAGAGAAAAATAAAGGTGATATTTTGATGAAATTGATTGTTGTTGATTTCTCTGTCTGTCTCTGTTTATGTTGGATAGTAAGTATTGGAGTCTGGTGATTAATTAGGGAGGATGATAAACCCTGGGTGTAATATTACATAAATATGGTCCATATGATGTAACATGATCCAGTTGTGATGTAGTGTCCATGGATGGTCAAGCTGATTGTTGTCTCAGCATGGAGTGACCATTGCCTTCATTAATATGTAATATTAGATTCTGCTATATGTATTGCCATGCTTATTTGATAAAATGTACTAAATTAGAAACATATTTATATTGGTATTTTTCCTTCCCCCTCCTCTCTCTCTCTCTCTCTCTCTCTCTCTCTCTCTCATAAAATGTAGGCCTACGTAACAAAGAAAAATTGTACTGCATGATTTAAAAAAAATGGTCTTGATACTTCAGTATACTTTTCCAAATGCAATAAATTTTGTTTTATATTTCTTGAATTCTTTTTCTATTAGAAAATACAATTTACTCGATATACAGTTTTTTATGCAACAAAATTTTATTTTTTGCAATTTTCAAAATTTTGTTCCTGCTAAAACTAGTAATCTTTATCAGAATGGATTAGTAAATAAAGAAAAAAAACCATGAATGAATGAATACCTAAATAAATAAATAAAAAAAAATAAAATAAAATAAAATAAACTTACAATAAAATAATAAACAAATAAATATACGCACCATAAATAAATTAATAAATAAAAATACATAAATACATGTACCTAAATAAATACCTATATTTAAAAATAAATAAATAAATACCTAAAAGATAAACAAATATAAATAGATCATAATGATCATGGTGATAATTATATTGTTTATATTTACATATTTACTTGTCCAGTCTTGTTTATTACTGGACATTATAGTTGTCCAGTTGGTCAACATTACATCATTCGATTCTACGTGATGTCATCGTTTTACAGTTTTGACAAAACCTTGACCTTAAGTTTACACATAATGTGTGATCATGTTAATGACCATTCTGTTACAACATTGCATCAGTTGATATTGTGTGATGTCATTTAACCATTATTTGGTCAGTTAAGAATGGACATAGTGACCTTAAATCACAGTTAGCGGTTACTGGACATTACATACACAAGGCACACACCAAGTGTCCAGTGGGTCAAGATTACATCATTTGTGTTCACTATGATGACATTTTATTGTCTCTTGTACTACAGTGACCTTAAATGACCACTGTCCAGAAACATGGGGATCTTAGGTTACCAGAAAATTTATGAAAACTACCAGTACCTGATTTTGGTCACTGTTTTGTTTGAGTTGCTTAGAAATAACCTGTTTTGGATATTTTACTTTATTAATTATTTTAAAATTAGAAAGCTTACCTTTCAAACATTGGTTGTACCCCCAAACAATTGAGGGGAATTGCACACAGAAGAAGAAGAATGTTGGCAGTAATGTTTTTGTCACTTAAAAAAATACTTAGAAAATATCAATAAAATACACATTTTGTCATATTCATTACCTACTGGTGGTTGAGAATAGCAAAAACTAGACTGGATCTATGACATGAATTAGTTGGTGTAAGATGAAATATATACACTATTTCATGCAAGAAATTTACGTTTGGTATATTGGTCAGCCTACATAATATTAGAAGAAAAGGCCAATTCAGAGAGTTTCACTCTTTGGTCAATGTACAGACCAAAGATTTAGGGGAAAACAAATGCTTTTAAATGTCACTGCAAGTGAACAAAAAAAAATTAGAAAAAAAAGAAAAACTTTGTGAGATGCCAGTAGAATAGTGGTCTAGACACCCTTTCATCAGATCACAGAGGTCCTGACACCACTTACAATTAATGCGAAAAACTCGAGCTACTCGGGTCTGGATGGGCGTTTGAACCATAGAGGTTCCTTAAGCTTATATTTTGAGGGGGTGGTTCAGTGACAGAGTGATCTTCAACGCCAGCTTACCGATCATAGCGCCTGTCACTGTACCAATGCAGACAATGAATGCCAACACTAACATTGATGGCCACGTGACTGTCATGTCTTGCATTTTTCAAATGAGACAACAAATCCTCAAGTCTGTAAAAAAAAAACTAAAAACTGAAAACTGTTTCATCAGAATTAGAAATTTTGCATTAGCATTAAATGATTACAATGTGATTCTTAAACAGAAACTGAATTTAAAATTATTTACAGAAATAATTCAATTTAGAAAGTTCAATGAATTTTTTTTTTGTTAAATATTGGGTTTTTTTTAATTTTGCAATAAATATTTAAGAACTTTTCAACTTTACAATCATGATATTCATGATGTAACATAGAAATCCTGTTGGTGGATTAACCAAGTGGGGGGGGGGGGGGGTCACTCCTTAATTCTTAATGTGATAGACGTAAAATATTGGATATATATAATACAAAACAAAAAATGATATAATACAGGGTTCATATGTAGGTAACGTGTGATTACTTACTATTTCTTTTATAATTACAGGTAAAAATCCTGATAAGCATATTATAACTTATAATTAAAAGATTTTTTTTTTTTGAAAAATGATTTTGTGTCCAATGTCTTATAATTGTGTCATAAGTTATAAATTAAAAAAATTAATGAATTTTACTTTTATATTAAATTATTAAGGTGTGTATGTGTTGTTTTGCCATAGTTGAAAATATACAGGAACCATAGAAATTTAACAGCCTAGGTAACATAGTGCGTAGAGTGCTCAACTAAAGTGTGTGAGAGATCTCAGGTTCGATCCATGGTCCAACCCTGCATTATTTTCTCCTCCATGTTACAGAAAATATTGGTAGATGATGGAAAATGGTGTATTTCTCCAAGATATTTACATTATTTTTCAACAGCATCTAACATGAAAATTATGAAAGTATTTGTTTTCCAACTATAGCAAAACTTTATCGAAAATTCTTTAATGAAAGTGTTCATTAGAGGTGTGTAAAGTGCACACTTACAGATCACAGTGCTTCTCATTGCCTAGGATAAAATCTTCTGGACAGGTTCTATTGTAAAAAGGTTTGTTGGTTCACATGCCAAAGGTCGACAGTTTTTTTTCTGGATGCTCAAGTTTCCTCCACCATCCCTGAAAAGGCAACCTGGATATAAGTGAAAGAATCTTGACTGAGACATAAAACACGGTTATTCCATTGCACTCTAATGGGGCAGAAACTAATGTATATTTTTAACCAACAAACCAACCAGTATAGTAGTTTTTTTATCGCTCATGTAAAAATGAATTTCATTTAATTTCTCATATTTGTTTGTTTTAATAACAATACAATGAAAGATTATTTAAGAAATTGTGTATTGATTTACTCAATACCTTTAATGAAGATAGCTTCTTATGGAAAAAATTCCATATGTATCTCCACTAAAAATTTTATTTCGAATTAAAAAGAATAAGAGTGATGGAATCAGGCCATTTTGAACATTTCTGTAAAAAAAATAATTGTTAAAAAATTTACATTGACTTTAACAAAAAAGGGTACAAAAGGAAGCCTTACCCTTCTTATATTTTGTTTTCAAAAAAAAAATTTGTTATTGCAAGAAAATTTTTTTATTTCATAACATCAGTGAATCAGTTCCGCTTTCTCACAGTGGTCAGTGTTTAATATCATATATTTAGTGTCCATCTATGTGCTTGACCACACAGTGGTACAAATAATCCATATTATCCAGGGTAAATGACCACCAGTTTTAAAAAGCCTGTTATGACATTCCAGAGAAATTTGGGTAATCTTGTATTGTTATTTTTTCTTCAGTTACATATGAATTATGTCATCTAATTCTCTGAGTCAATAAAAGGGAAATATATCCAGGGTAATCCTTGAATAACTGTTTATAGCCCTTAAGTAAGAATTAAGGGGCCACAATGGGAGTGATAAAAGGAAATAAAGATTTGAAGTAAATGGAATAACTGTATTGCTCTTTAGTAAGATTAAGGGGCCACAATGGGAGAGGCAAAACAAAACAAAGATTTGTAGTAAAGGCAAACATCATTAACCTGTCCATTTGAACTTATATTAGGAATATTCATATAGAAGAATATAGAAGAATGCAGGCATTTTATAGGTGGTATTACGATTCGCAGATCATACACGGACAGTTTCGTGCTTAGTGTCAATTAATATAGAGACAGAAAAAACATGTGCATTTCCTATATTATAAAATATACTGGTCATAATAAATATTTAAATTAAAGGTCAAACAGACAGGTAAATATTGTTGGCCTGTAAATGGAATAAAAGTTTAAGAAAATATTTTCATTTGTTCAGGTTGATGAACTCTTGGTATATGTATATCAAGAGAAAACTTAACCAAACAGGTAGTAAAGAGAGCTTAGTAAGCTTCTTAGAACATGCACTTGTTTACTTCAATGAGTAATCCATTCATTAATTATTATTGGGGTACTGAAAATTTAATGGCTAATCACCATGGTTACACAAGAAAGCTATAGTATTGTCATGTGCTACTTTTGAATTATATTATTTCATAAAAATTCAAAAGTAGCACATGACAGTATAACCTAAAATTGAGACAAAGACTTCCATTTGTAATCCAACACCCCCCCCCCCCCTTCTGAAATTTTCTCTTAAGAAAAACTAGTAATGTTGAAAATGTCAAAAATTCGGATCAGTACGTAAAATTCATAAATTTTACTGTCTTGATGCCCCGCCCCCACTTTTTCAGAGATCTGGAATTGGGGTAAATTCAAACTCATCAAACTGTCACCATTGTAAAACTTTGTTTCAATTGGAAAAAAATAATGACTGTACATAGTATGTAACTATGGCAACTTGACGAACTTGTGTACATGTACCCACCACGGTAGCTCAGTTAGTAGAGTGTTCACTCCATTAGTGGGAGGTCGTGGGTTCGAACCCTGACCGGGTCTGACCCAAGACTTGAAATGGGTAGTGACTGTTATCAAGCACTCGGCATTGCTAAATGAAATTCACAGTTCTTTCAGATGGGAACTTAAAATAAATGAGGTCCCATGTCACGGTAGGCTTGGCATGCTAAAGAACCCTGCTGTATAATGTCATCAGCGTAACAAAATTTCTGCACCTTCGCCTATGGTGACGTTTCGATATAAGTCAAATATTCTTGACTGGGATGTTAAACACTCATACTAATTGGTCAACTCATATAAATATACTTTGAACACCATGCCTCATTATTTTTTCTTGAACAATGTTTTTCATGCCTATGCTGAAAAATGTAAGTAAAATTATGAACACTTTGTTCACCAAAATTAAAAATTGACCAGTTCCAAACTTGATCCTACAGGAGTAAATGCGGTCAAGCCACTAGTGGTCATTATAAATATATGAGTCATATTGACCATTGAATCATAACAAGATCTACATATATGTATACATGTACTTGAATACATTATTGGACATTCCATATTTTAACCTCTAAATGTTTATAATTATAAACACGTGTTTAACCTTGATAGATTACATTTAGATGTCCCCAGCTAAAAAGGAATAATAGTACACAGTAGAGCAATGAAGTTTTACATCCCAGTCAAGATTCTTTCATTTATATCGAAGCAATCAGTTATGGGATGGCAGAGGAAACTGGAATGGTGCAATATCAGAAGAAAACTACCTACTGGCAAGCGCTTTCACTTTCTGTCCTGAGTGGGATTTGAACCTATGCAGTTGTGTATCCATAGGTGTGCACTTTAGACCACTTGGCCACAGAGGACACCCCACTCCCCCACCCCCACCCCTGATACATCTGTTACCTCTTTTCAGTGAATTATTCAAACATTTTGCCAGGAATATTTACATGAGTTATAATGGCACTAGAAATGCCAACAGACAAGGCATACATGAAAACCCAAACCCACCCACCCCAAAATAAATAAATAACCAACAAAACAAACAGTTATGCCATCAGTGTATGCTTTTCCTATACTCCTCCCATATTTGTTGGTAGATGCTGGATGGTCATTTACCCTGGCTACAATATACACAGATCTGCCATAAATAATTCTGCCATCCCGGGTTGTTTGTATGTATTGGGGTTGTTTGTATCCTTACATATTAATGTATTCATTGGTTCCATGATTAGATCTTCCATATATAATTCTGGACAATCGTATTATTTAAACAACAAAACATTAGGATCAATATCCACTGGTCAGTACTGGTCAGTGTCCATGTGTTAACATAAATAATTGACCACTGAATCTTAATGACCATCGTCCACTAATCAATGCATGCTTCTTTCACACCTGTACATACATATGTTAATAGGAGAGAGAGATCTGCATTCTCACCTTCCAAATGGTTCATAAGAAATAGAGGTTAGGTGATAGACAGAAAAGCAAAGAAAATCTTTTAAATGTAACCATGACCTCTTTTAGGACCATTCAGTGTATTGGAAATGGGTCACATTTTTACAGTAAAACACGTTTATAACGAAGCACTGGGGACTTTATGTATAACTTCCTTATAAAGCGAAGTGTTTTGGAAATGGGTCACATTTTTACAGTAAAACATGTTTACAACGAAGCACTGGGGACTGTTTGTATAACTTCCTTATAAAGCGAAGTGTTTTGGAAGTGGGTTACAGTAAAACACGTTTATAACGAAGCACTGGGAACTCTATTTTTAACTTCGTTATAAAGCGGCTTTGTTATATTGTTATAGAGGAGTTGTCAGTTCCAATGTTTAACCTCAAACTATCATTATATTCATGTTTTACTGTATACCCTGTTTCCACCACTTAAAAATAGCTAATAGACAGAAGGACAGAAAATCTAATCTGTAAAATGTAATTAGTCTCTTAATGGGCTGTGTTACAATGCATTTGGTAACAAAAACGCAATTGGTAACATCAAACATCTTCTAGAAATAGAATACACAGCATCAGTATATCAGTCGGAGTTGCTATGACAATAGTTGATATCTGATGAGATATCACCAAAAACAAAGAGATATCCAAATTCCCGAAAACGCATTTGGTAACAAAAGTATGTTCAACGTGAAACGTATTTGGTAACAAAATTGAAACAACTTCTATAAATAGAATACACGGTATCTGAGTGTCAGTCGGAGTTGTAATGACAGTTTGCATCAGGTTTTCAATTTTTACTTTCTGTTGAAATGGAACTAGTAAATAGTGTGGCAATAAGCATGGTGGCTAAGTTTTTAAGGGACATTAAATTAGGCTTTACTGTATAATAATATTGGGATTTGGTTGACATATCATTTCATATTTCATTTCATTACTGTTGTGGGAATACTGTAACCCACTTTATATTAGCGCAGCCATATTTTAGCAATTTTCCTCAATATAAGTGTTTGGTGCATCTTTATTTTAGCGCATCAACTATTTTTAGCTCACCTGACCGAAGGTCATGTGAGCTTATGGCATAGCGCAGCGTGTGTATGTGCGTGTGTGCGTGTGTGCGTGTGTGCGTCGTTAACACCTATTTTCGACTTCTCCTCTGAAACTACTGGACAGTTTTTAATGAAACTTTGTCAGAAGTATATATGGGCCGGTGCAATTCAGATTTGTTCGTGGCGTTGCCATGGCTACCATAACTAGGTCAAGGTGACCTAGGGGTGCAAAAATCTTAAAAAATCTTCTTCTCCGAAAGTACTGATTGGAGAAAAAATCTGATGTGATATTTGGCTTCTCTAGGGTCTTAAGCCTATAGTTTGTTCATTTTGTGAAATTCGGATAAAAAATAGGTTACGCGTTTTTGCGTTTAATTTTGAAAAAATCGTAAAATAGCTTCAAATTGTTATAACTTGACTATTTGACCAGATAATGACATGGGGTTTTCAGTTTTGACATCTTCTTGTTAGTATCTTCAAATTGAGGTCAAGGTCAATTGTGAAGGTCGTGACCTAATTTTTTTTACCTCTGATTATAATTATTATCTCGAAAACTATAAACTTTTTGTATAGGCATGTATATTAGAATGTTGTAGGTATTGATACAACGATCATTTTGATGTATAGAAAAAGGTCATGGGTTCAAAGGTCAAGGTCACAGATGTGAAACAATACCGAAATGGTTAATTATCTTGAAAACTATAAACTTTTTGTATAGGCATGTATATTAGAATGTTGTAGGTATTGATACAACGATCATTTTGATGTATAGAAAAAGGTCATGGGTTCAAAGGTCAAGGTCACAGATGCGAAACAATACCGAAATGGTTAATTATCTCGAAAACTATAAACATTTTGTATAGGCATGTATATTAGAATGTTGTAGGTATTGATACAACGATCATTTTGATGTATAGAAAAAGGTCATGGGTTCAAAGGTCAAGGTCACAGATGCGAAACAATACAGAAATGGTTAATTATCTCGAAAACTATTAACATTTTGTATAGGCATGTATATTAGAATGTTGTAGGTATTGATACAATGATCATTTTGATGTATAGAAAAAGGTCATGGGTTCAAAGGTCAAGGTCACAGATGCAAAACAATACCCAAATGGTTAATTATCTCAAAAACTATAAACTTTTTGTATAGGCATGTATATTAGAATGTTGTAAGTATTGATACAACGATCATTTTGATGTATAGAAAAAGGTCATGGGTTCAAAGGTCAAGGTCACAGATGCGAAACAATACCGTAATGGTTAATTATCTCGAAAACTATAAACTTTTTGTATATGCATGTATATTAGAATGTTGTAGATATTGATACAACAATCATTTTGATGTATAGAAAAAGGTTATGGGTTTAAAGGTCAAGGTCACATATGCGAAACAATACCGAAATGGTTAATTATCTTGAAAACTATAAACTTTTTGTATAGGCATGTATATTAGAATGTTGTAGGTATTGATACAACGATCATATTGATGTATAGAAAAAGGTCATGAGTTCAAAGGTCAAGGTCACAGATGTGAAACAATACTGAAATGGTTAACTATCTTGAAAACTATTAACTTTTTGTATAGGCTTTTATATTAGAATGTTGTAGGTATTGATACAACAGTTATCATGATTTAAAGAAAAAAGTCATTGGGGTTTAGTATTTATGTTTTCTTTAAATCTATCAGCTAGCCATTAGTTGTCAGGTGAGCGTATCAGGCCCATGGGCCTCTTGTTTTTTCCTCATTACAGTCAATTTTAGCTCAGTTTTATTTTAGCGGATACTGCTGTTCGGAAATTTCACAGTTTACAGTACATGTATTACGTTCGGGAAATAATAATAAATGATTTATCTCTTTATCTTAAGATCAAACTTTCATCACTCCCCTCCACTCCTTTCTTATTCCTAAATTTGATTGCTTGAATGGAGTTTTACATTCTAGTCAAGAGTATTTTACTTGTATTGATAAGTCACCAGCTTTAGGTGAACTGACAGAATTTTGGTCTTTGCAGTGTGCTCAGGGCAATGTGCAAGGAAAGTGCCTTGCCTGCCATGATATGGGCATCAGTGTTTTTAGGTCTCTTCCGAAGGACCCCACGGCTTTCATTTCTAAATGCGATGTGCTTGGCGAAAGAACAGTCTTTACCCATTTTCAAGTCTTGATCAGACCCTGGACAGGGTTTGACCCCAAAACCTCCCACATAGGAAGTGACCACTCTACCAACTGAGCTACCATAGTGATCTCTTATTTTTGAGAGATTTGTCTTATTGCCACCTACAGTAACCTATATTTTAATATTTATTTTTTAGGATCCTAGGCCCATTAAATAAGTCAGAACTTTATAAATGTTAGAAGCTTATAATTTTACAATTCCGCTGGTCAGTAATTTGATTTCATGCTGTGATCACAGATGTATGTCCAGTGAAAATCCCCCAGGGTCCAGAATGGCATGGATGAAGTAGTCCCTCAATTATAGCCAAGGTGATAATATGTACTGGTAAATTGACATCCAGCCCAATTAAATAAATCAAGGTCTAACAACACCCACAGGTCATTTTAACAGTACTTGTAAATAACCGGTTCTGCAAAATATAACTTCCCACTTTAAAATTACTTTTTAAAAATGACCAAATCTTTTTTTCTTTTTTCTTTTTTCAAAGTTGAAATTTTAGAATTTTTGTGGTTTGCATGCAAAACTAGAGTGGGTGGGTGGGTGGGTTAAATTATCAGAATTAGATTAAAAAATATAATTTTAGAGTAAAAACTGTCTTTATGTCTTGTTTTCAAAGTTAGATTTCTAGAATTTTTGTGGTTTGCATGTCAAACCATAGATAGGGGCCATGAGTGGGAACGTTATCAAAATTAGATTGATGAAATATATAATTTTGAATTTCTTATATAATTTTAGTTTAAAAAAACATTATGTCGTTATTTTATTTTAAAGTTGGATTTCTAAAAATTGGGTGGTTTGTTTGTAAAACCAGAAGGATGGATGTAAAAGTTTTATCAAAAGAGGGATAAATATATACATTTTGAAGTTACCGGTACTGTTTTTTGCAAATAATTTAATTTTCCCTTTATTGTTTCATCTGATTCCTCTGTAAACAATATCATAACCAGAGGGATGAAAT
This sequence comes from Anadara kagoshimensis, assembly GCA_021292105.1. Classification (NCBI taxonomy): domain Eukaryota; kingdom Metazoa; phylum Mollusca; class Bivalvia; order Arcoida; family Arcidae; genus Anadara; species Anadara kagoshimensis. Next base: position 43,557,688 of record CM037862.1, read on the forward strand.
ATTTGGGTTTGGTTTTTTAAATAACTTATTTTTCTCTTAATTGTCTCATATAAAATTGGTGAAATGGATTCCTCTTATAGAGGTGTAAAATAGAATTTAAATTGTTCTTTATTATCTACTTCAAATGACTGACTACTGACCACCAACTAACAAATACTCAATGTTATTATAAAAAGGTCATGAACTATCTAAAGTCCATCCCATTGATGAAAAGATTCCAAAGAGATAGCAACTTTTACTGTTTAATTGTAAACATATCAAAGGAGAAATTGAACCGTTTTCTTTTGACTTTCAAAGTAGGATAGAAAATTAGAAATTTTGTTTAATTCTGACTTAAATTACCCATTTTCTTTTGACTTTCAATGTAGGATGGAAAATTAGAAATTTTGTATAGTTCGGACTTAAATTAGACTTATTACCCAGGTCAGTATCTCTCATCTAGCAGCCTTACAAAAGATTAGGAAGTGAAAGTAGTGAGTGGTCATTGATAATTATTTATACATCTGTTGGTCAGTTTTGACCAGTGGCTGATTTATGAGTGTATGATTACTCAGCCTTGGCACACATTACAGTGATTAAGGACATTTAAACCTGTCATGGCCATGTTTCCTTCTTCCATGATAATTTGATTGATGAATGGATGGGTTTTAAATTAACTTTTTACATTGTTTTCTTTAGAAATACTGGGTATACAAAATTCATTAACTTGATGCCATAACTTAAATTCCCCCCAGATATTAGATTAAAAAAGAAATAAAAATGTGACATTTGTGATTTGTTAAATTTTTACTGATTATAAAAGAATTTTATCCTTTTAAGCTCACCTGGCACATACAGAGTTATAGACATATTATATATATAGCATGATCATTTGTAAAATGGTAATCATTGGTACCACAGATTACTCGTAGCCTCAATTTTAGAACAAAAAAATATTGGCAAAACTGACAAACATTTTGAAATATTTCCTCTTTGTTAACAGACTATGTTCAATTGCCAAGTGGCCTAAAGCAACAACTTTCAGACCACAGCCACATTCAAATCCCAATCGGGGTATATATCTCAGTGTGAGAAAGTTTGTCAGTTTGCTTGCTGTAGGTCAGTCGGTGGTTTTCTCAGGGACTCATGTTTCCTCTACCATCCCCAAACTGACTACATTTTATCTTTATATAGGTGAAGGAGTCTTGACCAGGGCATAAAATCCATTGTAATTTTATACACAAGAAGAGACTTGTATTTTACCTGCAGAATGTACCAGTAATAAAAATGTACATTTTAAATCATATTGCCAGGTCTGACTTGAAAATATATAAACAAGTTAATGTTGTTGTGCTTTAAGTTTTCAAAATCTTTATTTCATTTATATAAACATTTTCATATCTGGATGAGTTTGTCGAGAGCCTATCGAGATTGAATATAACATTTTATTTAGGCAATAAAACGCTTATCTATCAGCCGTCATTATGTCATATATGATACTTCATACAAACAAGTTTACTGAAGATCTATCGAAAGATCTACTCTCGGGATTTTATGTTATATCATTAAATCTATTAAAATTTTTGAACAGCTTTACGTTATTTCATTGTCTCCGATTTAAAGAACACTAATGTGGAAAAATATTTTTGTTTTCTTATCTTCAGAGATTGGTTGGTTGAATGTCATTTTTCTACGCCCATGTCAAGATTATTTATATCAAAGCGATCAGTTCTGGAATACTGAAAATGGTTTTTTTCATCTATGCATATTACCATTGCAGTAGCTCAGTTAGTAGAGTGCTCGCTCTGTAAGTGGGAGGTCGTGGGTTCGAACCCTGACCAGGTCTGACCCAAGACTTGAAAGTGGGTAGTGACTGTTCTTTCGCCAAGAAATCGGCATTACAAAATGAAAGTCATGGTTCTTTTGGATTGGAACTCAAAATAAACCAGGTCCCTGTATTATGTATTATGACATCAGTACAACGCACAGGCAAAATGTCTGCACCTTTGCCTATAGCTGGTGCTTCTCGATATAACTGAAATATTCTTGACTGGGACTAAAAACCAATACTCAACTTAACTCAATTCTATACATATTGGTTTACACACACACACTCTCTCTCTCTCTCTCTCTCTCTCTCTCTCTTTCTCTCTCTCTCTCTCTCTCTGAGATTTATATTGTATTTATACTGGAAACCCATGTTACAAAACCCTCAATAACTTTGCCACTTGGCTTATCAATTGAAGTATATGGAATATGCAATATTTGTTTCTTCTGTCTTCCAAAACCCAAAACCCTTTAGAAAGCTGAAATTTGACCAAACAAATGATGACAGCAAATCTAGTGTGTTTTTTACTGTACACTTTCTTTTCAGTTTTACTTGTATTTTGGACTTCCTCATTTACCTGTCAGGTAACACATACCTGTATATAGGTGTGCTTCATAAAAGGAAAGATCAAGCAATAGCACTTGTAATTGACTGTACAATAAGCAGGACATTGAACTGTTTAAATATTGATGTTAGGGGAGAAATAAAGTGCCATATCTAGGCATAGTGTGTCAAGTTTGACCTGACAGTTTGACCTTTTATTAGAAATATTCAAACAAACATATCCATTGTGTAATTTAGTGGGTATATAAGGATAGATGATAGTAATACTTGGTACCAGGTGTTTACAGTAATGAAACATGATGTCTTACCTAAATCACACAATCTAATATTCAAATTAAAGGTCAAATGACCAGGTCAAACTTGACACACTATAGGTGTGATTTAACTGTTCGAAGTATGACATAACTCGGGGCTGTTTAGATCAGATCCACAAACATTGGTGTTTACTTAAAACTGGGTCAATTGTCAGCTGTTCTGTACAAGTGCATTCCAAATATATAGAAGATAATCAAATTTTATGTTATAGAATTTTAAAATTGTTGGTCATTATTGTCCTAAATTGAATGACTGACCGACTGACTGCCCATCCCAGTATTTATTTGAGAGAGTATATATTTGTATCTTCCCTAAGTGACCAGGATAGGATTAAAGCATTCAGTATTATTATAAATAATATGAGGTCATTAAATATTCTATTAAAGATAAAATGTGTCCATTTCAAGTGACCTAATTATTGGTATTTAGTGGGAGGTCTTCCTATATTAGATTATTTGAGTATTTGAATGCGGAATTACCAAATATCAGAAACTAAACTATAATCAGGAATGCCTTACACTCAGTTTTATGCATACACTGCCACACCAACATTTTGGTCAATATTTTAATAAAAAATACTAAATTTTATTTTATATATATATATTATATATATATATATATAAATTTCAGGGGGGGATATATTTGTAAAATACATCTGAAAACACTATTTTAGCTAAAAACACAAACTTTTAGCAGAATGAGGTTTTCAAAAATGTAAATTTTGTGAAGATTTTCAGCATTGAATCATATGATCATTTTTAACATGTATAATAAGTTATGAATGGCAGTGAATGCCTTAAATTTTTACCATAAAAACTGTTGCTATGGTGGTCTTGTCTGCTTATGTTATTTTGGTATTTCCAAATTGTTTCTAAATTGCAGTACATTCTGTATTTTTCAACTTTAAAAAATTGAATAAGAAATTTATCTCTTCATTTCCCTTCTTTTACCCTAATTTATTGGTTCTCAATACATGTTAAATAGGTGTCAGTTTATTATTCAAAAATGAAAGAAATTTAATGGATTTGGTCACAGTGAAAACAAAAAACTGACCAACCTTCTTAATGATGTTAAGAAAATTAGGAAATATTTACAGTATGGTACTCAGCTATTTGAGTAAGAAATGCAAATGTAGAAAAATATACTAGTATGATATTTTACCACTTTAGTTTTCCAAGAAAGAAATGAGTGTAAATTAACTCTTAATTGGGAATTTTTAGTGTTTTGTTGGTTTTTTTTTTTAATTTTGAATCCTTAAAAGTAAAAAGAAAATGCAAAATAAATCAAAATCCATTGCAAATAAATTAAATAGAAGAATGCAGAATTGTTGTCAAATATTTCCAAATTTGGTAATTTAAATTTTAGATATTTTGGGCATAGTCCAAGTTCCAGGCAATTTTCCAAATATAGTAAGTCCAGTTCCAATTTCCCATTTTTCACAGCTGATTTTTCGTATCTACGAAAAACAGACACATCTTACTGCCTAACTTAAAATATACTCCAGGTATTGTTGAGGATTTTATAGATAATAAAGAATGGAACAATCTAGAGGATTAGTTCCGAATTCATTCGGAACATCCTCTGGATGTGAAATGATAAAGGCGACAACTTTCTCCTATTTTGCCGCGTATTACAGCATCTTGGGGAAGAAAGGGAAAGCTTCATACGATTTTGATAAAAATTTCAGAGGTTATGGAGTCTGATGCGATCTACCTATCTAAATTGTCGAATTTTAGGGAAAAATTCCAGGTCATACTTATTTTTTGGGTCAAAAATGCAAAAAATGGATTTTTCAGAAAACACTCAAGTTTAACGCACTCCCGTTGAATAACCGTTCATTGTACGAAAAAGTCGTCCATTGACCGAAAAAAGTTTAAGGTCTCGCAAAAAAAACGGTATTTTTATATTTTTTCTATCTTGTACATAAAATCCACAATAAGTGTTTAAAGTCGAAAATCATAAAAATAAAAAAAAAAATCCGCGAACCGGCACGTGCAGACTGGGGGAATGAATTTTCTCAAAAACGCAGTCATTTCTTTAGTTATCAACTTGAAAGTCGGTCAAAATATATTTTAAAGTATTAAGAAAATAACGGTATTCTTATATTCTTTCTATTTTATGTAGAAAATTCATAATTAATGTTTAAATTCAACCCTGTCTTCCAAGATACAAAAGTCCGCCGAAATGCACGTGGTAAATCGTACGATTTCAATGACAAGGTCAACAGAGTTCAATGCGTCACTTAACCAATCAGCGTTCGGCAACTCGAACCCTACCCAACTGCCCAAGAAGCCATTTTGAACTTGAACTGCAGACAAAACTTGAAAGTTTACTTTAGGCTATATCTGATACACTGACAGATAGATTGTAAGTGATGCTTGTAATGACGATGATGTTAGTTCTCCGAAAAACGGAGGGAAGTATAACAGAAACAAACATCACCTGTAAATGTCCATTGTGATGCGTGGAAGCAGAGAGGATTTTTCAGCAATATAATGTCTGAATGTAGTTAGTATTGTTAGACCATGGGTTTTGTTTATGTGACACGTTCATGAAACCAGACAAAGTGGTTATCCAAGTAATTTGCTTTTTAGATCGCGAGATCGGCATCAAACAGAAGCTACTCTTCGGACAATGTGCCATTTCTACAGTACGGGCTTGTCGAAAGTTTAACTCTGAGCCTTCATCTCTCAGCAACTGGAGTTGTCGATAGCTCGGCAACTAATTCGGGGGCCTCGGCACTTCGTGCTGTCTACAGCTTGCTGTCAATCCTGTACTCTAATTAGCTGGAGAAACAAAGTGGTGCACCTGCTGGGGGGGGGGGGGGGTTAGCTGAACTTGTTGGTAAATAATTTATGCACTGTCAACGCGAAGTATACATGTAGGCGCGTTTTTTCAGGGGGTATGGGGGCATGCTCCCCCATAAAATTTTGAAAAAATATAACAAAAATGATACATTTTCCACGAATTTCGACCTTTATCTACAAGAATTTTTTAGATAAAATCAGATATAGATATTTAGTATTATTTTTGCAAATGCAAAGCATTTGTCTCCATTGATACTTGGTATCTAATTTTTATGGTATTTTGACATATTTTATTCAAATATCAGTGTTGTTAGTTGCAGGGAAATGGTTGATCTGGTAAATATGGACAAGTAAATATGATGAAATCTTGGTTTCATTGAATTTTGAGATTTTCTTTGAAAATCTTGAAATGACCAGTGTAGTTGTTTAAATGAATTGTGATTTGGGTGTACATGTGCTACTAGCCCATGGATATGTTCTTGCAATGCTAGCTTGTCAAGGCACTGTGCAATATTCGTGTGTTTACCCAACTCAGTTTTGAACCCATCATGACTCTTTTTCTCTATCTAAGGCTAAGCAGTAAAGTTAGTACCTTTTTAATGGCCGAACTGTAAAATGCACAAATTTGCCACAAGAACTTGACTCGTACTTGGACTAATTTGCAGTAAGTTCTGATTAAACCCCAAAACAAATTCGACCGACCACGGTTTTTGTATAATTAAATTGTACATTGATTCTTATGCATTGGGTTAACTTTTGTTTTAAAATATACCGGTAACTGTCATAGAATTATTTTTACCATTTTGAAATATGATATTTGACAAAATTAACTTACGCAATGTCATATGTACACATGCCCAGCTACGCCTTTTTACTAGATTCCTTCCTTATTTTAGATGACTTCTAATATATGATTACAAAAGTGTGCATGTGTCGTGTATGTTATGTTAATTATTATTTTTGAAATCTAAGTTATATTTCAGAATGTGAATTGCATATTACTGATAAGCTAATATAGATTGTGATTTGACCACACTACTGGGCACCAATTTGGTATTTATGATTGGTACCCATCCCAAGTCAGAAGTATTATAATCAGTTACCCAACATGTGTTTCCCCCTTATTTTTCAGTCTTACTTTCAGTGTATTCTTGATGGACCTTGCTATTTCAAGAACATTTTATCAGCTACTGAGCTATGTCCATCTCGCACTCAGAAGTGAGATTCAAACCTAGTATTGAGAGACACTGATCTGTAACAGTAAGCTTGTGTTTTATCTATTTAGATAACTTCATCACCAAGACCTTGGCTTCACACTATAAAAATTACATTGTTAGCTCAATAGGTTTTTTTCAGGTACTCTGATTTCCTCAACCCTCTCAGAATTTACCTCTTTGCTATAACATAAGAATCTTGAGTATTATACAGCGTACTCCACTCATTCAAACCACAGCAGTAGCTCAACCATTAGATTGCTTGTCCATATGTGGGAGGTTGTGGGTTCGAATCCCAGCCACTTAAAAATAAGTACTGACTGTTATTTTACCAAAAATTGAGCATTTAGAAACAAAGATACCTTAAAAACTTATGTCCTGTGCCACGACAGGTGTGGTACATAAAAAACCTTGCCGCACCTTGCCCTGAGAACATCAAAAATGTCTGCCACTTCAACAATAGCTGGTGATGTCTCAATATAAAAGAAATATTCTTGACTGCATGTAAAAAACAATTCAACCAATCATTCAATTGATCCACTTATTCAGAATATACAATTATTTTAAATGTGTTTGCATGTCTTTCATTTATTCATCCTATTTGATCATGTTAATCACTGGTGAGTTTTTAAATTTTTATGTACTTATTTATATAATTTAATCAGATTTTTTATTTCTGAAATCTACTTCTATCCTGGAATAGAATGCGTTGCTTTGTGGTCCGTTTTAATTTTCTGTTGCAGCTTTGAAGAGTCATGACTAAATCTACCTATCAATACAGCTGGATTGGATATCACAATTTGACAGCCTGAAAAAGATCTTGAAGAATCTTGACTGTGAAGTAATTAAATGTAAACACCATTACTCCACCCCATCAAGATAAGTGATAGAATCTTAACAGGTATGAAGCATCAATACTCAACTTCACCATCTCTTGGTATAAGTGAAAAAATCGTGTCTGGGAAGTAAAACACCATTTCTAGACTTCCATCATCTCAGAACTGACCGTCTCATAAGTGAAAGAATCTTGACTTGGGTGTAAGTAGTTTTAATCCATTCCACCATTCCCGAACTATCGTCTAGATACATGCCAGTATAATATAACTTGTTTTTATACCCCCCACTTAAAAAGTGGGGGGTATATACCGGTAGTGATAGGGGTGTCCGTTCGTCCTTCCGTTACCATTAGGGTACCTATCTCTTATCCGCAACTCCTCCTAAACCCTTCAATGGATTTTCATGAAACTTCACACAATCTTGTGATATAATGTAGATGTGCACTTCCTATTTAAAAATTTGATCGATGGATTTTTGGAGCAGGGGGTATTTTTTGTGAGCTTGTGGCTCACATTTTTCTAGTTCTTACTAAAGTCAAGAGTATTTTCACTTATATCAAGACAGTTATATCGTGAATGATGGGGAAACTGGAGTGCCAAGAGAAAACCACAGACTTTGGAAAGCAAACAACAAATTTTCTCACACTAAGATGTGTTAAACCAACATGGCCTTACTGGCACAATGGTTGCTTAGTGGTAAATACCTTTGTGAACAGAAAAGAGACTCGGAGACAAACACACATGGAAAACCTATACTTGAATCTGGGCCCTTCCCATACTAACAGAATGCTTTGCCATTGAGCTACCTGGTCACCTGTCGAGCACAATCCCCCACACCTAATCGATCGATTGAATGAGTTTTTCCTAGTCTAGAATATTTCACTTATATCAAGACGTCACCAGGTCTGTTTTAAACATTTTCAGTTTTGACAGGCAAGTACTGTAGAAACGAGTACCAACCTACCTAGACACCCCATGTAGACAATGTGTCATTTTGATATGTAATTGAAGGTCATGAGTTCAAAGGTCAAGGTCATAGAGAAATGGTTAACTATCTGGAAAACTATCAATTTTTATACATACATGTGTATATAGGCATGTATATTGGATTGTCATAGGTATTTGTACAACGTTCATTTGAGATGTAAATGAAGGTCATGAGATCATAGGTCAAGGTCATGGATACAAAAGATATATAAATTGTTATTATCTGAAATTTAAAGTTTTTATATAGGCATGTATATTGGAATATTGTAGGTATTGATACAATGGTCATTTTGCTGTAAGGGTGAAGGTAATTGATTGAAAGGTCAAGGTCACAGATGCAAAAGTATACTGAAATGGTTAATTGTCTGGAAAACTATAAACTTTTTGTACAGGCATGTGTATTGAAATACAATGGGAATCCTCTAGATTGTTCCATTCTTTCCCACGAAACCCCTCAAGGTGTCGCCATACTAGTAATAAAATAAAAACTAACGACAGCATGATTTTTCATATCGCAATATATTTCGAAATATATTGCGATATGAAAAATCATCCTGTCGTTAGTTTTTATTTTATTATTATCTATAAAATCCTCAACAATACCTGGAGTATATTTTAAGTTAGGCAGTAAGAGGAATATTGATGTGTCTGTTTTTCGTAGATACGAAAAATCAGCTGTGAAAAATGGGAAATTGGAACTGGACTTACTATATTTGGAAAATTGCCTGGAACTTGGACTATGCCCATAATATCTAAAATTTAAATAGAAGAAGTTTGTTTCTCATAAAATCAGCTTGCATGGATACTTTAATAGTGCAAGGGAAGTAACTCTTACTTTTAAGGTAACGAAATAATCTGATTACCAGTTCTGGGGTATAAAGGATTTATAAACATTCTACCCCAGACAGGATTCAGACGAGACAGTCTGAGGGTTAGGCACTAGTAGCTGAGGAGGAGGAAATTAGGGATAGGGGTCTTAACTACTTGTTATAGAATTATTAGGGATTAGGGTATATATACCTGGTAGGCTGTATTCCAGTGACTGAGGAAAACCAGATGAGAAATAAGGGTCTTTAACTACTTGTTATAGACTTAGGGTATATCCTCTTGGATTCTGGGTATATCCTCTTGTCCGGTCTGAGGGCCTAAGAGTTATTCATGTGTTGATGATGGCTTCCTCATAGCTGCACATTATTTATTGAAATCATTTGAGCTAACACATGGTATTAGTAAAAACAATTTTGCTCCTGATTTCAGAAATTTGTATTAAAATTTGAATATTTGACATTTCTACAGAAACTTTAATTATTTAAATGATTTGAGCCATAAATTTTGCAAAAGTGTATTTTTAAAACAATTTTAATCTGATTTCAGAAATGTTTCTTAAAAATTGAATATTTGACATTTCTACAGAAACATAAGTACATGTATTTAAATAATTTAAGCCCAAAATGTGGCAAAGTGTATTTTTAAAACAATTTTAATCTGATTTCAGATTTTTTTTATTGAATTTGAATATTTGACATCATTCAATACATTAAACTTTAAAAAGTGTCTGTTACCAAAGTTGTCACATAATTTGCCATTTTGTTTTGCTGTGCCACATTAGGGCCGCTTTGTCATAGGTTGGCTTACAGTAATGATTATTTGATTGATTGATTATTTAATTAAATGGGGTTTTATATCCCAGTCAAGAATATTTCATCACCAGCTATAGGTGGAATGGCAGAAATTTTTGTACAGCGTTCACGATAGTGAACGTGTACATTGCTGTCACTTTCTTCCAAGATATCGAGCTTCTATAAGATATGAGTACACCTGGAAATAGTGCGCCTGGTAAATGAGCGTGAAAGAAGTATATCTGTTTTATCGTGAGATATGTATTATGAGACGGGTAATGCATTTGGTTACATATGCATATTTGGAATAAATTTTCGGAATACATTTCGGAATCTAGTAAAATATGGCGACTGGATGCATCTAATAATTTCTGCAATTAGGCGAACTGATCTCATGTTTACAATAAAAAGTAGTTCGAGAAGTTTGCGTCCTACGATGTAAAATCATAACTTTTTATGAAATGAACAGCAACGGCAGGTTGTTTAATTAATTCTTCGTGAAATCTACGGAAATTTAAATTTATTTTGAAGGTTATGATAACGTATTTTGATGTTGAGGCAATTGTGTCATATTTTAAAACTGTTTATCGATTAGATTTTACTTTCGTGAAAGGGAGATAATTCGTACAGTGTTTTGTACAAATTTTAAATACAGTCGTTTTACCAGTTCCGAACAGGGTTTCATATAAGCGCTGCTGCAGACGTCATCCACAAGCAGAGGAAATAAAATTTATGTGGTGTAATAATACAAATGTTTACTGATTCCAAAATATCGACACCTGTCCTCAAAAACACGTGGTAGTATGTTTTCTTGAAAAAAAGCATTTCCGTGATCACGATTTGTTTACATCGTTAAACTAGGTCACCGACAATCTGTCGACCTGTCTTGCACATACATTTGGGAAGCGGTTGAAGTTTATATTATTTAAACAATTAATGCCTATACATTCAAGTAGAAGCAAATTGAGAAAGTTATTTTGCGATTCCTTTAATTGAACGGGATTGAAATTTTAGATTATTCGGTAGTAAAAATTCCGAACTGGTAAAACAACTGTACTTCACCATTAACATGAAACGGGAATATTGTGAGTGATAATCAGCAGTTAATTAAAACCCAGATTAACAGCAAATGATCCAGTTACATACAACCACTAGAATGTACCCCTCATAGCGACGGTAGGATCTGCAAAACTCTACTTTCTCTCTATCCGAAATGACAAAACGATCGGGTACAACTTTTTTAAATTTTAATTACCGATTGTCTTTTTCATATATTTATGAAATTATTATTTTCTACCATTTAATTCAGCAATACATGGTTTGGTACATTGTTTCTTTTTCCAAAAAAAAAACATCCGTCGGACTATGCATAGATCGAACCCCATACCATACCATACAGGTTGATATAACCTAATATATAGAATATACACCCACACAAAATGCCAGATTTCAGAAATCACGAAATTTTTGCCCTGCGAAAACAATGCGTTTTACTGCAATACCTTCATGAAATAACTAGTTCACAACAATTTACTTTGCGATTACTTTGTTCTCATGAAAGTTAATGGCAAACAAATGAAAGTTGGTTTACAGTACAGTATTTAGAGTCATCCCTGTATTTTATCATTTTGAAGGTGATAGAATCTTTCACTGTCAGCACCTCATATTACTGATAGCAGGGTTATTTTATGTGTTTTACTGTGCTCTAGTTTGATGTGTAAACTTGTATATATTTTGTAGATATTCCGTCTACCATTAGGATTGAACACTGATGGTGGGGTTATGTTACACGTTTTACGTTGCTCTTGTTTGATGTGTAAACTTGTATATATTTTGTAGACATTCCACCTACCATTAGGATTGAACACTGATGGTGGGGTTATGTTACACGTTTTACGTTGCTTTTGTTTGATGTGTAAACTTGTATATATTTTGTAGACATTCCGCCTACCATTAGGATTGAACACTGATGGTGGGGTTATTTTACGTGTTTTACGTTGCTCTTGTTTGATGTGTTAACTTTTGTGTATTTTGTAGATATTCCGTCTACCATTAGGATTGAAGTATAATTGTCCGTCACCAACAACATGGATGTTAGTTATAAATGCTCTGCTTAGTATACTGAATATAGGATTACCTGTCGCCAGAAAAAATGGTAAGTTTTAGACACACATACACACACGCTCAACCACACACACACACACACCTCAGATAAAGAGAGAGAGAGATGAATTACCCATCGCCGGGAAAATGGTAAGTTTTGGACAAACACAAACACACACACATATACACCTCAGATAATTAGAGAGAGAGGGGGGATTACCTGTCGCCAGGAAAAATGGTAAGTATTGGACACACACACACACACACACACCTCAGATAGAGAGAGAGAGGGGGGTTACCTGTCGCCAGGAAAAATGGTAAGTTTTGGACACATACACACACATTTAAGAGAATGCAAGAGAGAGAGAGAGAGAGTTGGTTTTGCTGCTTAATGTTCCTGTGATCCTTGTGCATATGTTTCATGCCATTATTACAAAGAGAGAGAGATGCCACAGTGCGGTATATATTTCATGGAGAGAGAGAGAGAGAGAGAATTACCTGCTGCCAGAAAAAATGTTAAGTTTTGGAGTGTTGGACACATACCGGTACACCTCAGATAGTAACACACACACACACATAGATAAAGATAATATGACAGAAATATGTCTTAACACACACACACACCTCCATAGGACATCCTGTTACCAGAAAAATGGCCAGTTTTCACACACCCATACAGACGTCAGATAATCACACACACACACACACACACACACACACACACACACACACACACACCTTAGATAATCGGACAGAAATACATTTTACACACACATCTCCAAGTATTATCAAAGTTTGTGTCAATAAGATTGATTGATTGATTGATTGATTTATTTATTTTTTATTTATTTATTTTTTTTTTTTTTTTTAAATATGTTTCTTGTATTACAGATGCAGCCTTCAAGTCAATGTGGTCAGATTTAGCATTGACATTAGAGGAGTTTTTATTCTCAAAACAGTAAGTGTAAGAATATCAAGTCAGCTAGAAATAAAACTATAAATCTGCCCCATATTGTTCATGTACCTACCATAGCCTTAATTGCTTGACAGCTAGATTTTGACTAGAATAGATTCTGTGTAAAATGTGTTCCATATTTATGTCTCTAATACCTGCAAGTGATACTGTAGATCACTTATTTATCGCGAGTAGAAAATTTCGCGTCAAGACCATCTTGGCCTTATTCGCGAACATTTGAATGCGCGTTTGGAATATTCTTGAATACAACATATGTATGTCAACATAGAAATATCTGTTTGCTGGAAATATTCGCGTTATATTTAAATTCGCGATTGGGATAAGTCGCGAATTTACGCGAAAATAAATTTCTCGCGAAATAAAAGTGATCTACAGTATACATGTATAGCATTCTGTAAGAGTTTTGCCCCTTTGGACATGTAAACGCCCTCATTGGGCACCCTTCTAGATGATTAATTTTCTAGTTTGATAATATTTACAGCTACATTTAATTTATGATTTACACATAGATGTACTTTGTTTCATGGTAAGTTAAGTTGAGAAATGGTGTATAACATCCCAGTCAAGAATATTTCACTTATATTGAGACTTTGCCAGCTTTAGGCAAAGGTGCAGAAAGTTTGCCTGTGTGTTGCACTGATGGCATTATACAGCAGGATTCTTTACCTTGCCATGCATACCGTGACATGGGACCTTGTTTATTATAAGTTCCTGTCCAAAAGAAGCATGGCTTTCATTTTGTAATGCTGTCTGAGTGCTGGACGATAGAACAGTCACTACCCACTTTCAATTCTTGAGTCAGAGCTGGCCAGGGACCAAACCCACAACTTTCCACTTACAGAGCAAACACTCTACCAACTGAGTTACCCCAGTGGTTGTAAGTCAAGAGAAAATGTGTTTATTTGTCAAGTGTCCAATCATAGGCAATTTTACAGTACCCGTACATATTTTAGCCAGGCCTTTTTTGAATCATTTTAATTATTGGCTACTTATATTCTATATACTTTTCTTATTATACCTCCTACAAGAGAAGTCCATCCATAGACTGATTACGGTACTTTCCGGACAATAATTTAAGAAATATTAGTCTCCTTTGGAGATAGCTTAAGTTTTTGTCTTGAAGGCTATTTTGACTTTGCCTGCACAGAGCATAACTTGAGTTACACATCTTGCCTCATATACTAGCTAGGTGATGTAAGTATTTTGTTGTTCTGACAAAAAATTTATGTTAAAATGTTCTATATCTGTAATTAAATTTAATGCTAAGTGTCACTTTTATTACAGCCCTTCACCACCGACCTTGTCTGTAGAAGATTTCCAAAAGGATGAAACTGTGGATTGCAAGGTATATGTATATATACAAGTACAGCATAAGGGAGATAACTCTTATATAAAGAATAATAGGAATGATTTATGCAAATATGTGCCACTTGGCTGCAGATTCTAGTTGATAATTCACATTAAGTACAATGTCACAGATAAAAAGAACAGAAACCAGTTAAAGCCTACAACAAGGAAAACCAAAACCTTTCTCACTTAAGGTCAGCCAGGGTTGAAACCCACAACAGCAAGATCTCTTCGATGTGATAGCTAACACCTTAACAGATTTACTGTGTCTTCCACTGCAGGCTATGAGAAAAGTTATGTTGCCATTACTATACAAAAAAGTTTTAGATGTTTAAAGATTTGTTTGTTATCCTCTGCCTTTCAAAAGATAGAGAGGGATATTAAATTTGAACTTCTGTTCTTCTGTTCATCCTTATGTCCTTCCATCCATCTAGACACGTCTTATACAGAGTCATTTTCCAAAACTATAAACAACTATTTTACAAAAAGTTAAGTGTAAAGCATCAACATTGATAGGGCATGCGCATAACATTAATCTGAGTTTTTTTGCTCATTTTCTTGGGACTTATGCCCCTTTGAACATAAATACAAATCACAAAAACTAATTACTAGTAGAGGATCTTCATTCACTAAATTTGCATGTTTTAGATTATTTAAGTGATATATTGATTTTGATTGTAGGTTGTGCACATGATCAGAGATGATATACTGCCATTTGCTACCTCCATGCCAAAAGAGTTTGTGATGAAGATCATGCAGATCTTAAACAAAGGTTCTATTCATTCAACTACATCTGATGCATTCATAGGTAATACACATACGCCATTGAATTTTTTTTGCATCCAGTATTCATTCAAAAAGGGGCCATGAGACGAACAGTCCTTTTTTTTGATGAATGACCCCATTCTTAAGGCCTTTTTGGAACATATTCAACATAACCTGTAAATGAATGTAAAAATATTGATGGTAAAGCGTTTGAATGGAAAATTTTTGAAAATCCCACAGTAATGCTGTTTTCAAGTGTAGAGCCCTTTGTTTGTAGTCTAATTCAAACTACCAACCCTCAACAAAAACCTTCATCAACTTCACTGTCATATGTTCCGTCATTGCCAGTCTAATCCTGTGATTTTGCCAACAAAATTGTTGATGGAAAATTATAATATCATGATCAAATTAATGTTTTCAGATACAGAATCTAGTCGTAAACTTCGTGAAGAATTTGCCAAGACATGTTTTGAGACATTGTTACAGTTTTCATTTATATCTAAAACCAAAGCCGAGGAAGGCACCATAACTAAAATAGCTGTCTTATCACTTCTACAACGATGCCAGGAGGTGGTCAAGAAATATGTGGAGGATGAAAAACTTAGTGGGAAATGTCCACTGCCAAGGTAAGGATATTCAAGTTCTAGTTGAGATTACATTTACATGTAGTTAACTTATATCAAGGCATTGTACAGGAAATTAGAATATTATTAGAAAAAACTGGAGGCCTCAGTGCTTGAGTGATCTAAAGTGCTGGTTTACATATGACATTCCTCTCATCAACTAGATTCGAATCTACTTGGAGCAGATCTTGGTGCCAGAAAGTGTGTCAGCTTATGAAAAGGTCAGTAGTATTCTATTGGCACTCTGGTTTCTTCCACCATCACAGAACTTATGGAGAAGTTTCTATAAATTATACATGTAAAGTAAATATTGATTGCTACCATTTGTCTTCCATCTTCCTATGTTTGAGATAGAGATTTCCGCTTGAAGAAACGATGGAAGAAATTTCTATCTTCACCTCCACGTGCTTATCTTCACCTCGTGCGGCTTTCAGTGACGTCACAATCAAAGGACAATTGAATGACGTCATTTGGTGGAAATATGACGTCGTCTTTTGGGAAAATGACACCCGAGTCTCCCAAAATTTAGATATTTTCACTGCGTTTTAAATGTTTATTTTGGGAGTTTAGAATAAATGGCTTTGTTTTCTAGTTTATACCTGTTGTATAAACCAAAATCAGGTACATTCTGTCCGATGATCATATTTATTTTTATGTAAAACGTTGAATAACAATTTACAAAGATGGCGTTGATATCAATGTGACTGATAAGTCAAGCCAAAAATTGTCATCAAATGGAAGAAAAAGAATCAATCATGAGTTTATCCATGTAGGATAGGGAAATCTCACCCCAGGGGTTAAATATTTCTGACTGAAATATTCAACCCCTCGGGTGAGATTTCCCTATCCTACATGGATACTCATGATACATTCTATTAGTCTTCACCTCTTAAAGGGATTTGAAATGATGGATTGATTTAAAAAAAAATATAAGAAATAAATTTTATACTTCCAATTGCATATAATATGGTTGTAGGGAAGTGAGGAAGTGATTGAGATAGATTATAATTTAAATTAAGGTTTTACTGTAATTTAGAAGGCATTTATTTGATTTGTTTTAGACCTAGACTAGCAGAAATGGCATCTGTATTGAAAGCCATTACAACTTTACTCATATCACTGAAGAAGGCTCCACAAGGAAATAGTAAGTCATGTTACGGTATTTAATGCACATGTACACAATCAGGGTTCCATGTGTACACACGTGTTAGGGAAGTAAACGTTTACTAGTATATAATTGATAAGTGTTTTATAGTCACATGACGTCATTATTAAATGAGACATTCTAGAATGGATGAAATGTACAGTCAACACATATTTACTGTATGTCCCCCAGTCAAAGTTAGGGGACATTTAGTGTTTACACTGTCAAAGTTAGGGGACATTTAGTGTTTACGCTGTCAAATTAGGGACATTTAGTGTTTACGCTGTCAAATTAGGGACATTTAGTGTTTACGCTGTCAAAGTTAGGGGACATTTAGTGTTTACGCTGTCAAATTAGGGACATTTAGTGTTTACGTTGTTTCTTCCACCAACATTTTATCTGCCCTATTTCTCGAAAACTATGTAACAAACACAAACATACTAAGCCATGTCCGAATCACAATTCAGAAGCAAAGTAAAAACTTTGGAACTGACAAGTTAGGTTAGACATGTGAACTTCCACCAGGGAAGTGAGGCCGGGTGCTCCAGAAGGGTAAGCACCTCCTGTTTAGCTAGCTACACCGCCATGTGTGTGTAATCAAAATTTTGTGAAAGGAACATGGAACTATGAGACGTCAAATATATCCAGGGCAATCCTGGACACAGAGACATCAAACTTATCAACAATACTGTGATGACGGCCATAAAACTTTTTGAGGGCCTTGATAAGCCTAGGCTTGCAATATCCCTGAGTCAACAATTTATTTGCAAGCAGCCTACTTCGTTGTACAAAGTCCCCATAGTGGGAACAAGCTCTACCATAGCGAATTAATTGGGAAACAAATACACCATAAGCAGGAGAAGCAGGTATATTGCTGCATAAAAAAGGAAAGTTGACAATAGAAAAATTGAAGTCATCACGTTTGTCATAAAGGTTCAAATGTAGCCTTTCGTGTGTGTCATAATTCAGGTATAAGTCTAAATATGAAGCAGAACTTGAGGAATCAGTCGTGTCAAGCTCACTAGGATTGATGACATTTACATAGCCTCCAAATAAACACAAAAACAATCTTTGGGTGCAGTAGATGTGTCATGGAAATTGGTATTTTTATCATGTACAAGTTTTGAGATTTCCCAGTTGCAGTTCATTTAAGTGCCACTTTTGAATTGGCATCCTGTTTCAATTACTGTAAACCTATTTAATTTTGCTTGTATTTATTTTTGCGGTATAAGAAATTGGGAGATATCCCTGTAGTCAAGTTTTCACGTTTTTGAAATATGCACTATAACACAATAAGCATAATACAATTTTCGCTAGGTATTAATTTTCGCGCAAAACAAAGGATCACAAAATAAGCGAAAATAAATACGTTTACAGTATAACTTGTTAAATCTGCAATGATTTTACTCCAGTAATTTTTGTTTGAAAGTGATTGTATTTGTACGAGCTATAAATCCCATTGATCACATGACTTGCGTATGAACATATGTGTGACATCATTTATCTGGCTGTTCCATTCAATTGACTTGGATATCATAAGTGGCAGTATTATAAAAAAATTAAGAATTAAAAAAGAAAAAATAAGATTATCAAAAAAAGGTTAATATATTTATTTAACTGGCAAGAAATTGTTTTTTTATACCAAACACACTGTATTCAGCAAACAGTTTGTTACACAGTAAAACTCACCAACATTGCTTCCAGTGTTCAAATGTTGGCATTATAAGTGGTTTTGGTAATGAATTGAGAGAGGCTTATAAAGAATACAATAGAAATCAAAAACAAACATACTAATCCATGTCCCAATCACAATCCAGAAGCAAAGTAAAAACTTTGGAACTGACAAGTTAGGTTAGACACGTGAACTTCCACCAGGGAAGTGACGCCGAGTGCTCCGGAAGGGTAAGCACCTCCTGTTTAGCTAGCTACACCTGCCACATGTTAAATCAAAATTGTTTGAAAATAGTTTTTGTGACTTCAAAATAGTGTTGCAATAAGTGAGTTACCGGTATTCAGAGACATTATAATGAGGTTTTTCTGTATTTTTTTTCAGTTGAATCAGGAGTCTGGCAACAAATCATCAACTTGTATCCATTTCTGGTGGACTGCACTACCTCACCTTCACCCAACGTCTGTAAAGCTCTGAAAGATACTCTGCGAGAATACAAAGATTTACTAGCACCACCTGGATCTACAGCTATCAACGGAACTCCCTAGCATCATCTGGTTAGACAGTTGCCATGGAAACTTCTTAGAAAAACAAGCAAAGGGATGACTTAAATCTAGTCTTTCATGTAAAATTTTTGTGTCTTTTATAAATGATTTTCAAATTTATGTGAAAAAATATCTAAGCAGATCCCAAATCAAATGGTTTTATCTGTTGTTTTAAATTTTGGATGAATCCATTTTGGTTCAAGGGAGTCATAGGTTAAGGAATGACAAATTGTGTTGTGGTAGCCATGTTCTATGATTTTTGTCTCTCCATTATCTGAGAGTTCCTATTTATTCAAATCATGCTACACAGATCTGAAGAATTTTGTTCTTCTAGAATACCGGTAATGTTGTTTGGGAAAAAAAGATTTTCTTACATTTTATTTTGTTATGTTTTGTTTGTCTTCATATTTGTTGTTTCTTTTCATACTGACAATTTTCAATCATTTTAACCAGAACAAGTTATTTTCTTTTTATTTTAAAGGATAAAATTTCTCGTGATACTTAAGTCAATCTTTTGTACCCTGGGTCTCTGTGGGCAAGTGGTCTAAAGCATACACTTAGGGATCACAGCTCTTCTCACCGCTTATTACGGGTGGTTAGAATTGACAAATCGCCGGCCACGCCCACAATGTTCTGTCAAAGGCCCAGCATGTTTGAATTCCACACAAAAAGAATGAAAAATCGACCTGAATTATGCCACTTAATGACATCACTAATACTTGTACGTCATTAGTTGCCTTGAGGCTGTTTTGATACTTTGATGGGGCAGCCAGTGTCGGAACATAAAAGACCAGCGATACGTCAGTTGTACTTGGGATAGATCCTAGTCTTAGAAAGTTTGTGATTTAGCTTTCCGAGGTTGGCTTTCTGTAGACACTCTGGTTTCCTCCACCATCCCGGAACTGAATGCCTCTTACCTCTTTTTAACTGCAGAATGGTGTAGATTTTGATTCTTGACAATTCTAGTGTTACAAAGTTTGTGATTTAGCTTGGTTGGTTGGTTGGTTGGCTTTCTTTAGACACTCTGGTTTCCTCCACCATCCCAGAACTGATTGCCTCTTTGTAACTGCAGAATGCTGTAGATTTTGATTCTTGACAATTCTAGTGTTAGAAAGTTTGCGATTTAGCTTGGTTGGTTTTCAGCAGACACTCTGGTTTCCTCCACTATCCCAGACCATATTGCCTCAATACAAGTGAGAGAATCTTTACTCTTTGTTACTGCAGAATGCTGTAGATTTTGATTCTTGACCATTCTAGTGTTAGAATGTTTGTGATTCAGCTTGGTTGGTTGGTTGGTTGGTTTTCTGCAGACACTGGTTTCTCCACCATACCAGAACTGATTGCCTCAATACAAGTGAGAGATTCTACAGTCTTTACTTTTTGTAACTTCAGAATGCTGTAGATTTTGATTCTTGACATTTCATCAAACAGTTGAGGATTATAAATTGTGAATTCCTTTTTAAACAAACCTATCTGTTCATGTTAAAAAAAAGTACTGTACATGCTAAAATAATGAAACATGTAATAATCTGTCTCTTTCACAGTGATATATGTTTTGAATTGTAATAAATAAATAAATGTGTTGCATTAGAACAATGAAATATCATTTTCAGATAAAAAAAAAGTAATAAGAAATGCATAATAAAATGTTAATCACCATTTATTTCATATGAACCATCATAGTGATCAACATTGTATCTCTGTTGTGAACACATTTCTATTTTCCGTCACTTACTGTACTGGTTAATTTATTTCTTAAGAACTTTGATTATTCATCAATGAAAACACGACAAAATCTGAAAATTTACTGGTAACTGACTTGACTTAATTATGTATTTTATGTTTAAGTGTATGTTAATATTATGTTGTATGTTATGTTGATATTTGTTTCCATGGTTACGTTGTTTATGTTTATGAATAAATGAAATATACAATTAAATTGGCCTAATATATACGTTCATGTACTTGTATATAAAGAATATTTGTAAAATAAATAGTAAACCGTTAATAATTCAAGCATAAAAAATTTCTGAGAAATAATGTTCCATGGTGTTTTAATTGACGGATCGCTGGCCATGCCCATAATGTTCCTAGAAAGGCCTGGTATGCATGAATTACACACAAAAAAAAATGAAAACTCTGCCTGAATTGTGTCATTTAATGACTTCATTGACACTAGTACGTCATTAAAAGATGTGACACTGCTTTGGTATCGTGATGGTGGCCAGTGTTGGAACATAAAAGGCATGGTTAGTGGTTGTTGTTTTCGTGGATACCCTGATCCATGAATTTCCATATCAAGGAAATAGTACATGTATTGGTATATATTACAAACTGATCTTTAATTATAACCAGCAACCATGAATTTACCACCCATTAAATTATATTTATTCTTAGAACCATGAAAATTGGATAACAAGAAAAAAAATTTCACAGTTCAAATGTATTATTTTTCTTTGATAAAATGTTGACAAAATGAAAATCTCAGGTTGCTCAATTTGTTAAGAATTGTTAAAATTTGGCATGTTTACCTATTTGTTTTAAACAGAAAAGACTTGTTAAAAAGGGTTTTTACTGCTAGCAAAGATAATAAATTAGGACTTCATTGATATCACAAAATAATGTCCGTAAATTTCCTGAAATTTTTGCCATTGCAAAAGCACAATTACATAATATTTAAACCACAAATTTTGTCCTCATTCAACACATGTTTGAAAATTGTCTGTACATGGCACCCAGTATGACTGATTTGTTTGAAAATCAAGGGTACTGTACTCAAGATATTTTAATATTTAATTTTTTTTTTTTAAAGATAAATAGTTATTTTTAGAGGGCGCTCAAATTATAAATTAAGGCAGTAGTTATTTTTAGAAGTAAAATTTTGCTTATCACTTAAATTAGTGCTTAAATGATAGATTTTTTTGTTTTTGTTTTTGTATGTTTTAATTTATAACTGGTGCAATACCAAATGTTATACAGTAAAACCTGTGTATAAAGACCGACCACAGGACCTAAGAAATATGGACGTTAGACATTAAAGATAAGTGGTCTTTATAAAAAGGTTCTTTCTGGTTGACATGTGAAGCTAAAGGAAATTAGAGCACTGCTTGCATGGACAGGTGGCCTTTTTATAGAGGTTATGATTGGGTAGAAATATGCAACAAATAGTGGTCTTAATAGACATGTGGTCTTTTTAGAGATGTTCTTTTTTGGTTGGAACCTTAAAACACTGGACCACATGAATAAGTGGTCCATATATAGACATTCCTTTTGGTTGAAATATGAAGCAAACAGACCTGAAATCACTGGTCAAAATGGACAGGTGGTCTTTATATAGAGGTGATCGTTATATCAGGTTTTACTGTAATAATAAAAGTGCTTATTAATTTTATGTTTATTTATATGTTTGAAATGAAATGAAAATCATTTAAGAACTGTGTAATGCCTGCTTATGGTTAAACATGTACTGCATTGTTTCATGCATATTGTTTCATCAGAAATTCCTAAAATATTATCAAGTCATTTTTTCCATAAAAACACCATTTTTTGTAATTCTAAATACCATAAGGTGATAAAACCACACATTTGACTCATGATTGGCTGACAGTAACAAGTCATGTGATGTAACATATAAGCCAATCAATGAAGACATTCAGTTTTATGATGTTACATGTAAGCAAATAAATGAACACATCGTTACATGTGAGCCAATTGATGAAGACATACAGTTTTTGTCTGTATTCAAAATGGAGGCTGTGCTGGATGTAAGCACCAAAAGGCGCCTTGAATATTTCTACAATATGCCTAGAGAGATACAAACTCATTCATTGGGTTACTTAAGTAAAAATAAGTAAGAATCAGAGCTTGTCTTTATTTGCATTTTTGAGAACAAAGCAATATGATTTCAACATGATTTCAAATAAATGTCTGATTTAGGTGGATTCAGTTTTTCACATATAGTAAAACTATATAAACACTACCCATGGTACTTAAGAAATATGGGCTTTATGATTAACCAGTTAACCATTAGTTTTGTCTGTTTTGATTTTAAAGTGGTGCAATGTCAGTGCTATACAGAAAAACCTGTTTATAAAGACCAACCACAGAACCCAAGAAATCTGGACTCAAAACACTGCAATAATTTTTGCTTATGTTGCACTAAAGAAATTACCACGTAATTTTTACCCATGCGAAAATGACAACTATACAGGTTCATATATCATAATACACAGAATATCTACCCACTTATATCGGTAACGTGGAAATTACATACACGCGAAATGTCAGATTTCAGAAATCGTGAAATTTTCACCCCAGGAAAATAATCCTTTTTACAGTATATGTCTTTATATAGGTGTTCCTTATAGTTGAAACATAGAAACAAAAGAACTTTAAAACTGGTCCTAATAGACAGGTAGTTTTTGTATAGAGGTGGCCAGTATAGCAGATTTTATTTTTACTGTACTGGTATTATATAATCAGAAGTTATTGGGGAAATTTTACGGTTTTCTTTTAAATACTACTTTGTCAATTCTTTAACCAAAAGTATGTACTGCTTTTTCTTTTTATTGCTAAAGCTATTTATATCATAAATCTTTGACTTGACAAATGGTTGAATTTTATACATGTATCTAGTTTTCAATTACCGTTTATTAGTCAGTTATTCAGGTATAGGTCGATCACAATCTGGTGGTAATGTTTACGAGTTAGCTTTAGTATATTGGGGTAGTTATGGCAAATAAAAGTGTGAGAAGGCTTAAATGTATGCATAGTTTCACACTGTTATTTCCATGTTCATTTAGTTTAGACTCTACCTAGTTTATAGATATTCTGCCATCAGTTGTGAACAACCTATAATCTGACTGAAAATTGTGAATGAAACTCTAATCGAATGTGACCAACCTTTCTGAAGTGAAAGACTACAAGGAAATGTTCTTTGTCTGTAAAAAATACAATATGGCCTCTCATCAGAGGGGCGAGGGCAGAGAGCTCTCAGAGAAGCATTGTAAGAAATGGGGCTGCTTCATTTCAAGCTTAGCGTTGAAATTACTTTTTGTTTGAATATACAATTATGATTGTACCACCGAAATTCTTTTTATATTTCAAGTTCATTTTATTTAATAAAATAAATAATATTTTTTTAATTAAAATCCTTCATCATACATTGACAATATTTTTTCATCTATATTGCCCATCATAAAATGCTAGACTTTCTGTTGCCATAGATATGTTGTAATACACTTTGTTTATAAAATTATTATACAAGTGGTAACTTCTTTCTATACCAATAATTTTTTCTCGATATTTAATCCATATTGCATTCATCGTTTCATTGTTCATTGAACTTTTTATTTGTGATTGAAAATTCAGCATAATTTTGAATTACAGATTCCATAAGGTTGAAGATGATATAGGTTTTAAGCTTTTGTAATATGTTATACCCCAGCATCAAATGTTAAATGTTTCTGGTTAAAGTTGTATAGACTATAGATAAGCCAGCTACTTTCCCTATTCCTAAATGTTGTTTACCGGTACACTGAAATTGAGTTTTGAAATTCTTCATTTGACTTTCTCTGGAGATGGGTACAAAGACAACATTGTTGTACACTTTTGATCAATTAAATTTGGTCTTGTAGTTTATTTAATTTCTAGGTTTCCACAAATTTGCTAAAATAGGTTCATTTTGAAAGATTTCTCAGATTTTATTAGCCAATGGCGACTTTGTCTAGCAGGATTGGCAACATATAATTTATATTATGTCAATGGGATGTGATATGCTTTACTTTCTTCATATTTAAGAAGACAAGTTCCTCAGTAAGTAAATTTCAAGTGTTTAATTTGATCAGTTTTGAATAACGAATCTGTTAAGACCAACATTTTCATGATTAAAATTTAGTACCATCGGTGTCGAGTGCAATTTTTCCACTCAAATTCAGAAATAGTAAATAAGTCAACCTTGCATAAAGGGCAATAATTCTTGTCATAGGGATATACATATAATTTCTTTCTTTACTTTGTTAATGTTTAGAATTGTTAATGTTAAAAATGTTTGTTTTATGTATAATTTTTGTAAACACATGAAGAGTTTGTGACATGAGAGGGAATAAATAACCATGTTTTAATGAAATTTTCATATACACTGGTAGATTATAATAATTATTACATGTATATATGTACATGTATGTAGGTCTATTACTGAATAAAAACTATTCATGACATAATTGGTTCAAGTTTTTTATCAGGCAGATCCCAGTATTAAAAAGTTTTTCAGTTTACTCGTTGCTGAAGGTCATTGGTTTTTTTCTCAGTAATCAGGTTTCCTCTGCCATACCAAAAGAATCTTGACTGGAGGTAATCCAGAAGAATCCTGACTGGAGGTAATCCCAGAAGAATCTTGACTGGAGGCAAGATACACACGCAGCAATCAGATGATATCCACCATGAAGGTTGTTTGAATGTTTCATCGGCAATTTATGACAAAACTTTTTTCTTATTACCAGTGCTTGTATTTATGATCTGCTTTGTATTGACTTCAAACTAAGCCAGTCTCTAGGGTCCTTGTACAGGCTATGGAGGCCTAATGGATAGGACATTAGTCTACAAATCCAGGGTTTCTCACTGCTGTGAGTTTGAATCCCACTCAGACCACATGAGGGAAAGAGAATTTTCCTTGCTGTTGGCCTTTACTGGTTCATCCAGTGTTAGTCTAATGTGACTGGGGGAGTGATAAGCTTGTCTGACTCTGAGCTAGCACCTTACAGTCGCCCGGAGTGCATGCTGGTACAAGGCAGACCATAAAACACACTCGCATTTCACATTCATACACAAAGATTAATCCATAGAGCTTAATAAAGTAGTTCTCATCCCGAATAGCTGAAAGTTTGCTGATGCAACATTAGGCAACATTTAACATCTGGAATGCTTGTACACCTACCATAATATTGGGAGATAAATATGAAATACCACTAAATCTATTTAACTGGCAATGAGCCAACAAATGGCAGCATATAACAAAGAAAGACCTTTCTCACTTGCAGTCGATTGGTTAGATGATGTTTTATGTCACATCAGCAATTTTTCAGCAATCCAAAAGCAATTCAATTGATTCTTTTAATCTAAGAATGGTTAATCTGAAATTTTAAGTGGTGCAAGTATTTAGGATCTGCTTGGGTACTACATGTAGTATGCACTTAAAGTGACCATAACAGTGCCAGTTCACTCGCCCGTAATTTTGCAATTAAACACGACTCAGTCCATTTTACCAGTACCAATCCAAACAGTAAAGGCCTACAGCCAGGAAAACACTTTCTAATTTGATGTTGATTTCAAAATGGCAGCGTTGAGACACCTTGGGTTTAAAGTCCAACATCTATTCCACTTGATCTCCATCTCCAAGAAATACTAAGTTCTGGCTAATGGAAAAGACCACAGATGAATGAAATGCATTTATTAGTATACCGGTCCCTTTGCCAATTTATCTGCGGGGAATAACAAAGACCAAAATACTGATTAGATCTATTTATACAGGCTTTAATTGATAGGCTTACAAATTTTAAATCAAATTTACATAATCAACGTATACAGCCATGAGGATATACATACTATTATGTTTTTGTTCCATTTACACAAAATAACATTAAAATGATCCATTATAAATAAATATATTATACTACATTGATATAAATTGATAGATTCATCCTCGTCATCGTGGTGGTGCGAGTGTGTTGTCCTCATACATTTTGTATAAAATACAATGCCGTCGCCGTCATCATCATGATACAGTTATAATTATAAAAGCACCTGTCATCTGTACCATCTATACCTTTTGACGCAAATGCCAGGTCAAATTTGGACATTACATGTAAACCGTATAAATTTGTTGACGGAAAACCATACTTTAACATTTATAAAACATCATTGGCGGCAAATACACAAACATAATATATGTATCATATTGCACAGAAACAGACAGCAAAGAGTTTTTCTGCAAGTCGAATTGTTCACAAAAAATTTTTGTGAAAGTATGGTTTTAAAACCATCATCAAATCTATGAGTTTACAAAAGCATAAACCTTTGATGTTGTCAGGCACATAGGTGTTGCTTACTCAATGCTGGTGTTTAAAACAGAGTTTCATTCATACAATAGATCTGACACGGTTGATTTTTTATGTGTGCGCACAAGACATGATATTTCTTCAAAATATTGTCAACTTATTTATAAACAATGATGTCATTTAAGAAAATGTCTATGTATTAATATAAATATGGCATTACACATGAAATAATGCCTCAAATATTAGGCATAGCACTAGCTATTGAATTCAGAAACTGAATAAATGTTCATTAATTTTTATAAATTTGGTATTTTTATTTGCATAGTAAAGACTTCAATATATTTGTCACAAAATTGCCATTTTAAGATTTATGCAGAGATGGTAGTTTTATTGTATAAGGAACATCAAAATGACAAGCGTTTCTGAATGAAAGATGTTATTTTTTTAAAAAGATTTTTTTCACCAGTGTTGTTGAATTAAACAAAACACCAAATAAAATATTTTGTAGTTGCGTAGAATAACACAGCAAAAATACACATTTTCCTATCTTCCTTTGTTGATTTTTTATATTATTAAGTTATTTTATACAAAAGCAAAACTTTAAAATTGTTTAAATAAGAAAATAATGATCAACCGAAGCATAAAATCGAACAAGCATAAATTAAATTTCAAGATTTTTTTTTTTCACAACCATTCCCTACTGGTAATTATTTTTCTCAATTTTAGCAAAATATCGCAATTTCCTTTTTTTTAAACGTAAATTTAAATGAATAACTTTAAAATACCCCTCCCAAAAATGTATCCTTTGCTTAAATGAAAACAGACTACTGTAATACTAGTAAAAGAACGGTCTTGGAATGATAATCACATTCATTCTTTAGAAAACAACTCTAGTCACCAATATCCTCGTTCATCTAAGCCTGATTTTAATTGTGCTGAATGTCGCCATTAAAAAAGTCTAAAATCTGACAAAAAAATCTATACAACCAACACATATGCAAAAAGACTAAAATGCCTTGGTAATGAGGACACATGTGACACCATTTTGAACCAGGACTAATCTACTGCAGATCTGTTGACTGCTGGTTTTTGAAATAAGTTTCATCAAGGTCTAAAAGCGCTAAAATTAAATCAGCCGCTAAATTTTCTAGGTTTACATAAAAGTCATTCTTGACTGTGATGTTTTGTCACATGTAAATGATGCAGACAACATCGTTTGAAACGGTAAGTACTAAAACAGCCAAGTTCCGCAAAAGAAATGGTCATGGTACAAAATAGTGTCAAATGGCCGCCATTATGTATGTATGATAAGTACTATATTAATACAAGAGCACATTTTACACTGAAGAAGAAATTGTTTGTTGTTCAATATATTGCATTTTAAAATATTATGTGAATTAGATTTAAGACATGAAATGATTCCAATTACAGTTTTTTATAAGGAAAATCTTAAATGCTTGATTCATCAAAGTATTGTCATGGTTCTGATTTTGAAGACAATCAAGTTTATTATTAAAATTGTGTCCAATTAATTATTTCAGGGAACATATTAACAAAAGAGCACCATTAGTATTAACTTTAAGATGAAAGACAATGAAATAACTATTTTTATAAATGTAAAAAATAATATTCATCACTAAGTTAAGGCGTACGTAAAAAGTTGTCATTTAATAATACTGAAATACAAAACTTCTACATTGTGTTAAAACTCAAAGGACAGGACAGAACTTTTGCTATTTTATTTTAGGGGAAAAAAATTTATTCGCAGACCAATAAAAATTCAGTTATCAAAGTCTAATTTCCGAGACTGATGCATTTAAGTAAAATTTGAATATTTTATCAGAATCATATTGGTGACCCTTTTGGATGTTGAGACTTCTTCCAACTATAAAAGAGAATGGACCTTTACAATGTCAGATCAGAAATTTTGATGTCTTTGCCTTTACTCAGAATTTATATTGCTCATGCACATAATTTGACACAAACACGGAGAATTGCACTTTTATATTATAGAAGTTGTTTTTACTCTCAATCTTTCACTCACTTACACACAAGACAAAAACATAAAGACTGAAGAATGAGGAGTTGATGTGTTATTAGTAAAAAGTATGGCATTCTACGTAGAAATGTACAGCCAAACCTGCCCTAAAGACTATATCTTTATAAGGCCACCTGCTTTTACAGGTTAGTAAAATTTCATCTGAATTGTCCTTTATTCGCGACATTCGAGCCATTAAACAAGGGTCACTTGCTTGTAAAGACTACTTATATCAATTCTTTATTCATGATATTCCGACCATTAAACAAGGGCCACTTGCCCATAAAGACTACTTTTAATTTTCCCCTCAAGTGGCCTTATTAGACAGGTTTAACTGGAGTTTACATGCCGTGATTTCTAAGTAAGACCTGTATGAAAGCTGGATATGATTATTGAGTAGTCTATATGCTGACTTACTATATCTATAGAAATATAACATGTGGTCATACAACTTGAATTTTTAAGATGTGTGTTTATATTTACATATACCTCTAACTCTTATACATCAATAAGGAACACTTCTACTCTGATAATGAAAAATAATCTTATTATCTCCCCTGATTAAAAAAATTTACAAGTGCGGAGTTACTGACCGACAAAATCTTCAACTTCTGAATGGAGTATACTCTTATAATGAAAAATGATCTTATTGTACCCCTGATTAAAAGAAATTACAGGTGTACGGTTACTAATAAAATCATCAACTTTATGAATGACGCATTATAACACTATATAGAATATAATCAGATCAAGATCAAAAAGTGAAACCATAGTAACATGGCAACAATTATAGTTTTTATTTTTTTAAATTTTGGAGTGCTTGTGCAAGATGTTGAGAAAAAAAAACAAAATTGAAAATTTCTTGTAACTTTACAAGAAAATTGTAATATTTGGTAAATTATTTGACCCGTATCAATAAATACCTGCTTTTTGAGACTTGTATCAAAAACTCACGTCTTGTAAACAAACAATGAAATCATTAAAAACATCTGGTCCCCTGGACTTTGTTTTTCTTTTGTTTGCTTAAGACTGGAAAGGTTTATTATTGGAACGAAACTAAACAGCTCAGGTTTAACAGAGTTTTGGAGAAAAAAAAAGTAATATTTCTTCAAGCATGACTAATTTTTATATAATGAGATAATTGAAGTGAAATTCTCAACTTGTTTTCTTGGAAGAATTTTCTCATTAGAAATATACAACTTAAAAAATATGAATGCAAATCTATACATACATATGATGATTGTTGTTTTTTTCCTAAGGTGGCACTTTATCATGATCAAAAATCAAGTCCAACATGTCTGCATAGTTTCTGTTTTTCTGAGGTATTAGGGTACATCTTGTGTCACAAATACAAGAGTGTTGAACTGTTAAATTTGGTTCCTATTGAGCTATTAACAAAGATGATTACTGTAAAATTGAACTAAAATGTAATGAGATAATCTACAGGTTTAAGAATAAATTCCAATGGAAATGACCAAAATTCCAATTGCAATGACTTAAAATTCATATAGAAATGACTTAAAATTCAAACAGAAATGATTTAAAATTCCTTAGGAGATAACTTAAAGTTCCAATAGAAATGACAAAAAATTCCAATGTGGAAATGACTAAAAATTTAATTCCCACAAAAAAGGGTTTAGGTCACAACTTTATGAAGCTAGAGAGACAAGTTTTAGTTGAAAATTTTTAAAATGAATGAAAGGACATATACAAATGCACTTAATTCTATCTCTATGAACACTGAAAGTTAGTTACATGTGAAATTTGTATCGTAACTTGTAGGCATTACAGCATTTTGTATTTGAAACATGATTCGTACTAGTACCTTGTATATATACATGTATTTGTTCTGAAAAATTATAGACTTGATTTCCATATATTTTATTATTTTTTTTAATTTCTAAATATGGTCTTATGACACAATGACGGTTGAATCTTGAATTATTTTACACAGATGACAAAAAATAGAATAAAATGATTTTAGCATCTACATTACAATTACAAACAAGAAATAAGCATTGCTGGATTATATTATACACATGAATCAGCTAGCAAGAGAGGAGTGAGAGAAAGAAAGAGACAGGCAGAGTGAGAGACGGAGAGATTAATTTGTGTCTTGAATTAAAATTTGATCACATAAAATTGCTTCAGCATCTACAAACTGTTATCCAGAAATATTACTCTACCATTTCATTAATCTTGAATTCTTGTTGATTTAATCTTTATACAAAAAATTTCCAAAATAAAGTAAGATATCTCAATTAACCAATTTATATGAGACTAGAAACTACAAAATATTATATATTATAACAAGTTATTTAGAACCAAATG
Organism: Anadara kagoshimensis; assembly: GCA_021292105.1. Lineage (NCBI taxonomy): Eukaryota > Metazoa > Mollusca > Bivalvia > Arcoida > Arcidae > Anadara > Anadara kagoshimensis. The sequence continues at coordinate 43,589,432 of CM037862.1, forward strand.
CATTCAAATTCAGAGAAAAAAATTTGTTCTAAAAAATAAGCTCACAAAGCTAAGTGTTACAGAATACAAAAAGAAAAGTACATTTGTACAATGTATTATCAACAGAATTTTTCCTCAATGAATTTTTGAATTCTATCCTGCTTAAAAAAGCTAACATTAATATGCTTTATACAGAATAAAAAGTATTCACATAGACCGCCGATAACCACAGTATGGCAAAAAGGAATGCCTTGTTTGATTTTTTAAATCAACGTGTGTGTGTGTGTGTGTGTGTGTTGTGTGTGTGTTTGTGTGTCATAGACAGTATTCTAATGTATTCCTTATTAACTGAAGCCAACACCGCTTGTTCCAATTTAAAATGACATAAAGTCATACCAACCACATTTATGTCATGATTGGTAATAGCACACATTTGATGATTCAAATTAAATGACCCTGAATATAACTATGGTCAACCATTATAACATGACACATTTTCCACCTTTCTTCTTCTTTGTTTGTAATGCAGCTCGGGTGGCGGTCTCGAACACATCTCGTACACCTTCTTTGGTTTTAGCGGAACACTCCAGATAGCTGTAAGCATTTATTTTCTCTGCCATTGCTCTGCCTTCTTCAGGACGTACTGGTTCCTGTTTCATCTTCATTAATTCTCGCTTTGTATTCTCATCATTACGCAGATCCTTTTTGTTCCCGACTAAAATAATGGGAACATTAGGACAAAAGTGTTTTACTTCAGGTGTCCATTTTTCAGGGATGTTTTCTAAACTATCAGGGCTATCTATAGAAAAACACATTAGGATAACATCTGTGTCTGGGTAGGATAATGGTCGGAGTCTGTCGTAATCTTCCTGTCCTGCCGTATCCCATAATGCTAACTCAACCTACAATAGATGAAGAAAACAAATTCTCACTCAATGAATTTATTTGTCTTTACTTACAAGACTAATAGATTCTACCACTACTTGTGGTGGGTACCTGATAGGGAAATCTCAACCCAAAGTATTAGAATGATGTTTAAGATTTTCCTATCTGGTACCCACATAGTGGCACAAACTAGAGCAGTCCTGTGAGACCAATATGCCATCTTTCCAACATTGCCTTTGGGGGACTTTGTGACCTAGACTTTTGTCCTACACACCTTAATTTGTGACATATTGTCTCAAGTTGGTAAACAATTGTGCCAAGTTTTATCAAAATCCATCAATTAATGTGGAAGCTATGAGTAGACATAATTTTAAGACAGGCACGGTGATTCACATACAGTAACCACTCCCCTTAAATTTGGTTTAATGACTTGGTTTGGCCAAGCAATATGAATGAAAGCTGCAGCCTTTTATTTATAATGTGTAAAAATATAAATACCTAAATTAAAAGATTTTGTCTTCTTATACTTGTACATCAACCAATGACAATTTATCCATGAGCATGTTTCCAGCATTCATGCAAATATTTCTAGCCATATGTTTAATACAATCAACTGATGTATTCTCCATTTTTGCCATTTTTTCAGGACAAAAATGGAAAGATAACATTACGGCTTTATGCGCCTTCTGGTGAGGAGAGCATAAGTAAGTAAGATGTATTCTCCAGCATGTCATTCTAGCAGACCCAACGTTAAACTATAATGTTTCTGCTATTGAATAATTCCTAACTAGTACCAATCCATTTGAAAATTCTACCAATCAGCATTATTTTGTCTATCTATAAGCAAAAGTCACAAGAAATTTACACCTATGACTGTACTCCAATTGTGACCCAATTTTAACATTGTACATGTATTAATGAATTTGTATTGCAGGGAGTGGGGTTTTGGTGCTTGTTTTATCCCCCAGTCAAAATTCTAGTACATATATTGAGGCGGTCAGTTCTAGGATGGTGGAAAAAACATGAGTACCTGGAGAAAACAACTGACCTTCGGCAAGTGAACTGACAAGCTAATATCTGCTAAAGTGGAATTCAAACCTAGGAAGGTTGGAAGATGCCATGCTCTGTCAGGGTACATTTTAGACCACTCAGCCACTAAGGCCTCTTTGTATAGTAAAGGTCCTTTATCTTGTCATGCTAAGGACTCATTTTAAAATGTCTTGTTTGAAAGTTCAACAACTCATTTGTTAAAGAATATCGTACATGTACTAGACATTTGTTTAAATTTTGGTTTGTACCCAAATCTTATAATTAACATACAACAAAAGCCACTGAATACCAGGAAACAGTTGTGGCTAGGGATACCATTTATTTTCTTTAAGCAAAGATTTCACAGCATGCAATAATAAGAGGTGTTGCACTGATACCAACATCGATGCTGTGGCAAAAGATAAAGATACAGTGATCATCATCAATGCATTCAGGGATGAGTCATTGTTTTCAACCTTTTTCCTTAAGCAGTAAAAGGAATTCTCATGATTGAAGCTGCTGTGGAATGTACTTGTGCAGTAAACTAACCTCCTCACACAAAGTTTATCATCACCCATTATTTTTAGGCATATTTCTAAATAAAATTTTCAACATTTATGCATTTCATTGAAATTTCAGAAGACTTAATACTTGATTTTCTTCTTGTAGTTTTTGTCAAAAGTAAAAGCTTTTACAATTACCAGTTTTGCAGCATTTTAAAACAAAACTTAGTTTTTAAAATTTCTGAGACGATCACTTCCATTATTTGAAATGAGGTTGACATTAGATGAAATCTGGATCCAGGTAGGATCTACAAAGTATCCATTTTATGTAAACTTAATTATAAAGTTTAAAATATGCTTCGAAAAATTGGGTAATGCTGAACTTTTATAAGGATTATATTATTGAGTAGATTATCAAGATGAATATTTCACTTATTTTGACAAAGGTTAAGCAGTCACAGTATATAATGTAGCAGGTCCCTGAGCAAGCAAGTAACCAAAAACCTGACACCAACTCCAATATTTAATTTGTCCTCAAGTCCAACTTGCATCAAGGTACATTCGTATCACCAGCTACAGCTGCAGAAATTTATACCTGTGCAATGACAAACAAGTTCTTAACTATATCACATTTGAAATAACCTTTAACTGAGGCAATAACTACATGTCTTGCTTTGACCTGGCAAAGGTCTTAACAAATGTATTTTTTCGTTTTATGAAGCATGGGAGGAGTGGAGTTTGAACACATAGAATTTTACACACCAGTCAAGATTATTTTGCTGATATTAAGGATGTCCCTTCAGGGGTAGTGGAGGCAACCATAGTTTCCAAAGACAGGAAAACTGACAAATATTCTCCACAAGGATCTGCCCTGTATGGGATTCAAACATAGGAAGAGACAGATGCTGTTAGCCATAAGCGCAAGCTTTAGATCACTTGTCCACAGAAACCATTTTTATGAAGCAAGAAATATGCTTAATGATTTATTATAGAGTTGTCAACTGCGCTTTTAATTGACATATCACTGGCCATGCCTATAATGTTCCGACACTGGTCGCCATCACGGTACCAAAGCAGTGACACGGCAACTAACGATGTCCTAGTGTCAGTGACATCATTAAAGATGGCACAATTCAGGCAGAGTTTTCGGTAAATCAAGCATGTCGGCCCTTTTCGGGACATTGTGGGCGTGGCCGGCTATACATCAAGTGTTTAAAGGAAATAATTAATACAAACTACTTATGACCAACCTAGTTCTTGACCGACAGAACTAGGATGATCACTTTATCAGGAAGAGATTAAACCAGGATGTTATACAAGCATAATGACTTAACAAAATTCTGTCAACTTTATTCCACAGCTGACATCAAATTTCTGGACCATAAAAGAAATTAGATGAACAGGTCCTAAACACAAACCTTGGATGTGCTGGTCCTTATCCATTGTGCTTTTGAAATTTGCATTTACTTAAACAGCAGTAGACTAAGAATATTTCTAGTTCTCAAAGTCCACAAAGATAGACCCACCAGAGTAGAAAATGATACCCCCTTGTGTTGGTGAAGACCTATTGCTTTCACTTGTTCAGGAAAACATGGCGAATACCATTCAATTTAAGAAATAATTAGTATTGACCCCATGTGTTATGCACTGTGACTGCTACTTAGCCGGTAAATTAGAACATGTCATTTTTACAGTTCTAGCTTAATTAAAATTTAGTATACAATCTCTCGTGTCAAGGCAGTGATATTTCCTTTTAACTCAACTTCTAAGCTAAATTTAATATCGAAATTATCCTTAAGTCTGCACAACCAACATGTTTAAAATCACCCCCGTCTGATACATGTAGTTACCCAAGACTGCCCTCAACAACCATGTGTAAAGTTGGTCCATAGTGTGTCCAAGCAACTGACATTTGTAAAGTTACCCCTAGTCTGCTTGAGAGACATGTGTACATGTAGTTACCTCAGACTACCCACGACTACCATGTGTAAGGTTGCTCTATAGCATGCCCAAGCCACTGACATGTGTAAAGTTACCCTAACTCTGCCCGAGGTACCCATATGTAGCGTTACTCCATTCTGTATGAGATTGGTTGGTTGGTTGAATGTTGCTTAACGTCGCATCAGCAATTTTCAGCTATTCGCGACGAGAACTATTATATTAATCTCTATGGATTAATCTATGAACAATTTCGTGTATGCATGTGAAGTGCGAGTGTGTTGTATGGTCTGCCTTGTACTAGTGCACACTCAGGGCGACTGTGCTAGCTCACAGAGTCAGTATGCCGCAGATGAGTGTACCACTCCCCCAGTCCATTATACTGATACCAGATGAATCAGTAAAGGCCAACGGCAAGGAAAATTCACTTTCCCACATGTGGCCCGAGCAGGACTCGGAACTCACAGCGGTGAGAGACCCTAGATTTGAAGACCGACGTCTAAACCATTAGGCCACCGCGCCCTCTCCATTCTGTATAAGACAACCATATACAAATTTACTACTGCCCAAGAGAATGATGTGCCAAATCTGTCCAAGAGATCAACATAAGTAAAGTTGTGCTGAGATTGTCTTAAAGATCAAAATTGTAAAGTTGCCCCTAGAATAGATAAGAGATCAACATGTGTAAAGTTATCCCTAGTATGCCTTAAAGACTAACATGAGTAGTTTTTTCAAGAGACTGACATGTAAAGTTACCCGCCATCTGCCTCAATGACTGACATGTGTAGTCCGTCTGAGAGACTGACATGTGTAAAGTTACCCCTTATCTGCCTCAAATACAGATATGTGTAGTTGGTGTCTAGACTGACATGTGTAAAGTTGTCCTGCATATGCCTAAGAGACCAACATGTAGTTTGTCCGAGTCTGACATGTGTAAAGTTGCCAAATGGGCTAAGAGATCAACATGTATAAAGTTGTCCCAAATCTGACTCAAAGACCAATATGTGTAGTCTGTCTGAGTCTGACATGTGTAAAGTTACCTAAAATCTGCCTAAAAAACCAATATGTGTAGTCTGTATGAGAAAATGACTTGTGTAAAGTAGCCCCAGTCTATCTTAAAGACCAACATCTGTAGTCTGTTCCAGAGTCTAACATGTGTAAAGTTGCCCCTAGCCTCGGAAACATGTGTAAAGTAGCCCCAGTCTGCCTCAAAGACCATCATCTGAAGTCTGTTCCAGAGACCAACATGTGTAAAGTTGCCCCTAGTCTCGGAAACATGTGTAAAGTTAGCACCTAGTCTGCCCGAGAGGCTTAGGTATGTAAAGACTAAAAACAATTACTGCATCATCTGTAGTCTGTTGAGATTTATTCATACAATAGTACAATTATCAATTTATAAACTTGGGAAACAAAATAACACATAGATGCTACACAAAATAATTTTTTTGCAATTATACACTAACATATATATGTTTTTTACTGTAATTTATAGAATGCTTTTGGGGAACTGATTTTGTGAATCATTTTAATAGTATCTAGAATGAAAATATGACTTATAAAATAGAACAATAATATTAACAATTAAAAAAAAACCTTTTCTTAAAGAACGTTTTCTGGAATATAGAATGTCTAAATACATTCATATATATATATATAGTATTGAAAGACTTTACATCTGGTAAAACATACAAATGTATCACCAAAATTCTTGTTAAACTAGTCTTGGGTTTGTGTAACTTCTAGGATGAGAGACATTTTTATGTATATTAATTATACTAAATTAACTAGATTTTTTTTTTACAATTTTCACCTAAGAATTTAAAAAGAATCTTCCAGCTTAGAACATTCCAATAAATTTTGAAATAGAGTACAAGTATGTGTACAATTTACAAATTCTGGGTTTTTAACAGCATCTCGTCAAATTTTGAAATTCCAACAAAAAATTTTAATTTCTAATAGCTAAAATTTTTCAAAAATATCAAAAAGACCCTTTTCTTCTAAAAGTTTCTGATGACAAAAATAGAATCAAAACATGAAGGGAAATTTCAATAAACATTTGAATTTGATCTTGACATTCATCTTTTAGTTTTTCATAATTAAATCATAAAACAACAAAAATTACCATCGCTATGGTAACAGTGGAATGACTTTGTCAAAGCAATAACCATACAAAACAGACAAATTATGGTAAAGAATATAAAAATTTTCTTTTTTAAAAAAATATCAGAACACTTATAAATGACAATATTTCCCCTTGCATACACATCTCTCTACAGCATTACATATACACAAGTTCACAAAGAGCATTTGTCTACAAAATTTTTTATAATTTGGCCTTTTTTTGTTTTGCAATATATTGCCTTCAATAGCATCATCATCATCTCAATACTATAAGCATAAACTTTACATGATATTAAGATTATAACCTAATTATAATTATCTTTTTTTCACTTTTAATTATATATAAAAACATGTAGGTTACAGGAGAAATATTTACAACAATCTATAATAAGCACATACCACTTCTCTATGTACAAATCTCTTGCATGCTTTTTCTTAAGGTGGCAGATATAAGAAGGATAGATAGACAAGATAGATACAGAAGGAGGATTAATTAATTGCTACATACAAACTAATTACAAATTATAACTTAGGTTTGTAGTACAGAATAAGATTTTTTTCTTTTTTTTTTTTTTAATTTTTTAAATAACATATTTGAAAATGATCAAATTCATATTTTTTTTCTCAATTTTTGTTATGATGAAAGAATTTTTTGATTACATACGGGTGATTCAAGAAATGCAGTTATTTGAAATTGTAAGAAATATAAACGCTTATATATATGCATTTTGCAACTGGATCAAAACCATAATGAAGTTCTGCATCTTAATAAGGGACTTGAATATTCAACAAAATCAACAATAAGGGCTGGTATACATATAGGCAGTGACATTCTAAGTAATTCTTCAACAGCGAGTGACCTCCTGCTATATTGCCTTTTGTTGATATTTTGTTTGGAATGATAACAAACCAACCCCTCCCAGTCAAGAGGGGCTGCAAAGACAGCACTTTTTTCCATAACAGTAAGTGATTTAACAAGCATAGTGAAATACAACAAAATTTTCCATAAGTTTGAATGGCAAAGACTTTAAAATTGAACACCTTAGACACAATGTGTTTTTTCAAAGTCAGCACTTGAAAGTAAATACTTATTTAAATGACTAATTAAGGTCTTTTTTATACATGAAATATTGCCAAATATTTTAAAATAAATGCAAAATGCAAATTGTGTCATATACACTACTTATAATAGTCCGACACCGACTGTTTGACCCTGATATATTATATGACACTTAACATTATCAAAACCTTATCATGAAACCTAACACGACAATGTTGAAGAATCTTAACCGTATCAATTACTTTCTATTTCAATTAAAACAGAATAAGTGATTTTTAAAAATTCTCATTACACAATGCAGAACTATGGTGTCCATTTTAAGTATCTTGTCAATAAAATCAGTAACGGAAAACAAAATTGGTTTTTGTCGTCCATTCTACTATTTCATCTGTCTATAATATAACACATCTTTTACGCCTCTTCTTCTTTGTTTCCAATGCTGCCCTGGTAGCCGTTTCAAATACTTCACGCACCCCTTCCTTTGTTTTAGCTGAGCATTCTAGATATGAAAAGGCGCTGATTTTATCTGCCATTGCTCTGGCCTCCTCAGAACGAACTGTCTCTTGTTTCATTTTTGCTAACTCTTTAATCGTGCTCTGGTCATTCCTCAAATCTCTCTTATTTCCTACTAATATAATTGGTACATTAGGACAAAAGTGTTTTACTTCAGGTGTCCATTTTTCTGGGATGTTTTCTAAACTATCAGGGCTATCTATAGAAAAACACATAAGGATAACATCTGTGTCTGGGTAGGATAATGGTCGGAGTCTGTCGTAATCTTCCTGTCCTGCTGTATCCCATAATGCTAACTCAACCTACAATATACAAAATACAAAATCATGAAGACAAGTCAGTAACCAGCCAACAAAGAAAACAAAATGTAACAACCATAATCATAATGACAACACAAAATCAGTCATGAGCATTACTCAACCAAACACACATGCTTATAAAGAAAATTAGAATCCAGGTAGCATAACTGGTAAAAAATCCAACTGGAAACCATTTTAAGCAAGTAACAAAAACACTGATGGATACATTTTTTAAATTACTTCATATTCATTTTTAACATGTAAATTTCTGCAAATGTCTCATTTCTTTAGATTTCAATAAAGCTAGGTTCACCGTACGCAGCACAGCATAAACTACCACCAAAGCACTGCTTAAATATGTAAAATGGGGTCTTTTTCTTACACCAGTTTTTGGCAAAAATAACTGCGACAAAAATGGCCTCTAAATATTCATTATTACTTTTTCTCTAGTATGACTTTTTTTTACTGGACCATGTTTACAGTTTATTCAATTTGTACAAAATACAAATTCCTAAGATCTTCTTTTGATTTTAATAATTTTGGATCAAAACATCGTTTCTATTTAAAATATTCAAGCTATGATCAGCTGGATAATTTGAAATTATGTGTAAACCACAGAATTTGATGTTTGGTTGAAATAAGATTCAAGTCTCTAGGTTTCACAAAGATTACTGGTATGAAGAAGTTAACTGATTTCTAATAAAGCTGAAATTCATAATTCATTATAGCCTTGGATGTGCTTCAATGTTGTCAAATTTACTATGCAACTGCAATGCAATTTTTATGATCTTGTCAGAAAAATAAGTGACCTTTACTTTAAATATGCAGAGTTCTTGGTCAATTTACATCATACATGTTTCATGTTTTCACATGTCAATGCTAAATCTAACGAGTATAGTTATAAACATATATTATTACTTTGCATGATTCTTTTAAGTTCATGACAAAATTGTTTAGTTTCTGTTCTTTTCAGGATCATGCATACATTCAAATGCTGGTACACAAATTTCTCTTTACAAGAGCCTTTGATTTTTTTTACTTATAATGGATCTCAATTTAATGCCGTAGATGATAGTTATTCAAGTAAGGGAACATTACCTATATTTTATGTTGTAAGTACTATATATATAGGGAGACGTGGCCAAATATCATAATCAAGTTAAACATTATATACATATATAATATATAATATGCAGATTAAATAACATGGGTATGTCCGCTTATGTTTATGTTTTGCTTTATGATAGGACAATGCCCAATTCAAAGTTTGGAAGTGTGACAGTGCCTGGATTATCATCTCTGTAAATCTGTTATCATGATATCCCACAACAAATAACAGATTTGTCACACAATCTTGTCACAAATGTTTTAGTATTCATCTAAAAGTTACATTTCATAAGTACAGATGTTTTATTAAGCCATTCAAGGACCCTCAGGCTCAGCCACGATATTCTTGATTGAATGACGTTTCTAATTTTCTGCCTCTTTGTCTAAATTCATTTTAATTAGGAATATTTTCACCTTGCAAAGATGTTGCAGTCAGCAATATGACAATATCTGATTTTTTGATTTTCTTATTGGCTTGGTATAATACTTGACAATTGTATTATGTTGTGTGAACACTGATTTCAAATATATGTTTTGGATCAACACAGGACTTATAGTAAATTTTCTCCAGGGAACACTACATATTTAGATAACTAAATTATGGAATAAAACTCCATTTTCCATTCAAATGCAATGAGTTTTTTTTCAATTTTTAATGCCAGTCTTTGATCATGTGATTTTAAGATTTTAAATCAAACCAACGCTAATTCAATTGATCTGAACTACTGTTATTTAAATTGCTGCTTTGTAGGGAATGGTCAGAAAATTATCTTCACCATTATCTCACAGAAGCATTAAAAGTTCCCAAAACCTTAACAATACCAAAAACTGCTTAATTTATATATCACAAGAAATAGAGCGAACATTTTGCAATGGAGTAGAATCCTGTGCAAAGGAAAATTGTATTCCATATAGACCATATATGCCCAGAGAACAGCAATATGCCTAATTATTAGTAAATGCACTGTTGCAAAAACCCTCTACTTAGTATTAATGCTATGCATGGCTGGCACACTTAACATGGAAACGGCATAACAGTCTTGCAGAAAGTGATCTTGTTAGCACTCTAGAACAATAGGCAAATTTGCTGTACCAAAATACAGCATAGCTGTCAGTTGATTGGGTCATTGCTAAAATTAAGTCTGTTGCCATGTCATATAAACTTGTGGTATTTTTAAGGGAGTTATTCTATGTTTCCACAATTTTAAAATTATTAGTAGCCAAATTTCCAAGATTTGTCAAAATATAGTACTTTTTAAAGTAATTTTTCACAAATTTGTTAAAATAGGTTACTTTTTGAAAGAATTTTACAAAAATGAGTAGCCAATGGCGATTTTGGCTACCAGGAATGGAAACATAGGTTATTGAGTATGAGATTTCTTGTTCAAAATTAATAGCAATTCTTGATTTCATTAAATTTAGGTTTTGACAGAAACTATGAATACCTTATACTTTTTATAGGAACAAAATCAAATTAGTGTTCTGGATTTCATTTCATGGATATTCTTGATATAAGTAAATTGCAAGGCATCAAATTGTTTTAGTCAACTTTTGGATATTACAGCATTATAACTTAGTTACAATATACTTTATTAGTATGTAGCATTGATGGCGAACTATGTACACAATCTGCTGTGTATCTTTCAATCTCTTTTGCGTTCAAGGTCGACATTAAATTTTTGCTATATCAGTCACACTTTAAAAACCCATTTTTCATGGTACACGTATGATACAAAAATAGTGGAGATTGATGGTTTCAACAAAGATTTCGAGAATTGCAAGTTAAAAGAAGAGTTCGATAAATAGTTACGATGTTAATTTAACAGAGGGATTGCGTTAAAATTGTAGTGCTTTGTTATTTTGCATGCCATGTACATAACAACTTGTTTTTTACAATCTAGTTAGGATAAACTAAAATATCAATGTGCTTAAGTTTTAGTTACTAATACAATAAAAGTGTGGTGATGGTATTGTTGAACACTGGTCTAGGATTTCAATCCTTGATTCTAGTACAAACATGCTGTAAAACTTTTCAAATAATAAGTGTCATACATTGTTTTAAATAATTCACAAATCATTTTTTCTTGCATTACCTAAAAATATTAAAATCATTTGGTGTGTGAATATTATTATTGTGAAATGGAAACAATTTCAGCAAACAGGTTATAATATATATGAACAGGTTAAATGTGCACTAGATGAAAACTTAAAATGAATTCAAGGAGCAACGTCTACAATAATGAAGGTGAAAACAAAATTAAAATGAAACAAAAAATAAGGATGTAGCATTCAGAAGGACCAACAATAAAGAACTAAAGAACAATATATAATATATAATAATCTATTACATAAAAACAACTGTTCCAGCCAAAACACATCAAAAAGTTAATTCCATGCGGACACTTGAAAGTGAACTCACCAATAATTTTATCCAATCATTAGAGGTATAAATTATTCAAATTCCTCTAGATGGCTACCGTCCACTTCAATTCAAACTGTTGTGGCTCAAATAATCGCGAAATGAGGCAGGTAAACATACGCACTTTACAAGAAGGAAATAAAATTTGCAATTAAATTGAAAATAGCTCTTAAAGGGGGATAAAAAATGTGATAATAAATAAAGTGACAAAAAACATATTTAGCTAAAAGCACATCAACTGTGCAAACTAAAAGAGTGCAAACTCTTCTATATAATCATAGACAAAAAGAATTGCATACTTCATAAAATTGATCTATATAAATATATCATCAACTACACGCTGCTTGCTGACTGTGGGCGGTCAAATTCAGGAGATAATAATAATGAAAAGGCCACAAATCTACATAATTTATTCATGCAAAATATGTAGAATATATATGAGATATATATAAATACAATGTATCATATATTTATATAAATAGATATGGTTCTGGTTTAAAAAAAATTGACATGTATTCAATAATCTATTTCAATGATCATCCCTCAAAATGAATACACAATTCATTCAAGTTATTTGCATTGTGATTGCAACTCAATCATGTGAATTCAGTAAGTGTCAATACTTCCACTGTGATATTACACATCCAAAATCATCTGTAAATTGCATAAAGTTTTTTATTCTCTGTGCATCATTTGTGAGTTTCACATTTACTTTACATCTAGCATCCTAGAGGCAAGTAATTTTGAGGTTGAATATAGAGTCTGAATTGGGAAACTGTAGTGGAGTTCTTTAAAATTCTATTACTGATGACAGTACAATATCTAGACCATAGATATGTCAAATGTGGCATACTTGGACTTAGTACACAAGTATTTACTTTATACAAACATTGGTTGTGTACTTTCAGTTCAGAGGCCTCTGTATAGTATTTAAAAATCTTCAATGGACATACAAGAGCCAGACCTTAAAGACATTTCAATCTAGCATCCATATGATCTAAATCTTTTAATTTGTTGTTCAGGTCAACAATAAGATCTATCGTTTTAAGTACAGGGCAGTTAATTTATTATTGTTAAGTTACAATCAACCAAGTTATTCCAACCATTTTATTATTTTTTTAATCAATGTTAAAAAATCTTTCTCCTGTTACACATTAAAATTTATACTTATCGCCCATGTTTTTCTAATTTCTAAAACCGACACAGAAGAATTAAATCTCTGAAAATGGTTTCAAAAGTAAACATTCTAATTTTAAGGGTAACTGAACTTTTTGTGATCATGTTCAAAACGCCTATAAAAGTTTCACAGGAGAAAGAAAAAGAGAAAGAGCTAAACAAGTACAGTTGAATCTTGTTGTCTCAAACTTTACTGAAATACTACCAATAATCCAGTTCTAGGAATAATGATGACAGGGACTGACAAACTTATTACTACCAAAGATTCAATATGCTGTTGTTTTAACCCTTCAAGTCAGATACAATTTTGAGGCTTCACAAATTTACAGAATACAATAACCCCACGATCCATCCAAGTTTCTCAAGGCTGAATCATTAGCTTAAAATCCTCTTAAAAGACGAATGCATTTATAAATTGTTGTATCTAACAAGAACTCTGTCTATCCTCCAACTTTGTTGAAGCAGGCTGGCTAAATATATATTTGAAAACATACAGAAAAATAATCTTATTAACATGATATTTAGCAATTGTCAATCACCACATATTCTATTATTCAACTTACTGTATTTTATAAATTTTGCAAAAAAAGTGAAAAACCAAGGGATTAGATATTATAATGATTATAATATAGTTATCAGTTACTTATCACTGTCCCAGAGTTTCAGCCATTCAGGTGTTGGAAGTTAGAGACAACGAGATTGAACTGTACATTGTGAAACTTCTAAGTAAATGTAAAGAAAATATTTTTAGTTCAGAAAGGTAAAAAAAAAAACAAATGGCAACATTAGTTTCCTACTATACAGCCTTAATTCATGTATACCTGCTTCCCATCAACTTCAATATCAGCTACGTAATTTTCAAATACTGTTGGTACATATACTTCTGGGAATTGATCTTTGCTGAACACAATTAATAGACATGTTTTACCACAAGCACCATCACCTACAATAACTAACTTCTTACGGATGGCTGCCATCCTTATTTCATTAAAAATCTGCAAATAAAACAAAATGATAAAACAAATTAAAGCACCATTAATGTTTATAGTAAAGGAAACATAAGGTAGAGAGGAAACACCCTATAAATCTGCATTCAACCACTGTGAAAGCTTGTGAACATAGTCTTCCAACAATGGAGTCCACTAAATGTCAATTTGTCCTACTATGTTTATAGTAATTCCAACGATTACGAAGCTTCGATAAAACGTTGTAGATAATATCGGAACTAATTCATAGAAATTTTGACTAAATCGTCTTATCTTTTCATCTTGACCCAAAATTTTCCAATTTATTTAAAAGTAAATCAGATCAATACTACCAGATTCTTAATTTTTCATTGTCTATAACTCATCTAACATTTTATACCCACATAAAGAAGATTGAATCTGGAATGTTTTGTAAAACAACAGGTTTATGGAGAAGACACATGCATCACCTGACCATCCAGGAAGTCAAATGAACAAGGGACGTGAAAATTTTCAAACATACTGTATTAAAAATCTTCCAATCCAATAAGCGACAAATAGCTACTTATATGACACACATAGCAATCAAGGGTGTGTGTACAGATGTAAAGGTCATAGAAACATTTTACCCCTCCCATGAAAGTTTTACAGCAGGCTACTACCCATCCGACTCCCTATGTGTCACGAAAATTTACTGATCCCAATGGGAAAACAGTTTCTTGTAAAGTATTCGATGGTGATGGGGGAAATAAAAATCATAAAATTATCTCTTTCGACTGAAATCACTACAAATTTTTATCCAAAATAAAAATGCTAGCCGACAATGATGTCATCAAGAGGCGGTCGAAATATTTTGGGGATTCAAAATGAAGCATTTTCTTCGAATCGAAATGAACATGAATCTGCATCAAAATGAAACAAAATGTCCGTTTTGATTGTAGAATGAAGTTTTCAAAAATTACATATACAAAAGAACCACAAACAATGGATATC